>CM076583.1:928910875-929510875 GCA_034641835.2 Pinus albicaulis
AAATGAAGTGTTAATTCCGCTGCATCTCTGTATTTATGGTTATATGTTTATTCTATTGCGTTCCTACATAAATCCGGATCATTCTCCTGGTTAGAGGAAGAAACCGCTTCTTTACCTCTCCTTCTAGTATCCTGTTCAACTTTCCCCTTTGATTTCCCAGTGGAGGAAAAGTTTGCTTCCAGCTCTAAAGCATCTGACTGAGCATCGTCTAAAGTGGCAGGTTTTCTTTCCCTCAAAGAGAAGCCAAAGTCAAAGTCAAAGGATGCTATGAAAACTATCTTAGCAGCTGTTTCGTGGGGCTTCATTTCAGGAGGTAGGCTCAAATATAACTTGTTAAATCTTTTAATAAACTCTGAAACTCCTTCATTATGCTTCTTCTTCAAGGTATTGAATTCAGTAAGACACTGACCATAATCTTTCTTTTCTCCCCACTTCTTGAGAAAAACTTCTTCCATTCTTTCCCAAGTATTTACAGAACGATCTGTCAATGTCTTGAACCACTTTCTAGCTTCACCATCAAGAGATTGAACAAACAATCTTAAGACCACATCCAAATGTTCTACATTTAAGTTTTCTGCAAAGGAGCAGAAAGTCTCAAGATGCTTCTGAGCATCAACCTAATTTTCTCCATTAAATCTAGGCAGAATATTCAAATAATCTTGTGGCATATCATTTAGCACTTGGGGTAAGGCCAGTGGTACATATTTGTTCAATAGAAAAGCTGGTATATTAGCCATTGGAGGAGGTGGGGGTTGTGCAACAGTCTGAGGTACAAATGAAGGAAGGGGAGGTAGAGGGAGTGGAGTGTATATAACAAATGGAATGTGTTGTACAGAGGTTTGGGGTGTGGATGGAAACAATTCACGATTAACAGGGGCTACTTCTGTAACTTCTTTAATTTCCTCAGCCTCGGGAGTAGGATGGAAATCCTCTTCAATCCTAGCACTTCCCCTAGGTGGGCTTTCTGAGTAATATTCAGGATTTTCTTCGGTGGGATCGGGATGTTCTGTTCTGATTTCTCGAGAAGAAGAAGGCGGATAATCTTCTACAAAATATTCAGGGGTTTCAGCACGAACTGATTTCTTCTCTTTCCAGACTCTTTTATGAATGATTTTTTCTGGGTCAGACACGTAAGGTGTCTTTGACTGAGCTGTATCTGACCTCAAATGTGGCTTACGAGGAGCCAGGACTACCAATAGATTTATCAAATAAATAACAGTGGAGTCGTGAAGGTGAGAGATATGCAACTCTTCAACTCTCTGTGCTCACCTAATTAGAGAGTGAATATGATTTGTTGAGACCCAGGGAAATTGGTATTCTTAAATTCGCTCCCCGGCAATGGCGCCAGAAAGATGTTGTAGACAATTTTGTCACTCCTAGAGACAGCCTAGAGTTGCCATAGACCAGTGCCTAGGACATTTTATCATAGCAAGGAGCTCATAATATAGCTTGGGTTGTCAATCCAAAAGCTCTCCTGCTATCTCTTGTAGAACAAGGAAATTAATTCAAATGGGACCGGAATCTCTCAAAAGCTGATACAAAGATAAGAATAATGTAGGAACAACATGCAAAACTCCAATACAAAAGCATCAGATAGTTAAGAGACAGCTTACTGCAAAGAGGGATAGTTCAAATAATATGCCACAGAAATCAAATATCAGAAAGTGGGTGCAGTGAAGAAACATGAAGAAGATACTAGTTAGCATGAGGCTGATACCCAGATACACAACAAAACCACATATGGGCTTATCCAACTAAGAATCCATACGTGACAATGGCATTTTAAAAGCACCCTCCTCAAGTAACTAATATAGCAGAAAATATGGATGAAATGAACATGGAACAATATATCATGACTAGGCCTATTTAAAGTGCTTGACTAATCCAAGTATGGGCACCAACTAGGATGAATCCTTACTTAAGACCAGTGAGCCACTCGCATTCTAGAACATGATACAAGAAGATAAATAGCATGAAATAAGATATTATATTAGCACATAAGAAAAGATTACATATTGTGGGATACCAAAGACCAAAATCCTCATTACAGTTATAACTCCTCCTCACTGAAACCCTACGGGCTCTGAGCCTTTATACAGAAACTTTACAAGATGTATACAAGAGCCTTTCACTGCACAGTTTGCTGATAGAAATCTGGAACCCTTACAATGTCTTTCTTTCTAGTTTTTATAGGAGAAGGAGAAAAGTCTAGAGAATGAGGTAGGTGATATACATTTAATGATCTTATTTAAAATAAATTTGAAAGAAAAACCTGCCTATGCTGTTTGGCGGTGCTGAACTGGTGCAAGTACTCTGCTACTACTTCATGAAATAAATGTTGAAGATGAAAATCTCCTCATGAACAAGACATAAAGAATAAAATATACACATGTTCTGTACTTGATGGGAAAAGAAAAATCTGCTGCAATAAAACCTTGGGTTGCTTGTATTTGTGCATCGTACTCTCACCCCCTTGAGCCCCGAACTGGAATTTGTATTTTTCAATGACGGACACTGAGCTCTTCAATATTTTGTTGATATTATTCGTAACCTCATTTATGCTTTCAAATACCAGAATATGCCCCCTTTGAATTTCTCTGAGAGGTTCAATGGATTTTCTTTCTGTTTCCATTAATGAGGTCATATCATACAACTACCTCAAGCTTCCCTCTTAAATTTTGCCAGCGGAATACCATCCTTAGAGAAGACCTTGGCCTCTGTGATGAAGGCGGAGATTAATGGAGGGTTCCTACTGCTGCAACCTGCAAAAATACACAAACATATTTAAAAGACTGGACACATGAGTGATGAATGTGGTGGCAGCCATGGTGATGGTGACATAGATTGAACGAGGTGGTGAGATGATGCAGGGTGACGAAGAAGGATGCAGAGGAACACGGTGAATGAGCGCGGAGAAAACCCGTAACTTAAACACTGAAATATGACACCTAAATGGAGTACGTAAATGGTGGAGGGTAATGACAGTGCCACGTGGTCGTACGAAAGGTCAAGCAGAGGGGGTGATGTGGACAGACAAGAGCTATGGTGGGATAGTCAACAGCGGAGGGGAAATAAGTCTGGAACACACGATTAAAAGCGAAATTGAGGGCTGATATGGCGTCGGGCGATGACATGATGGTGGGCCAGAGGCGATGCTGACGAGGTTAAAAGGTGCACAACTTCGGAGGTCGCGAGCCGTTGGATTGAGCGCCCGAGATCGGACAGCTCACAAGAATTCCGCAGCGTGTCTTTTAACCAGACGATAATGCACGAAATGGGTGGTTTCATTCATCGTACACCGGGACACGCGTCATGCGATCTATGGAATCGCTGCCCCCATGGAGAATACCGCTTACCCAATGGAGGTGGTGCGGAACTAATCGCCGGTTTTCGGGCGTGGGGGCCACCACGGTAAACCAGACTCCGCTCTGTTGATTTACTTCTGATTGGACGGCCACGGGTGCCCCCAAAACTTTGAATGGTTAGCTCCTTTCTGCCTGGCGCCCGATCTCGCACTTAAGTCATATGGGGAATGAAACGAAGGGGCTAAGGCTGAAGGGCTAGGCCTGATATAATTTTAATTGCGGAATTAGGACTTTGGGTAGTGTATTTTTGAGTGGAAAAAGCCAACGATATGCAGAACATGAGGTTTTAGGCCGTGAAAGGGGTTTTAAACAGATTTGGATGAGATTAGTGACCATAAATTCGAACAAGGAGTTGGTATGAACAACATAAGGCATACATGCATGTATTACTTATTTACTTATTTATTAAAATTACTCTTTAGTAATGGGCATTGAAGATTAAAAACATTTGTTGTGGTAGATTCTTAGCTCTTAGCAAAGAAGAAATATTCCCAATTCCAATAATTTTACCATTTTGTTCCTACTTGGATTTACAAAGGTACCTTCCATTCTTCCTCCACTTGTGGATCTTCTTTCTACCTACTTTTCTTGGTTCACTTTCCATTCTTCTTCCACTTGTGGATATTCTTTCTACCTACTCGGCTTGCTTCACTTGCTTGCATTGCCATATTTGTTTGGATTTATGAATAGTACTTGCATGTCTTCTTTATGCCTACTCAATAGACATGTGAAAATTGTTTCAATGTAGGTTTGATTCCTTATTATTATTCTATTGCATATACTATTCAATATCATAATGCACATATGCACTAGTCATTAGGTCTGCCTAGTATTCTAAGAAGTTATATTTCTTTTAAGGAAAATTGTGTTGTCCAATGTTTTAGTTGGTTTTTATTTGATTGAAGATTGTACATATCTTAATAAAATAATACTATATTTAGATTGCTTTTAAAAAAAATATTCCAATGGTTTCCATTACCCTATAAGAAAAGAAAAACAATTTCATTGTAAAAGAGAGCTATAAATAAACGATCCAATTGAATTCTCTCCATATAGTTCTTATATGGCATCTAAGTGAGTGACTCTATTAAATTCTCTCCTTATGATTCCTACATAGACTTCAATATCAATGAATTGGTGCTAGTGTGTGTACTCCTTCAAATGTATATAAAGTTCTAATGTTTCTATATAATTCTACACAACTTTTTCTAATATATATATATATATAATTTTAAATCTATCTATATTAAAAAGATAAAATAAACTTAATTATTCATTAACCTTTTCTTCAAATTTTATCCCTACTCACCACATAAATATACAAATTATTTTTCATATAAAATGAAATCTTCTTTTAAAACGCTTAAAATCAAAATACAAATAATAACTCAGGATCTCACCTTCCCTTCTCTCTCGGACTCTATGTAAGGATCCGAAAAATATGCTTAGAAATGGCAAACACGGTGTATATTCCTATTACATCTGAAAACATCTATCTGTATTACTTTCCCTTAATCGATTTACAATGAAGAAATGGCCAATTGTGTGGCACCTACTTCGATAACTGAAGGTTGATATTGTTGCTATTAAAATATAAAAAATATATTAATTATTTTTATTTATAGAGTTATATTAATTTAATAACTAGACATTAGTTGAGAATCACTTTTTTCACATTTTCTCTTAACGCACTTCCCACATTTTATCCAGATTATGAAATATTAATAAGGACACAGTAAACGACACAATAAGGACACAGTAAACAACACATTTTATCCAGATTATGAAATATCTTCTAATCAAACCATAATAAGGACACAGTAAACGACACATAATTATGAAATATTTTAATTGTTCCTTTTTCGCTATCCTTTTTCTTAAACCACTTCCCACATTTAATCACGATTATGTCAATCAACTCTACTTAAACCATAATAATAACACCGTCAAACACAATAATTTCATTAAAAACAAGGACAATAATTATGAAATATTTTAATTATTAGCACCACTTTCAAGTCGAGGTCCACGGGGACTATTGAATCTGGGCTATTTTACATTTCTGCTTCTATGCAGAGTGCATAGAAAATAGAAATTATTGAATCTGATGTATTTCAATGATCCAATTGATTCTGTGCAGTGTGCATAGGCTATTGAATTTGAGATATTCCATATTCAACTGTCTATATACACTTTGCACCAACGTTTCATATTCATCTAGTCTTCTGTCCGCCCTATAAGCTGTATAGAGAGTACTGGATCTAGAGTATCCCAAATGCTGCACTCTGCAGCTTAATATTATGTCATTGGGTGTATTGAATATTCAATAGCTAAATGCTTAGATACCACCTAATAGGTATTCTTCATTCAAATGCGGCACAAAAGATCCATACTGTGCAGAATACTTCTTACAAATTCCGTGTCAGAGAGCATTGAAGTAAACAGATGTTGAAATAAATAGATGCTCTCTGGCACGAAATTTGTAAGAAAGTATTCAGCATAGAAGGGTGAAAGGCTAAATATTTAGCATGAGGTCGCAGCAGAGATATGATGGGGGAGGGGCATATCAGAAAAACCGACTGCATGTAGATGGCTGTAACGAAAAATGCAATTTCACCGAAAAAGACTCACTCTGCATTGAGTTTGATGGTTCTCTGATGCTGATGACGTCTTGCATTCAAGCAGATATTTGCTGGTATGAGAAGCAACCATATCGAAATGAAATGTGTGGCTTATTAATTCATTCAAACAATGTGCAGAGCCGGACTAGGTAGGCTAGCCATTTTGGGTGTGAAAGGTTTTCTATCTGTGTAAGGAATAAAATCAAGATAAATGAGATATCTGCATCTCAATCACACATAAATTCATGTGAAATCTTCTAACAAGCTTTTATAGATCGCAGACTTCGGAAATTGTTGTTAATCATATCTTAAGGTAAGAAATATTTTATTTTTAAAGTCTGTATCTTTGCGTCCTAACTAACTTTTCATCTGAAGTCTTTCAAGGGGATTCGAGATGGAACCTTCTATGTATCCTACAAGTCTAAGAGGTGATTTGTTCTGCAACCGTGACCGGAACTGATTCGCAGAGGCAAAACGGAGGCAATCCCTATTGGTGTATATAAATATTTCAACCTATTTTCCCTATCTAGTTAGACGTTTGTTTTTCTGACCGTGTACCCATCTCCATGCATTGGATTCCTCTCCATAAGTTAAGGGATAGTACAGTTGTATTTTGGTGTTTGGAATTGATTTGTAATTTTAGTGTTTGGAATCAATTTGCAGTAGTTTTATTAGTGTTCAAATTTATATAGAGGTAGCGTAGAAAGATATTAGCAATATGAAAGCAAATCTTATCAATAACTCTTGTATGTAGAGTTTTGTTGTTTGAAATAGATTTACAGTAGTCTCACATGTGTTAGACTAGTGGAGTAGAGTAAAGTCATGCATGCATAAGTTTCATTGCTCTTCATTATGAGTGGAATCATGCATGAGCCATGAAATAGGTAACTCATGAATCCATGTTGATTTTCTAGTTAGATAAGATTGTCAGATTATGCAAGTTGAATGTATAAGTTTCACTCTCTTCATTATGAGTGGAGTCATACATGAGCCATGAAATAGATAACTCATGAATCCATGTTGATTTTCTAGTTAGATAAGATTGTGAGATTATGCAAGCTGATTCTCTAATTATTTTGAGATTCTACTAGTTTAGTTGATTAATTAACTAATTAACTAAGATATTATCAATGTACTATGATACCCACCAAAGGGCATGTCCTCATAAAAGCTATATATCTTTGTATTATATCTTTTGATATAGAGATAGAGAAAAATTGAATTCCAATGATATATATTATATCTTTTCATATAGAGATAGAGAAAAATTGAATTCCAATGTCTTATACTCTCGTTAGTTATTAACTTGGAATTGTTACTTTTGTTTTCCTCATGTGTAACACAAAATTTCACAATCCCAACCCTCCCATTTAGCTGGATCTAATTCGTTCGCTCAGCTCGCGTTCCGTGTGGTTTTCCATGGTGTCTCAACAAAAAACCTTTATGTTGGTGAAAGAACCTATTCATTGCAAAATCGCTTCAGATTTAATTGTTTTGGATCTGCTCCCTAACACTTTCTTTGGCAACCCACTAGCAATAAACTAGAATAGATATTTCTGAAAGAGGGGATCCCGAAGTCAAGGTGAAGGAGTCACGCTGGCGTGTTACCCTCTCAGATTTCGATGTGAACTGATTTCAATCGAGTACCTTCAGGAAATGGTTTAAATTGATCGTAAATTTCATAATACTTTGGAAATTGAATAGAGAACAGCGAACTTCAAACCTTATTTTTCCTATTTCAGATTCCAAAATAACTATTAATTAAATATAAAGGAAACTAACTTTCAAAAATTGGGATCAACACAATTTTCTCTATTTCAGTTTTAGTACAATCACTCTTAATTAAATATAGAGAAATTTAATTTCCAAAATTTGAGATTAGCATAAAAATAACAATTACACACGAAATTGTTTTATTTGTATGACCTATCTTCTTTGTGTTGATGTTTTAGTATCTTTATGATGGTAATTGATAACATTGTTTTATAAATTACATTTAAATTATTTCATTGTGTTGTAATCATATAGAAATTAGGTCAAATAATATAGATATATTTTAATTTTTTAAATTATAAATTGTAATCTTTTTGAAATTGAAGATAATTAGATTTGAAATTTTACAATGAAATAGCTTTCATTGAGGGTAACGAAAGAGGAAAGAGGAAAGGAAAGATTTCCCATAATTCCATTTCTTAAGTAATAGTTGGCCTAAGTATATATAATTGTCGATTTCAATTTTGTATCTGAAATTTGTAAATAACATCATATAGGTGACAAAACTTGGAAAAAATAATTCCTACTTGTCTTTATTGTGATTCATTATATGTACAAGAGTTTGTTCCTAGTATTTGGGAGTTTGTTGAGGTCCAGCTGGTTCAAAAATTCTCTCCAACTATTTAGCTTCCTAGATTGGTGTGTGGTTGAGATATTCTTTCGCCCAACTGATTGTGTATCTAAGATAGTCTATCTACCTACTACAATGTATGTATTTATATGTAACATTATTTGATTAATTAATGTTGTGTTCAATTTTTCAAATTAATATGAGAGCCCATTTGGGTCGGGGCCTTCGCCCCTTATGGGCTAAGGAAAATAAAGAGTTTGGTGAATGTTTATTGTCCATTTATTTTTTGGTTTGCCCATTCATTCAAGTCGAGTGTTGAAGCTTAAAATTGTTTATTTTTTACTATCATTTTTTCCATCTCATTTCACCTTTTTGTCACTATTTTATAACAATCTTAGCATATTTGAGGTTAATTTCAACTCCTACAAAGGCAATAATCATCCATATTTATACTTTTTGTTTCTTACTGAATTATAACAAAAATATCCTTATAGTAATCGAATCATGAATATTCTGCAACTCATATTTGTTTCCATGGAAAAATCCATTGTTAGACAGGTTGCAGTACTCCAGTAAAGGGACAAATATTATCAAAAGGTGACAAATGTCTCCCAGATGGATAACCACCTACTAGCATCACTTGGAAAGCTACATGGATTAGGAAATCTTGAATTCAAAGGAAAATTCAACTATGGAAACTGCATGTAGTGATCAAACACAAGTAGTGGAGGAATAAAACAACATCAAGCAAGCAGGACTTAAGATTGGATCAGTTGTCGAGATTACAGATCGAAATCTCCTATGACTTGGTTTTTCAACAGCAAGTCATAAATATATTGAACTCTAAGATAAATTGATCTTGTAGGTGTCAAAATTATTCATATCATATCGGCTTAAAACTCTTTCAGCTCATTTTATGATTTGTATAAATTTTGTAAGCGAGACTAGAGACATAAGGTTTTCAATTGTCAAGTTTATAACTCTTTTGTTGTGCAGAATGATGACACTCTGGTTCATAATATAATTTAATATTATTTCCAATACATGCATGAAGATCTTGTGATCACTAGTCAACCTGCACTCATGGGAGGCCCCTTGTCAAGCTGTGAGAACTTGTTCATAGTTTTGTTTTGTTTTTTTAGAGTTATAACTTCTTTCAATAATTTTTGTTTTTTTTTAGAGTTATAAATTCTTTCAATAATTTTCTTCCACTATAGTTTCATTTATGATTACCCTTCATTTGGTTACAGAGTAATCACAAACATAAAGCACTAAAACAAATTCAAGTGTTCAAAGCCTTTTCTTATCAGGACTTAATTGTTTTACAAATCCATTCAATTTCTTATATGTTAATGATATACACTATAGAGGCTAAATATGCACACCTATAACCATTCTTAAGTTATAATTTTATCTTTTGCAGGTAGTAATTAGACTTTAATTAGACTTTACTATCATTTACTTTCCAAGCATTTTATATAAAGTTTTCTTACTGCAATTCAATTTAGGATTTTATTTCAGCAAGACAGTGCATAATGTGTTCGATTCCACAAAAGTAGAATGAAATTGTTTTCCTTTAACCCGATCTTTCAACATCTTCTTTTATGAAATTAGAATTAAGTTTGAATTCTGCAAATTAGATATCTCTTCCATTTTCAAAAGCTCAACTTAATTAATTTGAAATTAATATAACTTTGGATTGAAAGAACATGTGCATAATTAGTCTTCAAATTGTATAAGTTTAGAATTATTTTCATAGTTTTTAGAATCACTTAATTCATAGAAGGAACCTTAACATATATAATTCACACACATTTCAAAAGTACATGAATCCTGGTTGATAATTAAATAAATTAAATTAAAGAAAATTAATTTACCAAACATCGAGCTTTGCATGTAGAGAGTCGTGTATAGATTTTCCATTGTTGTTGAACAATATGCAGAGGATCAATGTTTGGGCATCTAATTTTCAAAGTTTTGGGTTTGTTTCACAGTCAGGTTGTATATTGTGTAGATCAAAGTGGCACACGAGGTTGTGTCTAGATTGTTCTTAGCTAAATGTTGCTTCATATATCAGAGGGTGAGCTTGGACATGAATCTGAGCATGGATTCAATTATACGTCCACAAACCTTAATTTTCCAAGGAGATATGGTTTCACAATTGGATAGATATGCTGGTGCCTACAAATACCTTCTTTTTTTTACTTTGACGTTGTTTCTCGCAGTGCTTCATTTGATGCAATGCAAGGTTTTAGCCAATATATCAACACCTAAAATGGGTGGTGTCAGTCTACCTCACAAATTCCCTCGTTAGAAATTTCAAATATGGAAAACTAATCAAAACATTAATTAATCAAATAATGTTACATATAATTACATGTAGTGTTGTCTCAAGATAGGTAGACTATCTTGGACACACAATCACTTGGATGAGATAATATCTCATCCACACACCAATATAGGAAGCTAACTAGTTGGATAGAAGCTCTCAACCAAGTAGACCTCAACAAACTCCCAAATACTAGGAACAGACTCGTGTACATATAATGAATTACAATAAAGACAAGTAGGAATTACATTTTCCAAGTCTCCCCCTTAATGCCTACTTGTCTCGATCTCAATCAGCAAAGTATAGTTATAGTCCTCGTGTTTACAAACATGATAAAAAAGAATATTTCGACACCCATATAAAGGAACAACCATCTACTGGAATGCATGAGCACCAACTAGTGCAACTGCTAGTCTACTAGGATGTCCTTCGTGTACATGGTTCAGTCAACCATTATCTGCATACTTGTACCTATACCTACAAATTCCCTTCCATCATCATCATCGTGGGTTTTCTTGGATTACCCATAACCATATTTTGGGCTTTATATGCGTACCCTAAACCATGCCCAAGGTTTTTTCGTCTGACCCTAATCCATGCCTATAGGAATCCATTTACACTTCATTCTCACACATGGTTTATGGCTTACCACAAAATTGCACTTCCAAAGTGGTTCTTGGATGACCACAAACCTACAATTACAAAGTGGTTTTAATATTACCATGAACTTTATGGGGGTACACATGCCCAAGAAGGCTTACATTACACACTCCAACTCATGGAGTTACAAGGTACATATTTTCTAAATACCACTACAAAACATGACACTTTCTTTGCTTACTAATATATGTGTGATTCACATTACAATATAATATTGAGTATGCTTTTTTGTCCATCCCTATTGAGCATCTGCTATTGCTGCTACAACCTTTGTCACATGCTATCCTTCAACAAAATTTCAAAGAAATTTTTTCTATGTCATGAATTTCTTCATCCACATTATCGATAGTAATTTGAATTTCGATATTTTCCTCTCATTTGTTGGAGTAGCCAATTCTAAAAAAATAACTTCATATTGAGATCACTAATCTCAATATGTACATTTATTTTAATTCCAAAATACTTTCACCATAAAATTATCATATACCAAAAAGCATGCACAAATAAATACTCTTAGATACAAGCAACCATAAACAACCAAATTTCTATTTCAGCTAGCGATTAGTTTAATTTTGCATCACTAAACATTATTCTTTTCCACATGGTCATTTCATTGCACATAATATCGAAACTAATATCATGACTCAGATCATAGACACTTCCTATAAAGATAGAGTTCGCAACAATGACTAATACAAAAAAAACCTATTTCTCCAAGCGTCATTCCTCGATGAATTTTCAGGTAAAATACATGATTTTTGTATCCAGTGTTTACTTCATACAACAAAACTCAATGATTCGTTGGTATTATAAAATTTTTATTACAATATAAGCATTCCACTAACTTTCATACCTCCAATAGAATAATAAATCCAAGTTATTAATACTATAAATCTAATGGATTATAAATCCAAGGTAATAATAAACCCAAGGAGTTTATATTAAAAACCCAAGATGTTATAAACCCAAGGGATTAATATTAAACCTAAGAGATTAATACTATAAACCCTCGGTATATAAACCCCAAGATAATGGTTATAAACCCTAAAATAATAATGATTTACCATGGTTTACCATGGTTTATTTTCACAATTTTACGTTGGACCATGGTTGACCCTGGTCTACAATCATTGATTTTCATATGGGGACATTTTTTGTCACAATGCGCCGTTGGACCATGGTTGATTTTCTTATTGAGAAAATATTTGTCATAATGTGATGTTGGACCATGGTTAACCATGACTATAAAGAGATTTATATTGAACCCATGGATCAATATTTTAAATACTATGAATAATATCATACCATAGCAATATGAACACTTAGATAAACGAACCCAAGAGATTGATATTATAAACTCAAGAGATTGATATTAAAAACCTAAGGGACTATAAACCCAAGGTATTAATATTATAAACCCTATTATAAATATTATAAACCCTAAAATAAACATGGTTAACCATGGTTTATTTTCATATTGAGACAATATTTTTCAAAATGGGACATTAGACCATGGTTGACCATTAGTATAAACCCAAGGGATTAATTATAAAACTCAAAGATATTATAAACCCAAGGGAATACTATTAAACCCAAGGTATTAATATTATAAACCCAAGGTATTTAAACCCTAAGATAAATATTATAAACCCTAAAATAGTCATGGTTAACCATGGTTCATTTTCATATTGAGACAATATTTATCACAATGTAACATTGGACCATGGTTGATTTTCATATTGAGAATTTTTTTATCAAAATCTAACATTAGATCATGGTTGACCATGGTTTACTATTATTATAAACCCATGGGATTTATATTGAACCCAAGGATTTATATTCTAAACCCTTTGAATAATAGTATATTGTAGGAATATGAACCCTTAGATTAATAAACCCAACATATTCATATTATAAACCCAAGGGAATAATAAACCCAAGGAATTGATACTAAAAATATCAAGGGAATAATATTATAAACCATAGGTATATAAAGCCAAAGTTAAATATTGTAAACCTTAAAATAAACATGGTTTACCATGTTTCATTTTCATATTGAGACAATCTTTATCACAATGTGACATTGGATCATGGTTGATTTTCATATTGAGAATTTTTTTATCAAAATCTAACGTTAGATCATGGTTGAACATGGTTTACCATCATTATAAACCGAAGGGATTTATATCAAACCCAAGGATTTATATTCTAAACCCTTTGAATAATAATACACAGTAGGAATATGAACCCTTACATTAATAAACCCAACATATTCATATTATAAACCCAAGGGAATAATAAACCCAAGGAATTAATAATAAAAAATCAAGGGATTATAAACCCAAGGGAATAATATTATAAACCCTAGGTATATAAACCCAAAGATAAATATTGTAAACCCTAAAATAAACATGGTTGAGGATGGTTTACCATGGTTTATTTTCATATTGAGACAAATTTTATCACAATGCAACATTCGACCATGGTTGAGCATGGTATATTTTCATATTGAAACAATTATTCTCACAACGCGACATTAGAACACGGTTGACCATGGCTTGATATGGCTGATTTTCATATTGAGACAATCTTTGTCACAATGCAACTTTTGACCATGGTTGTCCATGCTTTATTTTCATTTTGAGACAAAATTTTCCACAATGAGATGTTGGACCATGGTTGAACATGGTTAAGTATGGTTTCCCATGGTTGATTTTCATATTAAGGCAATCTTTGTCACAATGTGACATTAGACCATGGTTGACCATTTCTTACCATCATTATAAACCCAAGGGATTTATATTAAACCCTAACATAAATATTATAAACCTTATGAATAATATTATACCCTAGAAATATGAACCCTTAGATTAATAAAGCTAAGGGATTAATTATAAAACCCAGATGTATTATAAATCCAAGGGATTAATATTTTAAAACCAAGGTATATAAACCCTAATATAAATATTTTAAACCCTAAAATAAACATGGTTGACCATGGTTCATTTTCATATTGAGGAAATCTTTGTCAAAACACAACATTGGAGCATGGTTTAGCATTATTGATTTTCATACCGAGACAATCTTTCTCACAATGCAATGTTAGATCATGGTTTATTTTCATATTGAGAAAATATTTCTCATAATGCGGGGTAGGACCGTGGTTTACCATGATTATAAACCCAATGGATTTATACTAAATTGAAGGATTAATATGATAAAACATATGAATAATATTACACTGTTAGAATATGAACCCATTAGATTAATAAACCAAAGGGATTGATATTATAAAACCAAGGGAATAACAAACCCAAGAGATCAATTATAAAACACTAAGGTATTATTCTAAACACCCAACGTATTATATGGAAATTGTTATCACTCCAGTAATTCTCTAGTTGTGAGATTTTTGGTTTTTAGTTGAGAAAACTCGAGGTAACCACAGACCGACTTTTAAACTCTAAGATATAGCCTTCTTAGGGTTCAGAGAGGGCTCTCTCTGTAAGATTTAACTTTGTTTTTTTTTATAAAATATTAGGCTAGTTATGAGTGTGAAATTGGTTTTGTTTTGATTGGTTTGGTGGGAAAAATCAGTAGAAGAGATGGATAGTGGGAAATCTATTTTTCCATTGGGTAGAGAAGTCAAAAGTCAAGCAGATAGAGCAGGGATCAAGGTCAAAAAGTCAAATATTTTTAGGGCAAGATAGATGACCCTTGGAGATCTTGGAGAGTTGTTTTGTGAGATGGTATGATTGGGATAAAGAGCAATGAAGGGTTCTTTGATCCGAAAAATGGAAGTAGTAGCCAGAGGTCAAACGAGAGAGGGAGAAATTAAGGGTTCCCTACACTGGAAATCAGATGAAAACATAGAAATGACAAATAGTTAAGACATGGTGCTTTTAACAAATCCTGAGGTAATCCTCCTATTCATTCATTCAAATTTAGAACACATAATGGATTGCATGTAACAAATAAAAATAACAATGACAAATTTAGAAAATACTTGACTCCAAATAGCTCATCACATGAATCCTAAAATATGATGCTAGTTGATCTGATCTAGTCTGCTACTCGAAATTTGAAACACAAAAGCCTTCAAGTCCACAAAAATGACTATAGAAATCTTCAGCAATTTATTCCACAATAATAATTCTAAAGATGAAGTATTTATGCATAATTTTTTACAAAATATCTTAGAATTCTTCTAGGAATTATCTAAGGGAAATAAAATATCTTTACAAAAAAAATAGAGACAGTTGCTTAACAAATCAGCAAGTTGTCCTATCTATCCAAAAGAAATAGAAACTGATTGAGGATAAGAAGCAACTCGATGCCTTGTTGTCTTTCTACTTGGCTTTAGATATTTCAAGTTTGTTTATAAATCTGATCTGCTTTAACTGATACTCTTTCACTGTTTCTATTTAACCTCTGATATTCTTTAAACTCTGTAAAATATCTTTACTGCTATAAAAATCTGTTTGACTGCAAATTTTAGCAAACTGTTTTCACTGTTACCTTTCTGCCTTTTTACCTTTTACAGTAAATCTGTTACTGAATCCCAAACTTCATCACTTGGAATTTGTATTTTCTTCAGCTTTCTCAAATTTTCATCTGCTTCTGTGTATCTGGAGAAAGTTGGTTTGATGACAAACAAGAGTTTAATTTCATGTTGTAAATAAAATAAGTCCTCAAAACTTCTAAGTAGGACTTTGCCTGTTGGAATGCCTTGTCCACCACTTTCTTTTTAAACTTGTTCCTTGGCATATTCTATGATCTTTTTGTTATAATCTTCCTGAGGCATTAACTTGTCATTAATGACCGAAATATTAGGGAAACTTCTTTGCCTCAAGTTCTCAAATTTGACCATAAACCTAGTTATGGAAATGTTCATGTTCTCACACCTTTCCTCTAACTACTTCATCAGGTTCTTTTTGGTTATCACCTTCTTTATCTCAAGGATAGTTTCAGTTCTATCAGTAATTTCAAGTTCTTCCAAATCTTGCATGTTCTTGTTGTTGAGGAATTTTATTAGTTCGAAAGATTGTTCTGGTTTGTTATCCAATTCCTCTCTAGTCTTTTGGATCTCTTCTAATGCTGCTTTTAGTAAGTCTCTTTGTTCAAAAATCACTTGGATGGAGGGCCATACATCATTGATGGATTCTATGATTTTGTTCCACAAATGTTTTTTCACATAGGAAATTTGTTCCTCCAAGGTCAATTCCTTCTGCAATTTCTTCAATTCTTCATTTAATCTGATGGCATTTTTCCCATGTGTTTTTGCATTTATTTGAGCCAATTTGTTTGAATTCTCAAGATTTTCTACCATCTGTTTTAATCTGCTGATTTCACTTGTCTTAAGAGAAATTTCTTCCATAGCTTTCACTAATTTGTTGGCTTCATCTATATGTTAAACTGTTGTTGTAGATGATTCTGTAGCTGAGGTTGTGGATGAAGTTACTGGCACTGTAGTAGCCAGTGTCTCTTTCGGTGCCAAATTTTCAACTAAATTTGAAGGCACAGCTGTAGTGATTATAGGAATAACTGTAGGAATTTCTGGTACTTTTGGTGTTTCTTTTTCCTGGACAAGTTTATCCATTTGAATCTCCATTTCCTTGATTTGGGCGGTCAACTGAAAAATTAAATTCATCATGTCATATTTTTCTTTCTATCCTTCTATTATTTCCTTGGTTTGAGGATGTTCACTTTGAGGAAGTTTAAGTTGTTTCCTCAAAGCTGCAATATCTTCATTTTTCTTCCTCACTAATAACTCTGCTTCTTTGACATTAGCAGGGTCATATCCCACCTGCAAAACTAATTCTTCCAGCAATTTTATCCTTAAATACTTAGCATACAAGGATGCTTTGTCCAATTTCATCTGATCTTTCATATTGGAAATGGTTTTTTGGAGTTTCTGAGCACTCATGGCTTAAGTTGTAACAGTAGAGTACAACATTTCTGAAGTCTGTCTATGGAATTCAATTTGATCAAGAGCATGAATATTTTCTATTTGGACTTCCAAATCAACCTTCTTATAATCTACCACTATCTTTGGGGATTTGACTGTAGGTTGCAATACTAACATGATTAGCTTGTTGTTTGAATAATCAAATGTAGACAAGATTCTGTTTTGTGCACTTGGTGTTTGCTTGAGATATTGAGAATAAATATTGTTTTTGATCTCTTCATTCTTTAGCTTGACATTTTTGTATTTTTCGTTGATGTCCAGATATTTCTCCTCAGCTGCCTATGAGGATGAAGCGTCCATGCTCTATTGTGTTTCTATCAACTATGAATCTTCGTTCTCAACCTATTCTTCATTCTGATTCTCAGTAATTGGCTCATTGATGATGACAGTGGCAACATCTGTGTCTGGAAAATCAGTGTTGGCATCTGGGAGATCTATTTCTTCCACATCAATGGTTACTTTATCTTTTCCTATTGAACCCTTTTTGAGCCTTTTATTATATCTGATTTTGAACCTTGTTTCATTAGTGGTTTCAGCAACATAAGTACCTTCTTCCTTTACTCTCTTGGAATATTTTTCTGGTTGATCTGTAGTCTCTAAAGTGTGACTAGTATCACTTTTCTTCATTGCATCTATTAATGTATTCTCTGTCCACTCAGTCTGATTTACATATTTTTCTATCTATGGTTTTGTTTCATTAACGAAGGGTGTTAATTTACATTTAACCCTTTGTTTACTTAGGATCCCTTGTGGATCATAATTCTAGGGAAAGCTTTCTTCAAATCTAAATTCCAATCACTTCTTAGCTGCTTCTTTCTATGCATCCCTATGATTGCATATGAATGGACCTATCTGATTCCTTAATTTGAACTGAGTTTTCTTCTTTGCTGCCATGAAATTTATAGAATTAGAGTTTAGAATTTTCCTAATATACTCCAAGGAAAAGATCCTCATTGAAACATGTTTCGGTAACTTGTAAGGTAACAAATTTGACCCAAAAACTGTAATCTCAGTATGTTTTTCATATAAGTACCAATCACCAACTTTATTCTGTTATGAAAACTGTAATATCTTATTTATTTCTTCATGTATCATTGGTTGTTATGTTTTTGTTAACATTTTGATCACTAGATGTATGAATAATTCTGAAAATTTTGCATAATTGAAATATGCACATTCTTTCCTGAGCAAAGTAGTCTAGAAAATGACAGAAAGAGGATTTCCCTCTATGTCAAGATTTTGAAGAGTAACTAGAAAATTATATGATTGAAAATATAAAAACATGTGGAAGAGGAAGGATGTGTATCTGAACACTCCTTCAATTGGAAAATTGATCAATTGATAATGAATATTGTCTGCAATGTAACCAACATAATTACAGATTACAGATGGGGGTTGTCCTGGGGTAAAAGTGGATAAGAAAGCTAAGATGCATTAATCCGTGTCTTCATCAGTAAAGTATCCTAGGATGAAGGAAAGCATGGAAATCACATGTCTTTAACATTTTGGGAAACTGAAAGTGGAATATGGGTGATTTATTTGAGGAATTTCTACATGCAAAGGTATAAATGTCTGGAAAATCATGAATCTCTTTGGAAAATCAAGGCCAATATATAGCTTAGTAAGGGCCTATATGGATAAAGGGACTACTTGAGGATCATGTTGAAGTTGTAGCATTTGGCTGATGGATTCAGCAGTAATGGTGAGAAGAACTTCTTTGTTGGCATTTACTATGGCTCTATATTCAGGCACATAATACTACTGACATATTCTAATGACTTCTTGTCATGGATGAGTTAATGGAACAACATATTTGAGCAAGTGGGATTCCCAAATATGGAATTCTTCTTCATTATCTAAGGACTTCTCATAGCTCCAGTTATGAATATCTAGCATATTAAACTCAACAATTGGGTGTGCTATCTTGTAATCAGTGTCAGCTAAAGGAATGTGTTCAATGTATATGATAGGGGGTTGCAAAGTATTTACAACAATAGTAGTGTTAGAAGTCATGGCTGGAGTTGATTTTGGCAATTTGGAACCTTCATGATTTCTAGAGCTCTGCTTTTTAGGCATTTTGGCTACTTTTGCAAGTTTAGACAGTTTGTAGAGGTATTTTATTTTACCAGAGGTTTCTTGCATGAATATGGTCAAAATATGGGCTTCTCTTGGGTTTTCCTTGTCAATTCTGGATTGTCAATGGGATTTAAAGGCTTTTACTAGTTTAGGCACAAGAAACAGGGGTTTCTTAGGCTTTTTCACTAAGCAATTTGGCAAAAAATCACTTAGAGGTTGGGCACAAAGAATTTGGGATACCTTCAGAGGATTTATGGCTAAATTTGGAGTTTAAACAGTTTATAAAAACTATAAAAAACTCATAATTTCTCTTTAAAACAATGCGCAGCGAGAAATAGCGTTTTGCAGAAAATTTGACAAGGTTTGGCCTATTTTTTGGCCTTTTTGATAGGTTTCAGAGGTTGGTTTTTAAGCTTTGAATGAAATTTGTCTTTTAAAAATGTTTTTTCAATTGAAACAAGTTTAATTTGGAAGAAAAACCTGTTATTCACAGGTGCAGGGTTTCGAATTGGTTTCTGAGGTCTTCAAACAGGTTGAACAACTTTTGTCTAATCTTTGGAGCAATTTCAGAGTTCCTCGACAACATTCAATGGTTGTTGGTTGAGGTTTGCATGCTTTTGGCATAGAAATGGTGGAAAAAGGTTCATTTTCTAATCAAGGGGCTTATATAGGGTTAATGTGCAGAAAAGAGGAAATAAAATGCATTTTGAATATTTATTGTGCATATTAGGGCATACAGCGTCAACAATTAATGAAGGTCAAGTCAGGCGGGAAAATGGTTTTCGGGCTCAAAGGGTCTAAAACCGGAGTGGTTATCACGTGCCATTTCAGTGGTAAGTAGTTTTGGAGAAAACCAACGTGATCCAATAAGAATCGACCATGTGGAGGAGAGAGTAAATCCAAATACTGCCCATTTCGCACAGAAATGTAATGAGGAAATGGAGTGTAAAAACTCTGGTAAACTTGAATAAGTATATATTATTATTGATAAAATATGAGATATGAGATATGATTACAATGGGGAATCACCAAGGCTTTAAATATAGCCTTATGGTGTCCCTTGGCAAAGAGGCATGATCTTTGATCATGCCCTTTCACTTAATAAAACCTAAGATAACTATATCTAACTAATAATTAATAAAATATACATAACATTGCCCCTCTCTTAAAGATGCTTTGTCCTCAAAGCATACATAATGATGGACAATGTTGACGAACGCCTGGGTTTCTTGAGCGGTGGGCTCTTGCTTCCCACATTTTAAAAAGATCGTGAAGCATCTTCTCAAGCTCCATATGTTGGTGATGTGGATAGCGACAAGATTTGATATTGACAGGGTCGGGTCCTTTCTTGACTTCTATTGGATGTTCATGTTCCTTTTTAGGAGGTATTTTTATTAGCAGGTCTTGGAAGACTTTTTCGTGTTTCCTAACTATTCCTTGTTCTTCTGGTGATTTTTCGTGATTTCTCTTTAGATTTAGAGGTAAGTTATCAACAATTATCGTTCGATGCAACTTCTCCTCATCATCAAACGCTTCCTTCTTAACAACCATGTCTACATGAACATCAAAGGCCTCAACAGCTTCTGGCACTGTATCAGTGGCTTCGAATGTGTTTATCTCTTCACATTTTTCTTTCAATTCTGGGGATGAAACATTTTGCTGTTTATAAGAAACTGTATTTTCATGGATTCTTTCATTTTCAACGACTATGTCTGTTGTTGCATCTGTGATAACAGTCACGTTAAATTCTTTATGTGGCTCCTTCACCAACATTGTTTCTTTTCCTGCCATTGGATTTTCATTTATATAAAAGTTTTCAATAACTTCTGTTGTTGCATTACTGGCTTTATAAGTGGATTGAGTTGCATTTTCTTCTCTTGGTTTCTCACCTCTATAACTTTCATGGTTGATTTCAGAGTCTCTACTTCTAGGTGGTTCAACACTATAGCCTTCATGTGAGCTGATTTCCAATTCAACCTCAGTTAATTGCTCTTTTTCAAACATGTTATATTCATGATGATGATCTGAATTAGCTAAATTTTTTAGTCGATTATGTTTGACATTTGGGAATATTGGAAGTTGTGTCTGACTTAACTTATCTATCTTATCATTTAGCTTATTGAAAAGTTTTGTCATCTTGTTCATTGCTTCGCTATGCTTTTCTGTGACCTCGTAATTATTTAGCCACATTTGTCTTTCTATTCCATTTGTTGTATCATGAACCTTTTTGATGTCAACTGTACCTTCAAGATCGACTAATCTTTTTCCAAAGTCATATGAATTATTATTGATCTGTTTCTCAAGATCCACCAATTTCTTCTGGAATTTGGCCATTGACATCGATGAAGACATTGACGTGTATGAGGTGGGGAATATTTTTCTGCCAGTTTTTCCCTCTTTTTTTCTTTTTTTTTAAATATTATTATTATTATTTCAAAAAAAAATTAATTTAATTAATTAATTAAATATTAATTAATTAAATTAATTTTTTTTTGAAATAATAATAATAATTTCTATTATATATATATATATATATATATTTTTAAATAATAATAGTAATTATTATTATTATTATTATTATTTTATTTGAATTATATATATATATATATATAATTATGGGGAAAAAAATTGTTAACCTTGAAAAGTCACATTGTTTTTAAAAGTCACTTTGTTTTGAAAAGGCACGTTGTTTTGAAAAGGGGAAATGGGTTTTAATACCATGGGCAATTACCATGGGCCCAAAAACCACGAGCTTGTAAACCACGAGCAATTACTCTTCCTTTTTAATTTTACTTTGTCTTCACATGTACGTATATGTACTTCTTTATATGTATATATCTCTCTTTTTACTTTTTTTTTTTTTTTTTTGAACTATATTCTTATATATATATATATTCTTTTCTTTTAATTTATTTCCCCCTTTGTGTTAACTTTCCTTCTCTCTTTAATTTATTAATATATATATATATATATATATATTTCTTCCTTCTTTTTTTTAAAAACAAATGTTGTTGCCCACAAGCACTTGGTTTTTAAAAAAACTCTGCAATTATGGAATTTTCTTGTAATTCCTTAATTTTGGGTGATCACACAGATCCCGAAGAGCGATGGCTCTGATACCAATGGAGTGTAAAAACTCTGGTAAACTTGAATAAGTATATATTATTATTGATAAAATATGAGATATGAGATATGATTACAATGGGGAATCACCAAGGCTTTAAATATAGCCTTATGGTGTCCCTTGGTGAATAAAACCTAAGATAACTATATCTAACTAATAATTAATAAAATATACGTAATAGGAAATATGCACAATTTTATTTGCGATATGACATCTCCACCATTGGATTGCGGGGTAATAAGGCGAACAGTCAAGATTTGTTATGAGAGCTGCGTCAGGATTGGGGAGTGGGGCCAGGGTTGATCAATGAAACTTGGAGGTTTAAAATTTATAAATAATGATTTGTTTTAAAGTTTCAAACCTTAGTTTATATGATGGCGGGGCTAAGTTTTATGTGTGAATTAAAAAAATTTCCAACCTTTTAATTATACATATGGGCGCGTATTTTTTTATTATATAGTTCTCAACTTTTGACAGTTGTTTTAAAACTATAGAGGGTGGGGTATACTTCGTTATTTTGACATTTTTAAACCAATGGGTTACTGGACGGGGATAATATTTCGCACATGGGATATTTAAACATTCATTTAAAGTAATAATAAAGGGTTTTTGTGGGTTTATTTAATATAAAGGGATTTTAATATTATACTGGAGGGTGTAACTTAGGTAATTAATATATATAGTTAGTAGTTAGTATGAAATAAAGGGTGAAGTGTAGGGGATATGAAAAACACATGTTTAACTCTAAAATAAAGTGTAAATAGCATAGTTTTCATTTGTTGTATTACTTCACAATTTAACTTAGAATAAATGTATTTTTGAGGGTTTATGAATGATTTTTGAAAGGGAATGGAATTAGTTCTTTAGGGTTTTAACTTTACTAAGTAAAAATGGGTTTTTACTTAGGAAAAGTGGATTATGATTATGAATGAAGGGTAAATGATGATGAATGTGGGTCTAGTGTAGGAATTCCATATCTTTCAATCAATCAGTCACTGAGCCTTGGGTCTGGTCCCAAGAGAAGTTAGAGAAATGCTCTGAGCCTTTTTAACTGATAGTTTAGAATACTGAATAATTGTAGGGGAGGGGAAATTAGTGATTTTTTCCCGATGATGCTTTATTATATGCTTGAAACCTACCCATCTTTATTTCTAACATTTTTTATTCATTTTCATGGGTGCATTTAGGCTTGCAACTCTAAATCAGTTTTTCTTTTAAAGCATAATTCTATCTAAGTTTAACCTTATTTCATCTGAGGGCTCAGATTAAAATGTTGAGCTCCTCATTTATTCTATATTGAATCTAATGATTTGTCAAGTTTATATTGTTTGAAATATCTTTATTCTCTATCTAAAACATGAAATTCAAAGCACGAAAAGTGAAGTTTAAACTATTTAACCAATCATGGATTATAGCATTTATTGACATCTGCATATAATCATTATTCTTGCAGTAAAAGTAAATGGTAGTGGAATTTTTACTTGCTCACTTTCGGGTCTTATTTTCATCTCTTTTTCTTTTGGGGTCTATCTTTTTCTAAGTCCTTTGATATTTATTTTAGGACTTTTTACCCTCTTTTATTTTTTATTTTAAATTTTTCAAAATATGGGAAAAAACTTGCAGAAAACAAGGTATGTACATATTTACAAGACTGTCATAGTCAATTAAAAAATTATGAATCCTATTATTATAAGACCTTAACAATGGTTCCACTTGGGGATGGCATTTCCTGGTGAAATGTCAAGAACTTTTAAGACTAGTAGCCTTTGAATTTTGACTGTGATGACCCTGTAAATGTCTTCTTATATCTGAAATTACCCATACTTATGATATTTACCTCTCAAAGCTTATGGCCTTCTCTCCGGGCTTCAACTTTTCTAGGAAAAAATCCAATCCAATCTAAAATCTTCAATGCATATGTACAATGATCAAAACAAATGAAAAATAACTATTTGTTAACTCAGGAGAGTAATAGTACTTTAACATTCTGTCATTTAGTGCTCCTTCTGACGTCTCTGACCCATCTATTTATTTTAGGTAGAAAGCATTCTCATTTCTGTAACCATAAATGACATAAGGCAATTTCCATAGAAAAATGAATTTTCCATGTTTTCCTTTATCTTCCATTCTTGAATCCCATTTTAACACTTTATCTCCAATGTAAAAATCATCTTCTTTACTCATTTTATCAAAAAATTTCTTGATCTTATCCTGGATTATTTGAGACTTGATATAAACTTCTTCCCTTGTTTGTTGCAAGTGAATAATTTGATTTATCCTTCTTTGAATGTCATTTGTTTTAACTTGTAACTCTTGGATAATTTTCATCACTGGTACTCCTAGGGAGGATGGGAAAACAACGTTCATTCCATAGACAAGCTGGTAAAGGGAGGTACCAATGGATTTTTTGGTAGTAAGTCTATCTGCTCATAAGGCATTGACTAAATTCTTATTTCAAGTCTTTTTATTACAACAAGTAACTTTTTGATGATATTTACAAGGCTCTTATTTGAGGATTTAGCTATACCATTACCTTGAGCGTAATATGCAGTAGAATGGCCTAGGTTAATATGGTATTTGTGGAAAAATTCAATCATATTTTTGGATTTGAATGTTGTTGGATTGTCAGTAATTATGTTTTGGGGACATCCAAATCTTGAAAGAATGTTACTTTCTAGGAAGGAGATAATGACAATATTTGTGGCTTGCCTTGAGGGTATGGCTTCAATCCATTTGGTAAAATAGTCAGTGGCTGTTAGAAACCACTTATGTTGGGCTCATGATGGGGGGTGAATTTCTGCAATGAAGTCAAGATCCCATGGTTGAAATGGAATTTCAGTAGAGATGGGTTTTAAGGGTATAGGTAACAGATTTTTCTTACCCTCAAATATTTGGCACTTATGACAGGAGGTCACATATCTTTTTACATTAGAAAACAAGGTAGGCCAGTAAAAACCAGCTCTCATAATCTTATCTACAGTAGTCTTCCATTAAAGATGTCTTCCAAAATCACCCGCATGAAATTCTTCTAGTATTTTGTCAGCTTCTTCCTTTAACAAAAAATTTAATAAAATCCCACTATGATCTCTCCAAAAAAGTACATTGTCTAGAATACAAAATCTTACTACCTTAAGCTTTAGAAATCTTTCTTTTATTCTTGATAAAATAGGAGGAGCTTGCAAGTTTAGAAATACAAATATAATACCTGCATACCATGGTGAGTCTAAAAAGGCTGCACTGATCTATGGAGTTGCCATCTCTTCTTGATCATCTACTTGGGAAATGAAATTTATGTCTAGGGAATTGCAATTTGATTCAGCCATTGCTCTGGCTAACCCTTGACCTTTTATTAACTTGGTGGGTTTTATCTCTATGTCATATTCTAAGATAGTGGCAATCCACTTACCTCTTCTTCCATCAGGTCCATCCTGAGTAAGAATGTCTTTTACTACAGCATTTGGGACATAGGTAATGATATAAGAATAGAGAATGTAAACTCTGAAGTATTTAATGGACTTTACAAAAGCTAAGGCTTATTTCTCCATGATATTATACTTCAAAGATGCATCTATAAGTGTTATGCTAAAGAAAGCTATGGGATGTTCATAACCCTGGTCATTTTTCTGCAGTAAAACTGCAGCAATGGTGTGTTCTGAAGCAAATGAAAAAATGATGAAATCCTTTTTAAAGTCAGGAAGTATAAGGACTGGAATTTTAGTTAAGGCATGTTCGATAGATTCAAATGATTGTTTGGCCTCAATATTCCATTTAATAACTGAATCTTTTTTGAGCATGTTATTTAATTCTCTAATTATCTCAAATAAGTTGGATATAAATCTTCTTAAAAAGATAATCTTACCTAGAAAGGCTTGTAACTCTTTTATGTTTCTTAGTGGACTGATGTTAAGGATTTCTTCTATCTTAACAGGATCTAGTCTGATTCGTTCTTTTGATATTATGTGTCCTAGTAACTTTCCTTCTTCTAATCCAAATAAAGTTTTCTTAGGATTTAATGAGATGGAAAACTTTATGCATTTTATAAAAACTTGTCTGAGATTATCAAAGTGTTCATAATTAGTTTTAGAAAATATAGTTATGTCATCTAAGTAAATTACTAAGAATTCTTTAATTTCCTTTGCAAAGGCTATATCCATAGCTCTTTGAAAGGTTGCCCCTGTATTCATTAAACCAAAAGGCATCTTTACATACATAAAAGTGCCCCGAGGAGTAGTAAAAGTTGTTTTGGGTTCATCCTCTGGTTGGACTAAAATCTAGTTGTATCCTGAAAAACCATCAAACAATGAAATCCTAGAAGAGCCAACTACCCTTTGTAAGATGTGATCCATTTTTGGTAAAGGGTAATTATATTTTAAGGATACTTTGTTTAGATTCCTAAAGTCGACACATAATCTAATCTCTCATGTTTTCTTTCTTGTTGGAACTAGGTTAGAAACCCAATCAGAATACTTGTTTAGTGCAATGATCTGTGCATCATACATTCTTTTCACTTCCTTTTCTATCAAAGGCATCAACACAGGGTTGATCCTTCTTAAATTTTTTCTAAAGGGCTTTTGATCTTCTTTTACAGGAATTTGGTGTTGAATTATGCTGGTGTCATAGGATTTAAGGTCCTCATAACTCCAAGCAAAAACATTTTGGAATTCCTTAAAAAGAGAAATATGTTTTTCCTTTTCCTGTTGAGGTAAATCTTTTGAAATTTTAATCATTTTGGGTTTTACTTTTGTAC
This sequence comes from Pinus albicaulis, assembly GCA_034641835.2. Classification (NCBI taxonomy): domain Eukaryota; kingdom Viridiplantae; phylum Streptophyta; class Pinopsida; order Pinales; family Pinaceae; genus Pinus; species Pinus albicaulis. The sequence goes on from CM076583.1 coordinate 928,938,110, forward strand.
CAATATTGCATTCCTCAATATCAGATCTAACTGGCTCCATTTTGGGTTTTCTAGCAACATCATTGGAGTCAAATAGATCTTCTAAAGGAGTTAAACCTTTTGGTAAGAAATTTTCTTTGAGATTTAATATTTTATATTCTTTATCAATTATCTCATCAATTTCTGCTCTCTCTAATTTATCTATATCTGATTGACTAAATCTAGTGGGTTTAGAAAACATTACTTTATTTACATCTACATTATTTAAATCAATTTTAGCATCTAAATGTTGATCTATGGTACAATCAGTGTCTATCTTACAGTTCTGGAATTCACCCTCATTATTCAAAAAATGATAAACTCTTTGGTCCTGTGAGAAAATTTGGCAATATTTGAGGTTTTCTGGAATTATTGGCTTGTGTTTTACTTCTACAGTATACATATGATTGGGCTAAAAAGTTAAATACAAGTACTAGCAAAGGTTGCTAAAGAATGTGCTTGTAAATTTTTCCTTCTTGGTATTGCAGAGAAATTACATTCCAATAAATCATTAATCAAATCTAATACAATATATCTATATAGGCTAAGTCTAGGATTGTAAAGAGAATAATCACCTTTAATTTGTTTAACTATCAATTCTGAATCTCCCATTATTGCTATTATTTTTCCTCCAAAATTTCTGATTATATGGAGTCCTAGAATGAGGGCTTCATACTCGGCCATATTGTTTGTGAATTTGAAATTGAGTCTGAAAGCATGGCCTTATGCATGATTTTTCTCTATATTATTTATCCATACTCCTACTCTTGCTCCTAATTTATTTACTGAACCATCAAAGTCTAAATGCCATAAAGATTCATGAGAAACATTATCATTTTATGGTGTTTTCTTTTCTTCTCTTAGTTCAGTCTTGATTTCATTATCAGTTTCTGCATTACATAGGATGAAAGAGTCTATATCAGTAGGTGTGGTATAAATTGGGTAATTTATTGACCTCAGCACTACTTACCATATATTTCATTAATGTTTCCCTATATAATTTCTTAGGTTGACAAAAAACTGATATAGTAGCATAAGACATGTCCAATTGTAGATATCCTTGTAACATTGCTCCCCATGATCGAGATAGTAACATTCCATATTTAGGTGGGATATCAGCTACTACAATGTCCATTAATATACTCTTACGAGGATATTGAACTAAAGTCACACACAAATCTTTGATTAAACCTAGGCATTTTACCTTGCTTGATTCAAATGAGAATAAATCATTATAGGGCCTTGTAATGTCTAAGTTCAGGGTTTCCATTATAGCTTTGGGCATTAAATTATGTGAAGCTCTTGAATCTAGCATTGCATTGTGTAATATTTGATCATGAATAGTTAAACTAATGTAAAATGGAGGAACTGCTCCATCTAAACGCTTTCCATTTACATCTGGGCCAAAAATCAACTCTAGCTGATCATCATTCATATTTATGGAATATTCTCCATCATTTATGTTTAATGTTTCAGTTATAGAAGATTTATACAAGTCATGTTTCACCAATTCTGTTAGTGGAATTGGTATTTTTAGCTTTGCAATTTCAGATTGTATGTTGAATGAAGGCTGTGATTTACTTATTTGAATTAATTATTCTTTGGTAGCTGTAGTTTGTGTTGGTTTATCTTGTCTTTCTATAGCTATCTTTTCAGTTTTAGTTTGAGTATCTTGAGTTTTACTGCTTTTTATTTTCTTAGGAGTTTTTTGTGAAGTAGTAGATGTTTTTTCATATTTGGAGTTGTCAAAAGCTGTTTTTGCAGTGGCAACTTTTGGATCTGTTGATTTAGGATCAACATTGAGCATTTTAGTTTCTAAGGTTGTTTTTTTATCAGAATTAGATGCTTTAGGAACAACAGATTTTTGTGAATATTTTCTAGTTTGGGAAACTTCATTAGTTATGTCCACAATCTTAGGGCTTGGTGAAATATTTGGGCTGGAAACCTTTTGGGAAGAACCATAGTTTTGCTTATTTTCCCTGGGGAGAATCTGCAGAAATTTTGTTTTGGGAGCTTCTACTATTTTCTTACTTGATGTTTGAGATGTTTTCTTAGTACAAGACTCATTGTTTTTATTACTTCGTAGGTTATACTAACTGTATACTTCATTGATGGAAAATTCATAACCCTATTTGTAATCAAAGGATTCCCCTGAATCTAATTAGAGTTGTTCAAGTTCAAATAACTCCTGATCTTCCTGTGTGAGAAAGATAGTGTTATTATCATCTATTCCCATTAAATTTTTGGTATCCTCACCATCATCATTGTTTTGAGAACTCTTAGCATATTTCTCCTGAAAGGGAGGTCTTATTGTTTGGTCTGGGGCTAAGTCTTTTGATTTTATTGAATTTGTGTTTTTTCTAAACTTGGGATTTCTGAATTTTTGTTGATTATCCCATTGGGGTCTTCTTTCTATGTTATCTAACCTATCCATCATCCTTTATAAGGTTTTAGCGAACATATCTATTTTTTTGCCTGAACTAGAGGCTTCTTCTTTCATGGTCACTCTCCTCTTATTTCTTAATATTGCTTTTCTAGCTAGAATGTTTACTTCTACACTTACTGCATCTATTTTCATTCTTTCTAATGTTTCTTCATTTCTTTCTCTTAAATGATATGCGATGTCAGTGTCAAATCCATCTAGGAATTTAAGTAAGACAGAGTCAGGAGTGGGCTTTATATTTGTAGGAATTGAATTGTAGACATTGTTATATCTAGTGTAGTATTCTTGTACAGATTCATTTGGAGCTCTTTTCATTGCATCAAATTCAGAAAAAAATTTGCAGAGGGTTTTTCTTCTTTTCCCGTTTATTTAAAAACAATCCATGGAAAACAGCTAAATCATATATACTACCTGTAGTCATACCTTTAAACCATTTCTTCACTTCTCATGTTAAATTTTGTGCAAACAACCTCATTTGTACATCTAATTCATCTATCTTATGGAGTTCAAATAAATCTGTCTTTTTGCTTATGTGATGCTGTGAAGTATATTGTGTAGTAGCATAAAATTATGGCATTTTACTTTGATAGTCTTGGAGCATGTCATGAAGTTGTACTGGAAGAACAAGGGGAGCATACTTAGTAGCCATAGCTTGAATTCTAGCTTGGCTAGGAGGTAAAGTAGAGGTACTTGGAGCTGAACTAAAAGTAGTGGTTGATAAAACTAGATTAGAAGGCGCTGAACTAGAAAAAGTAGTTGAAGAACTAAAGGTTGAAGTTGAGGTATAGGGAAGTGAAACTAGAATATATATGGAACTACTAGGAAATAAAAATGATGTGGTTGAAAAAATAGTGGTGAAGCTAGTGGATGAAGTAGATGTAGGGAATGAAGGAAATAAATTTCTAGGCTGTAAGGGTAATCTAGGACTAAATGGATCTGTAGATTGAATGGTAGTAGAAACTATAGATGATGTAGTGGTTTCTAAATGTGGAATAGACGGTTCAGATGTATAAGCTAACAATTGAGCTAACTCTATGGCTTCATCAATTTCTTTAAGAATAGTAGCATTAATGTCTTCAAGTCTGTTTTGATTATTAGCTTTCTTTAATTCAGAATTTGCTGCAATAATTCTCTGTTTTGATTCCAAAAAAGAAATAAAAATAGGGTCTAAAACATCAGTACTTAAATTAATTTCATATTTGGTCCAGAATAAAGAATGTTCAAATTCTAAATCAAACTCTATATCCTACAAACTTACTAATTCTTGGGGTAATGAATTGACTCTTATTAATGAAACTTTAGCATCTAAATATTCTCTCTATTTTTTCTTTTTTCCTATTCTGTCTGGGTTTTCTACTATAACAACAGGTTTAGGGTCTAGATTAGACCTGGTATAATAAACTTTCCTAGAAGCCAGAATTACAATTTTTTATACTCACAACTAGTTAAATAATCTTTAAAGGTAAAAATATGATAAGAAATGATTTCCTTTAAGGTTTATTTAACAACTAAGGATTGGTTAGATCGCCAGTATGGTCGCCAGTATGTTATCACTCCATTAATTCTCTAGTTGTGAGATTTTTGGTTTTTAGTTGAGAAAACTAGAGGTAACCACAGACCAACTTTTAAACTCTAAGATCTAGCCTTCTTAGGGTTCAGAGAGACCTCTCTTTGTAAGATTTAACTTTTTTTTGTTTTATAAAATATTAGGTTAGTTATGATTGTGCAATTGGTTTTGTTTTAATTGGTTTGGTGGGAAAAATCACTGGAAGAGATGGATAGTGGGAAATCTATTTGTCCATTGGGCATAGGAGTCAAAAGTCAAGCAGACAGAGCTGGGATCAAGGTCAAAAAGTCAAATGTTTTCAGGGCAAGATAGATAACCCTTGGAGACCTTGGAAAGTTTTTTTGTGAGATGGTATGTTCAGGATAAAGATAAATGAAGGGTTATTTGATCCAGAAAATGGAAGTAGTAGGCAGAGGTCAAATGAGAGAGGGAGCAATTAAGGGTTCCCTACACTGGAAATCAAATGAAAACATAGAAATGAAAAATAGTTAAAATAGGGTGCTTTTAACAAATCTTGAAGTAATCCTCCTATGCATTCATACAAATTTAGAACACATAATGGATTGCATGTAACAAAGAAATATTACAATGACAAATTTAGAAAATACTTCACTCCAAATAGCTCATCACACGAATCTTGAAATATGATGCTAGTTGATCTGATTCAATCTGCTACTCGAAATTTGAAACAAAAAAGCCTTCAAGTCCACAAAAATGACTATAGAAATCTTTAGCAATTTATTCCTCAATAATACTTCTAAAGATGAAGTATTTGTACATAAATCTTTACAAAATATCATAGAATGCTTCTAGAAATTATCTAAGGGAAATAAAATATATTTACAATAATAATAGAGACAACTGCTTAAAAAATCAACAAACTTTCCTATCTATCCAAAAGAAATAGAAATTGATTGAGTATATGAAGAAGTTAGCTGCCTTGTTGTCTTTCTAGCTAGCTTTAGATATTTCAAGTTTGTTTAGAAATCTGATCTACTTTAACTAATACGCTTTCACTGATTCTCTTTAACCTTTGATACTCTTTATACTCTGTAAAAGATCTTTACTACTGTAAAAATATTTTTTACTGCAAATTTCAGCAAACTTTTTTCACTGTTACCTTTCTGCCTTTTTACCTTTTATAGTAAATCTGTTAATGACTCCCAAATTTCATCACTTGGAATTTGTATTTTCTTCAGCTTTCTCAAATTTTCATCTACTTCTGTGTACATGGGGAATGTTGGTTTGATGACAAACAAGTGTTTAATTTCATGTTGTAAATAAAATAATTCCTCAAAAATTCTAAGTAGGACTTTGCCTATTGGAATGCCTTGTCCACCACCTGCTTTTTCAACTTGTTCCTTGGCATATTCTTTGATATTTTTGTTATAATCTTCCTGAGGCATTAACTTGTCATTAATGACCAAAATATTAGGCAGACTTCTTTGCCTCAAGTTTTCAAATTTGACCATAAACCTGGTTATGGAAATGTTCATGTTCTCACACTTTTCCTCTAACTTCTTCATTAGGTTCTTTTTGGTTATAACCTTCTTTATCTCAAGGATAGTTTCAGTTCTATTAGTAATTTCAAGTTTTTCCAAATATTGCTGGTCCTTATTGTTGAGGAATTTTATCAGTTCTAAAGCTTGTTCTGGTTTGTTATCCAATTCCTCTTTTGTCTTTTGGATCTCTTCTAACGCTACTTTTAGTAAGTGTCTTTGTTCAAAAATCACTTGGATGGAGGGCCATACATCATTGATGGCTTCTATGATTTTGTTCCACAACTGATTTTTCACATAGGAAATATGCTCCTTCAAGGTCAATTCCTTCTGCAATTTCTTCAATTCTTCATTTAATCTGATGGCCTTTTTCTCCTGGGTTTTTCCATTTATTTTTGCCAATTTGTTTAAATTCTCAAGATTTTCTACCATCTGTTTTAATCTGCTGATTTCACTTTTCTTAAGAGACATTTATTCCATAGATTTCACTAATTTTTTGGCTGCATCTGTATGGTGAACTGTTGTTGTAGATGATTCTATAGCTGAGGTTATGGATGAAGTTACTGGCACTGCAGTAGCCAGTGTTTATTTGGGTGCCAAATTTTCAGCTAAAGTTGAAGGCACAACTGGAGTGATTATAGGAATAACTGTAGGAATTTTTGGTACTTTTGGTGTTTCTTTTTCCTGGACAAGTTTGTCCATTTGAATCTCCATTTCCTTGATTTGGGCCGTCAATTGAAAAATTAAATTCATCATGTCATATTTTTCTTTTTGTCCTTCTATTATTTCCTTAGTGTGAGGATGTTCACTTTGAGGAAGTTTAAGTTGTTTCCTAAAAGCTGCAATATCTTCATTTTTCTTCTCCACTAATAACTCTGCTACTTTGACATTAACAGGGTCATATCCCACCTGCAAAAATAATTCTTCCAAGGATTTTATCCTTAAATAATTAGCATACAAGGATGATTTGTCCAATTTCATCTGATATTTCATATTGGAAATGGTGTTCTGGAGTTTTCGAGCACTCACGGCTTTAGTTGTAACAATAGAGTACAACATTTCTGAAGTCTGTCAATGGAATTCAATTTGATCAAGAGCATGAATCTTTTCTGTTTGGACTTCCAAATCAACCTTCTTATAATCTGCCACTGTCTTTGGGGATTTGATTGTAGGCTGCAATACTGACATCATTAGCTTGTTTTTTGAATAATCAAAGGTAGACAAAAGTCTGTTTTACACACTTGGTGTTTGCTTGAGATATTGAAAATAAATATTTTTTTGATCTCTTCATTCTTTAGCTTGATCTATTTGTATTTTTCATTGATGTCTAGATCTTTCTCCTTAGTTACCTGTGAGGATGATGCTTCCATGCTCTGTTGTGTTTCTATCAACTGTGCATCTTCATTGTCAACCTGTTCTTCATTCTAATTCTTAGTAACTAGCTCATTGATGATGACAGTGGCAACATCTGTTTCTGGAAAATCAATGTTGGTGTCTGGAAGATCTGTTTCTTCCATATAAATGGTTACTTTATCTTTTCCTACTGAATCTGTTTTGAGCCTTTTATTATATCTAATTTTGAACCTTGTTTCAGTAGTGGTTTCAGCTACATAGGTACCTTCTTCCCTTACTCTCTTGGTGGATTTTTCTGGCTGATCTGCAGTCTCTAAAGTGTGACTAGTATCACTTTTCTTCATTGCATCTATTAAGGTATTCTCTGTCCACTCAGTCTGATTTGCATATTTTTCTACCTTTGGTTTTGTTTCATGAACGAAGGGTGTTAATTTACATTTAACCCTTTGTTTACTTAGGATCCCTATGATTGCAGATGAATGGTCCTATATGATTCTTTAATTTGAATTGAGTTTTCTTCTTTGCTGCCATGAAATTTATAGAATCAGAGTTTACGATTTGCCTGATATACTCCAAGGTAAAGATCCTCATTGAAACATGTTTGGGTAACTTGTAAGGTAACAAATTTGACCCAAAAACTCTAATCTCAGTATGTTTTTCATATAAGTACCAATCACCAACTTTATTATGTTCTGACAACTGTAATATCTTCCTCATTTATTCATTTATCCTTGGCTACTCTGTTTTTGTTAACATTTTGATCACTGGATGTATGAATAATTCTGAAAATTCTGCATAAGTGAAATCTTCACATTCTTTCCTGTGCAAAATAGTCCAGAAAGTGATAGAAAGAGGATTTCCCTCTATGTCAAGGTTTTGAAGAGTAACTGGAAAGTATCTGATTGAAAATATAAAAACATGTGCAAGAGGAAGGATGTATATCTTAACACTCCTTCAATTGAAAAATTGATCAATTGGTAATGAATATTGTCTGCAATGTAACCATTATAATCAAAGATTACAGATGGGGGTTGTCCTGGGGTAAAAGCTGATAAGAAACCTAAGATGGATTCAGCTGTGTGTTCATCAGTAAAGTACTATAGGATGAAGGAAAGCATGGAAATCACATGTCTTGAACATTCTAGGAATCTGTATGTGGAATATGGGGTATTTATTTGAGGAATTTTTGCATGCAAAGGCATAAATGTTTGGAAAATAATGAATCTCTTGGGAAAATCAAGGCCAATATATAGCTTGGTAAGGGCCTCTATGGATAAAGGGACTGCTGGAGGATCATGTTGAAGTTGTAGCATTTGCTTGATGGATTCACTAGTAATGGTGAGAAGCACTTCTTTGTTGGCATTTACTATGGCTCTCTGTTTAGGCACATAATACTGCTGACATAATCTAATGACTTCTTGGCATGGATGAGTTAATGGAATTTTAACATATTTGGGCAAGTGGGATTCCAAAATATGGAATTCTTCTTCATTATCTAAGGACTTCTCATAGCTCTAGTTATGAAAATCTAGCAGATTAAACTCAACAATTGGGTCTACTATCTTGTAATCGGTATCATCGAAAGGAATGTGTTCAATGTCTATGACAGGGGGTTGCAAAGGATTTACAACAATATCAGTGTTATAAGTCATGGTTGGAGTTGATTTTGGCAATTTGGAACCTTCATGATTGCTAGAGCTCTGATTTTTAGGCAATTTGGCTACCTCTGCAAGTTTAGACAGTTTACAGAGGTATTTTTATTTTACCAGAGGTTTCTTAGATGAATATGGTCAAAATATCGGCTTCTCTTGGGTTTTTCTTGTCAATTATGGATTCTCAATAGGATTTATGGGCTTTTACTAGTTTAGACACAAGAAACAGGGGTTTCTTAGGCTTTTTCATTGAGAAATTTGGCTAAAAATCACTTAGATATTGGGCACAGAGACTTTGGGATACCTGCAGAGGATTTCTGGCTAAATTTGGAGTTTAAACAGTTTATAAAAACTATAAAAAAACTCACAATTTCTCTTTAAAATAATGCGCAGCAACAAACAGGGTTTTTACAGAAAATTTGATAGGGTTTGGCATATTTTTTGGGCTTTTTGATAGGGTTTAGTGGTTGGTTTTTAAGCTCAGAATGAAATTTGTCTTTTAAAAATGTTTTTTCAATTGAAACAGGTTTAATTTGGAAGAAAAACCTATTATTCACAGGTACAGGGTTTCGAAGTGGTTTCTAAGGACTTCAAAAAGGTCGAACAACTTATGTCTGATCTTTGGAGCCATTTTAGAGTTCCTCAGCAATCTTCAATGGTTGTTGGTTGATTTTTGCAGGCTTTTGGAATAGAAATGGTGGAAAAAGGTTCGTTTTACAGTAAGGGGGATTATACAGGGTTAATGTGCAGAAAAGAGGAAATAAAATGCATTTTCAATGTTTATTGTACATATTAAGGCATACAACGCTAACAATTAATGAAGGTCAAGTCAGGCAGGAAAATGGTTTTCGGGCTCAAAGGGTCTAAAACCGGAGTGGTTATCATGCGTCATTTGAGTGATAAGTAGTTTTGGAGTAAACCAATGTGATCCAATAAGAATCAACCTCGTGGAGGAGAGAGGAAATCCAAATACTGCGCATTTCGTACAGAAATGAAACAGGGAAATGCATGCAAGTTTATTTGCAATATGACATCTCCACTGTTGGATTGCGGTGTAATAAGGTGAATGGTCAAAATTTGTTATGAGAGCTGTGTTAGGCTTGGTGAGTGGGGCCAGGGTTGATCAATGCGGCGAGGAGGTTTAAACTTTATAAATAATGATTTGTTTTAAAGTTTCAAACCTTATTTTATACGATGGCGAGGCTAAGTTTTATGTGTTAATTAAAACATTTGCCATTGTTTTAATTATACATATGCGCACGGATTTTTTTTATTATATAGTTTCTCAACTTTTGACAGTTGTTTTAAACTATAGAGGGCGGGGTATACTTTGTTATTTTGATAATTTTAAACCAATGGGTTAATGGGCAGGAATAATATTGTGCACATGGGGTATTTGACATTGGTTTAAAGTAATAATAAAGGGTTTTTGTGGGTTTATTTAATATAAAGGGATTTTAATATTATACAAGAGGGTGTAACTTAGGTAATTAATATATATAGTTAGTAGTTAGTATGAAATAAAGGGTGAAGTGTAGGGGATATGAAAAACACATGTTTAACTCTAAAATAAAGTGTAAATAACATAGTTTTCCTTTGTTTTATTACTTCATACTTTAACTTAGAATAAATGTATTTTTGAGGGTTTATGAATGATTTTTGAAAGGGAATGGAATTAGTTATTTAGTGTTTTAATTTTACTAAGTAAAAATGGGTTTTTACTTAGGAAAAGGGGATTATGATTATGAATGAAGGGTAAATGCTAGTGAATGTGGGTCTAGTGTAGGAATTCCATATTTTTCAACCAATCAGTGATTGAGCCTTGGGTCCGGTCCCAACAGAAGTCAGAGAAATGCTCTAAGCCTTTTTAACTGATAGTTTAGAATAATGAATAATTGTAGGGGAGGGGAAATTAGTGATTTTTTCCTGATGATGCTTTATTACATGCTTGCAAAAATACTTTCTACCTACCCATATTTATTTCTAACATTTTTTCTTCATTTTCATGGGTGCATTTAGGCTTGCAACCCTAAATCAAATTTTCTTTTAAAGCATAAATCTATCTAATTTTAACCTTATTTCATCTGAGGGCTCAGATTAAATTGTTGATCTCCTCATTTATTCTCTATCTAATCTAATGATTTGTCAAGTTTATATTGTTTGATATATCTTTATTCTCTATCTAATCTAATGATTTGTCAAGTTTATATTGTTTGATATATCTTTATTCTCTATCTAATCTAATGATTTGTCAAGTTTATATTGTTTGATATATCTTTATTCTCTATCTAAAACATGAAATTCAAAGCATGAAAAGTTAAGTTTAAACTATTTAACCAATCATGGATTATGGCATTTATTGACATCTGCACATAATCATTATTCTTGCAGTAAAAGTAATTGGTAGTGGCATTTTGACTTGCTCACTTTCATGTCTTATTTTCATCTCTTTTTCTTTTGGGGTCTATATTTTTATTATTCCTTTGATATTTCTTTTAGGACTTTTTACCCTCTTTTATTTTTTATTATTTTTCATTTTTCAAAATATCGGAAAACAACATGCAGAAAGCAAGGTATGTACATATTTACAATACTATCTTAGTCAATTCAAAAATTATGAATCCTATTATAATAGGACTCTAACAGAAATCAATCGTGTTCGACCATGGTCCAACATCGCATTGTGAAAACTATTGTCTCAATATGAAAATTAACCATGGTCAACATGCTTATTTTAGTGTTTATATTAGGGTTTACGTACCTATGCTTTCTAATATTAATCCCTTTGTTTTAATATTATTTCCTTGGGTTATTTATCTAATAGTTTATAATATTAATCCTTGTGTTTAATATAAATCCCTTGTGTTTATAATCATGTTCAACCATATTCAACCATGTTCCAACATCACATTGTGAAAAATATTATATGAATATAAAAATACCATGGTCCAATACCACATTGTGACAAATATTGCCTCGATATGAAAATCAATGATACTCAACCATGGTTAACCATGGTCCAACGTCACATTGTAAAAATATTATCTCTATATGAAAATGAACCATGGTGAACCATGACTATTTTAGGGTTTATAATATTAATCCCATGGGGTTTTAGAATTAGCCCCTTCGTTTTATAATAACAATTCCTTGGGTTTATCAATATGATGGTTCATATTTCTAGGGTATAATATTTTTCATAAAGTTTATAATATTAATTGTAGTTTTTAATATAATTCACTTTGGTTTATAATCATTGCCAACCATGTGCAACCATGGTTCTATGTCACATTGTGACAAAGATTATGTCAATATTAAAATCGAACTTAGGTTTAAATTATTATATTATTTTTATAATCCCTTGGTGTTTTAGTATAATCCCTTGGGTTTATAATATCAATCCCTTGAGTTTATTAATGTAAGGGTTCATATTCCTATGGTATAATATTATTCATACGATTTTGACAATTAATTCTAGGGTTTAGTATAAGTCCCTTGGGTTTATAATTATGTTCAACCATGGTCCAAACCAATGTGACATTGTGAGAAATATTGTCTCAATACAAAATCAACCAAGGTCAACCATGGTCCAACATCATTGTAATAAAGATTGCCTCAATTAGAAAATAAACCATGCTCAACCATGTTTATTTTAGGGTTTATATTATTTATATTAGGATTTATATACCTAGGGTTTATAGTATTTATCCCTTGGGTTTATAATCCTCTAGTTTTTAATATTACTTGCTTGGGTTTATAATCCTCTAATTTTTAATATTACTCCCTTAGGTTTATAATATGAATCCCTTGGGTTTATTAATATAAGGGTTGATATTTCTAGGGTATAATATTTTTCGTATGGTTTATAATATTAATGCTTGAGTTTAATATAGATCCCTTGGGTTTATAATCATGGTCATCCATGGTCAACCATGGTCAAATGTCACAATGTGACAAATATTATCTCAATATTAAAGTTGAGCATGGCCAACCATCATCAACCATCGTCAAGAATTTTCAATTTTGGTCAACCATGGTCTTCCATGAACGACCATGGTGTAATGTCAATTTGTGACAAATAGTTTCTAAATCAAGGTAAATTCAATGTGTAGTTAAAGTAAAATAAATTTTGTGAAAACAATTTTCATATTTTGTGAAAATAATTATGACAAAGATTTCCTTAATATGAAAATCAGTAATGGTGAACCATGGTGAACCATGGTTAACCATGGTCCAATGTCATATTCTGACAAAGATTTTTTCAATATGTAAATCAACCATGGTCTACCATAGTGAACAATGTTTATTTTAGCGTTAATATTTATCATAGGGTTTATATAACTTGGTTTATAATATTTATTTTATGATTTTTCATAGGATTTTCTCAATATGGAAATAAATCATGGTCAACCATGGTCCAACATCACATTGTGACAAAAATTTTCTCAATATGAAAATCAACCATGGCCATCGATGGTCCAACATCGCATTGTGATAAAGATTGTCTCAATATGAAATTCAACCGTGTTCAATCATGGTATATAATATTTATCTTAGGATTTATATACCTTAGGTTTATAATATTTATTAAATTAATTAATTAATTAATATTATTTAATTATTTATATTAATTTGTTATTATTTAAAAATGAATTAAACAATTAGTCTTATTTTTATTTTTTAATATAAATAAATAAAGAAAATTACATTGACGAAAAGAAAATTACTCTCACTAAGATATAACTCAATCACATAAAGAAAACAACTATTTATATAAACATCATTTTCAAATTCACAAAATCCATAATGTCAATTTCCCTATTATCTTTAAATCTCTAGCTTAATGGGAAAATCAATTATTTACCGCTCCTAAAAATATTTTAAAATAAAATGTATAACATAAAAAACATACCAACTTTTAAAGCCTCATCTGGGAATGTATAACATAAAAAACATACCCACTTCTAAAGCATCATCTAGGCATAAAAAATGTGACCAAAGTAAATCCCTTTTAACTGTGGATCCACCAAGCCTCAAAAGGGTTCAAATTTATTTTCACTGAGTGAAAATAGGTTTGCATCACAAGCTATTTGATATCTCTCTTTTCTCTTGGTAGATCCTGAGTTAAGAAGGATCTAGGTTGGTTTTATTTTAACCTTTAAATATGCTATGTTCCACATGAATACCATGGGTTCTCATACCATGTGTCAATACAGGTGAATACCATGAAATTATTTTTATTTTAATGTTATTTTCTTATTATTTTTATTTTATTTTGAACAGCTAAAAATGTTTTCACATAGTATAATTTTTATTTTTAGTGATAAATAACACATTACATTACATTACAACCAACCTATATTCATCTTAAATACTGAGCTATCAAGGGTCCAGAGGGATCAAATCTCTTGAGATGCAAAACTCTTTAGAGTGAAAGGATATTTGATCCAGTAGATTCGGAATTAAGATGTATATAAGTTTTTTTAATTCCCCCCTTTAATATGCTATCTTCCACATGAATACCATGGGTCAATACCATGAAGTTATTTTTATTTTAACATCATTTTTTTATTACTTTAATTTTACATTGACGAAATAATTTTTTTTCCACATAGAGCTATTTTTTAATTTCAAAAATATATAATTATATTAAATAATATTGTATTATTTTTTAACATACAAATATAGCATTTTAAAATACTATATTCAAAATGTAGAGTACAAAAACTATCTATAGTACATTGAATATTTTACTTGAATCTTATTTTTGTTTATATAATTTGACTAAGTCATTCTATTAAGTCAAATATTCTCTGGAACTTACCAAGTAGGGTGTCAAAAGACTGCATATCCCAGTACCATATATATATATATATATATATATATATATATATATATATTTCTGATTTTTCTATATACACGTCACTTTGAAATTTTTAAAAATTATTTGCAAGTTAACTTTGATGCTTTTTTTTTCAGAATAAACTGTATTTTACTAGTAAAAAGTGGAAAAATAGGTAAATAGGAATCAAATTTTACCGTTGCATGGTATAATGAGTTCACTTGTGTTGTGAATATTTAATCTTTTCGAAATATTTTATTGGTTACTTATAGTGAATTCGATGTAATTTAAAAATACAATTCAACACTGAACTTTCAATATTTTAAGTTAGTCATAATTTTTTAAAATAAATTTAATTTATATTCTTTTTAACTTACAATTTTTATTTCTTAGCATTACCTTATTACATTTATTGCACCGAGAGGCACATTCTACAACCTAGTATGACCCTGATGTGTAACTATGTCAGAAGCATATATATATATATATATATATATTATTTTTTAAATAAAATGTAAATAATGTTGGCTTTAAAAATAACTTACATAACCATATAAATAAACAATTAAAAATAATTTAAACAATATAAATTTAAAATATGAAGAGTTTTATGATCACTCAAAAAAAATATATGGTAAATAAATAAAAATCTAAATAAACTAAAGGTATGGTAATAAATAAAATCTGTTTTTATACATTGAGGTATGATAAATAAATAAAATATAAATAAACAAGAGGTATGGTAAATAAATAAAGCCCCTTTTATATTTACTCCATAAACCTCTTTATATGTACAAAAACTGAAAAACAGTTTTATTTAGGTTAATCTTATGGGCTAAATACCATGGGAAAAATTATTATTAATACCGTGGGGAAAATACCATATTTATAAAAGAGGTATAAAAAGGTAAGGTAAATAAATAAAAAAATATCAAATAGGACTAGAAATCAAAGTCTAATTATATTTGAAGTCTATGGACCAAATACCATGGAACACATTAATAATAATACCATGCAAAAAACACATGATTAACCCTGACATTAATATTAAAATATTATTATTATTATTATTATTATTACTAAATCTAATATTAATATTAATATATTATTATATTAAAATTATTAAATTTAATAAGCTTATATTAATACAATATTAAATTATATATATATATATATATATATATATATATATATATATAATTTAATATTGTATTAATATAAGGTTATTAAATTTAATAATTTTAATATAATAATATATTAATATCAATATTAGATTTAGTAATAATAATAATATTAATATTTTAATATTAATGTTCTTCCCTCCCATATATATATATATATATATATATATATATATATATATATATATATATATATATATATATATATATATATATATATATCAACACTAGATATATATGGGAGGGAAGAACAAAGACATATGATGGATGTGGAGAAATAGAGGGAGTGACAAGGGAGAGATGGAGATAAATTGAAGGAGAGGGGAGAGGAGTGAGTGAGGTAGAAAAGGGTAAGAGAGGGAGAGGGAGGAAAAAAGATAGAGTTGGGAGAGAGAGAAGGATAGAGGGATGGAGAAGGAGAAAGGATTGGAGAGAGAGAGAGAGAGGGGGGGGGGATAGAGAGATGAAGTTGGAGGTGGAGAGAAGAAGAAAGACATAGAGAGTGAGAAGTGTACAGGGAGGGAGTGACAAGGGAGAGATGGAGAGAGAATGTGTAGGTTTAGGGATGAGGTAATGAGATATAGAAGGAGTGATGGAGACAAGGGGGGAGATAAAGAGAGAGAATAAGAAAGGGAGGGATATAGTAACATAGTTGGAGAGAGAGATAGAGTGATGGGGGAAGAGAGAGGATTTGAGAGAGAGAGAGAGAGAGAGAGAGAGAGTAGTGGGGTGTGAAGATAGAGGGAGGTAGGCGATAAAGGGAGAGAGAGGACTTGAGAGAGAGGAAGAAAGTGATGGGGGAATATAGAGGAGTGTAGGGGAAATAGAGAGAAATAGAATGAGTGATGGGGGACGAGAGAGTGAGGTAGGAGGTAAAGGGAGGGAGAGGAAGGAAAATATAGGGGACTTGAGAGAGAGTAGGAGAGAGGGAGGGATAGAGAGTTGGAGTTGGAGGAGGGGAGAGGGAGGGATATAGAGATGGACTTGGATTGGGAGAGAAGGAGGGATAGAGAGATGAATTTGGAGGGAGAGAGAGGGATGGACAGAGATATGGCACTGGATGGGGAGAGAGGGAGGGAAGAAGAAATACATAGAGAGTGACACGCAGAGAGAGAGAGAGAGAGAGAGAGAGAGGTGGGAGAGAAAGGAGGGAGAGAAAGGAAGAGAGATAGTGAAGAGAGATAGGGAAAGAAAGATGGAGATGGAGGGGGAGAGAGAGGGCGGTAAGAAGAAATACATAGAGAGTGAAAGTTGGAGAGAGAGAGAGAGGAGTGACAAGGAAGATGGAGGGAGAGCGAGAGAGGATAGTAGGAGGGAAGAGAGGTAGAAGTGGGGGAGAGGGGGGGAGAGGAGGAGGGATTGATAGATAGGTAGATTGGAGAAAGAGATTGTATGTTTTGTGGTTGATATAGAGAGAAAAAGGGATATATAGATATAGAGGGAAAGTGGAGATAAAGAAGAGATAGATGGAGACACGGAGCGAGGGACAAAGAGATTGATAAATATGGAGTGAGAGTGTGTGTGTTTGCAGCGGTGAGATAAAGAGACAAAGAAGGAGAGATGGAGATACATATAGATATATATGGAGGGTGGGGAGAGGGAAGAATATTCCTTACAATATATGCATTTATTTCAGTGTAGATGGTGATTTATAATACTATTTGATTTCTTTCACTAGATGCATTGATTTTAGTGTAGACTTTGATTTCTAATGGGGGAGAGAGAGGGAGAGAATGGGGGAGAGAAGGGGAGAGAGGCATATAGTGACAAAGTTAGAAGGTGAAGAGAGAGAGAGAGAGAGAGAGAGAGAGAGAGTATGTTTGGGGGTGAGATAAAGAGACAAAGAAGAAGATATGGAGAGAATGGGGGGGAGAAAGGAAGAGAGAGAGTGGAGACACATATGGAGGGACAAAGAGATTGATAAATATGGACTGAGAGAGTGTGTGTGTTTGTGGGGGTGACATAAAGAGAAAAATAAGGAGAGATGGAGGTACATATAGATATATATGGAGGAGGGAGAGAGGGATGAAGATTTTTTACAATACGTGCATTATTTCAGTGTAGATGGTAATTTCTAATCCTATTGGATTTCTTGCACTAGATGCATTGATTTTAGCGTATACTTTGATTTCTAATGATATTTTTTACTTGCACTAGGTGCAAACCTTGAGGAAATTTTTGAACCTCGAGAGATTTTATCCCTATCAGTGCTTGATAGATCCGAAGTTAAGATGGATCTAGGCTGGTTTATATGGGAAATATTTTTTTATTACCAACATTACTTCACTAAATGAAATTTTACAATTAAAATTGAATAATATGTAAGTTATTAATAATAGAGTTAGAAGGATAGGTAATATATTTATATTATATATTACTTCCTAAATTATAAAATTATATTTTTCAAAAAAAATTGAACCGTTTTCTTCTCACCGTATTTGAAACACTTCAAATTTTTATAAAAAAAATAAATATAAAAAAAGTTTCATTTTTCCATTTGAAGAAAGGATATCCTTTCTCTACTCTAGATATGACACAAACACCTTTTTTTCCAATCATTACCTAAGGTGATAATATTTCAGAATACCTTATTCATATTTTTTATTATCATTCTAGTTTTCAAAATACTATCAACTTTGTCCACGAGGTGTCGGATAGATGTTGACCGGGTGTTTTCTTAAGGAACTTTTTGATGTGAAGTTATTGGTTCAATTCTATGCCTCTATCGGTGTGATATATTAGACATGATGAATATGTAGTCCCGCCAAACTTATAAAAAAAATATATACTATCAACTTTCATATTTCTCTCCTTCTAGAAAGTAAAACCATATTTTTTATTATCATTCCCATTTTAGAAAAACTATCAACTTCCATATTTATCTCCTCTTCTTAAAAGAAAATCTCTATTGTATATTCTTGAAAAACCTATTTATATAGATTCTCAGACCCACCTCTCTCTCACAATTTATGTGGATGGACGTTTCCATTCATTAATGAAACTTTTCATCACTCAAAAATTTCTATAACCAGAAACCAATCCTATACTCATGGTAACAGGTCTTATTTCTATTTATTTCCTAAACTTAAAAGATAATAATATGTCCTCCCTCCATCTAGTGGACACGTTGACGCGTTAACTTTAAGAATAAAATTATTGATGGGATGTGTTATTATTTTTTTGAATAGAAATGAGAGGCTTACATGATGAGAAGATGATAAACATTTTTTTTTAGAAGAAAAATACAAACAAATTTATTTTAGATAAAAATATGTTTTACATAATCATGCTTATAGCATATTGTTCAAAGTAGAATTGTATTGATAAAAATACTGAGCATCAGTCCCACAAAGTGTAAACCAGACCCTGAGGGTACATACATCTGCATAATGACTGAAAAAAACCAATATAAACTAGGAACACAGGCCTACTAAAAACCCATAAGGGATCAAATTAATGCCCAATAAAATGAATACAACCATGCAAGGAAGGTGAAAAACCACCCCAGGAAAGAGGGGGAAAGGCACAAGGCCAGGAAACCAGAAGGAGACATCGACACCCCAAAAATCTAAAGAACCACAAGCATAGTTGTGAACAAGGGAACCAAACCATTCACAAAAATTGGGTAGTGGTAGCACAAACAGAGACCCACTGTCCGAATCGATAAAAAAATGGCCCTATGTGCTAACAAAAACAACCCAAACACCAACGCAACCATTAAGGAAATTTTGAGGCCTAAAATGGGCCTCCTAGGAAAAATGTACAACCAAAATAAAATTTATAAGAACCAATAGGATTGAAGATGATGATTTCAACCATGAGGGATCATTCACCATTTTTGGAGTAAAAATGTAAAAATATAAAAAAATAATGATAATAAAACTATTTTTTAAACTTGTATTTTCATCTTATTTCCCTAATTTTTTACTAGAATTTCAAGTGGTAGTACTTCTTAGATGAAAAATTTAATTCCTCATACCCATGTTGCATACCTTTGATGGAACTTACTACATGAAAAATGAGAAATACATGAAAACATGATTGCAATCACGATTTTCATGTATTTCTATTTTTTCGTGTAATAGGGTCCATCAGAAGTATGCAACATGGATAATCCTTGGATGAGGAATTGAATTCTCATACAACGAGTACTCCCACTTGAAATTCAAGTAAAAACTTAGGGAAATAAGTTAAAAATATGAATTGAAAAAGTAGTTTTTTTATTTTTTCCCTCTAAACTTTGATGATGTAATGTAATCTTATTTTATTATTTCCACTATTATTTTATAGTTTCCTTACGAGTCCAATTTTGGAGCTCAAAATTACGCTAATGAGAGTTTCGACCGTAGGGATGAAGAGGGGGCAGCAGCGACGATACAACAAGTGGAAAAAAAAGGGCAACCCAATAAACCCATTGCCAAAGAGAACAAACCGAAAATAAAACACGATGAAACAAGAAACAAAACCTCCGACACAGTGGGCCAGATAAAAAATGGCCCAAAACCAGAAAACCAAAAAGGCAAGTTAGCTGGCATTATACAAATAAACCCACTGCAAAAAAGGAAGGATACAACACAAGAGGAGAGCAGCAAATTCGTGCTTGGCACCAAACAACAAGAATGGGGCACGAAATAGACCAGAGCACACAACATCCGAGAATATGAGGATATAACAACCACGAAAACCTCGAAATCATATCCACACACACAAGCAGCAACAAGGAACTAGGAGGGATTCGGATCACCGATGAAATCTACAATAAAAAACCCCCAACACCATCAAAATAGAGTTGGTCACAAAAAATTGTGTTATTACTAGATCCATATCATTATAAGTAGACCTTGTGTAGGAAATGTAGTAGATTAAATTATTTTATTAAGCTTCTCTTTTTATATAGCATAGAAAAATGTAACGGTATTTTGGTAAGACAAAGTCTCTCAAAGTATGACATGTTGATCAAGGGCTTCATACAAAAAATTAAAATTAAAAAAATTGCATTTTAATTAGAATACCATTAAAATTGGGTAAGGGAATGCCAAAAGAAATAAGAGTTATATGCATTGTTTAAAGAGAGTAACCATTTTTTTTTTGGGTGTTGCACTATATTGGATATTTCTCAATTCTTGGAAAGAAATTCGTTGGATGGGGTTTGTTAAATTGAAAAAATATAAGTAAAATTTGATCTTTCCAAATATGTTGTTCAAATGTATCACACAAATTTTCACTAAAATATGAAAATATATTTTATTTTTTTAAGGTAACACCCTTACCTTTCACCATTCGTAATAAAACCTAAGATAATGTATAAAAAATCTCACTTAGTTGGCCATGTTAATTTTTTAAACGAGGGTCAAATTCCACTTTGGAAAAATGATATGGTCGTGATTATAATTGCATTAGATTACTCTTTTTGGGAGGACCAGAATCGACATATACATCACCCCGATCGGTTAAGTAGAAGTTAGATTTTGTATTATTTTATTTATTAATGTGAAATGGAATGGGTCGGCCTAAGCACATGTGGATTTAGTCAAGTCGGCCTCAACCCCAAGTGGAACCTCACAAAAGATATAAATAGAAGTAACCTCAACCTCATTCTCACACATTTTCTTAAGCAATTTTCTTCTTGCATTCTTTGTCTCAGTTTGTCTATTCTATTTTGGGTCGCACTGGTTCGAGGGAAGAAGTTCACACAAGGTTCGAAATCACAAGTGAGAGGATCGATATGATCTAGGGCTTTTGGGCCATAGCCACAGACAAAAAACTATAGAGATCAGGATAGAGCCATGAGCACAACATGTCAAGGTAGTGGCTAGGGTTCTGAGGGCATATCGGGTTGATCCATGCTAGAGCTGCATGCACAGAGTGTCATGCTAGCAGCCATGGAGCAATAGCTGTGGGCACATCATCTTGTGGGTGGGGCTAGGCGTTTTTCTGAGTAGATCTGATTTAGGTCATCTTTATTTTCTCCCAAAGGGCTTCCAAAATTCATCCGCTAAGTCACAAATGTTTGCGATCAGTATTTTATAGCATCTTCGATTCAGATCTAGGATTTGACAGTTCATATAATTTGGATTCAATGATCTATTGGATCTGTGTTTCTTGATGTTGTAGATCTGCAGATATATAGATCTATTCTATGTATTTCCACTGCATATGTATTGGGCCCATTGTACTTTCTTCTCAGAACTTCTTATGATGATCTATTGAAGAAGAATATTTGAAAGGGTTTCCCTGTTGTGGGGTTTTTCACTAGTATTTGACCAATTTTCTATATCTTATATTTGTAGCGTTGTTTTCTTGATCACTGCATATATTGTTCTATCTTTAGTTACAGTTTATGATTGATTACACTGCTAATAAATGGATGCATTGTTTATCAAGAATTAATTTGGGCTATAGTAATTGATACAACATAGAACAATCTCAAAACTTAACATGCCACATACCAAGGAGTTTTTCATTAACGTTATGATGTTGGCATGCCTTTAGCGGACGTAATTTACTTATTTTATGGTTTTTTAGTGATCATTTCTAGTAAATTTTACATAGATTATATAAGGATTCATTATAAATTCAAGATTGAGCTATGTAATATGTATACTCTAAGCACAAATGTTATTTAAACAATAAAAGGTTACATTTCTCAAAAAGTATATCACTATTTTATCACAAAAAGACAAAAAAATTCCAATTAGACTCTATATTTTAATATTCCCACGCATAGATTATACATCTCAATGATGACTTCACTACCTCAATAAATGCATGAATATGGCTTACACTTTTGGGCCAAATGTGGCCATGAAGTTTCATTTTTTCCTCTTTTATATAGTTGAAGCCCTCAATATTCATATAAATATTGTGAAATTTGATTCAGAGTAAAAAGACAATATGTGGAGAATTATTTTGTTGTTCTAATGCTATGTTTTACCAAAAAATTTAGTGTCATATAATCTCTCAATTTTCCATTAAATGAAATACTTGTCCTTGAAAATTTTCGTACATCTTAAAAGGTATGCATGTGTACATGTAGCATAACTTAGTCTAAAATGTGTAATTTAATATATATATATATATATATCTATCTATCTATCTATATATATATATATATATATATATATATCTATATATATATATATATATATATATATATATATATATATATATATATATATATATATATATATATATATAAACGCAAAATCCCTATTAAGAAAACTAGTTTTCATATTATTATTATTTTTTTTAATGCAAAATTATATTTTTTATTGCTTTTCGATGTTAGCGAAGTAATATTTCAATTTAGGAGACACATGTATTCACCTAATATTTTTTTCATATATTTAAATAAATTGAAAAAACAAGAGGACTCAAATCCTTGAGTTCTTTTTCCTATTCTGAATAATCCCACCGAATGATAAAATATGCATTTTTGTTCCTGAAGAAAAAAAAAATGTTCTGTATGTTCCCTAAGAGCCTTTTATAGAAGTGCTTTTGTTTATTTCATAAATTTATGACTAGAACGTATAATTTCTGTGAACTGAGGTTTATTCTTTATCAAATACTCGCGTAACTGAACGAGAAATTTTCTCACCCGTGTTATTTTTGTTGGACACCTAATCCGCTAAGGGTTAAGGTGTGGGAGTTGGACAATCAAAGGGAGTCCAGGAGACCCTGGAATGAGGAATCTAAAGGTCATTCCAATGTATTAAAAATGACATCTATGTTAATAATAAATGAAATTCATTTTTTATCATTAATTTTTATTCACATCCATGTGTGTTTAACATGCTATCAGAGCTAGGTCAAGTCGAGGCCTTTTCCAAAACCTGTCAACAATTATAGATAGAGAAGTAAATGAAATGTACAACATGAGACAATAAAGAGAAATATGAGACACAGGATTTGGTTAAAGACTAGGGAAAAACCCCACAAGGGGGAAAAATCTTTCAGATTCTTCCTCTTATTAGATTGTTATAAAATTTTCAATAGAGGGATTAAAATGATCCAATTCACCAACCAAGAGTCAAAGGTGAACAACTTTGACTTTCCAACAAACCAATATAAAAAATCCAAGAAATGAACATGTTACCACTCAATCTACCATGGTCCTAGGAGGGGTTCTTATGGAGAAAATACTAGGTCAAATGGAAACACACCATTCTAAAAGCCTTCAATTGTAAAAATTATTTATTTTCATATGACTTCTATATTTTCCATCATGGATGTTAAGTTAGTTCGACAGCTTAAATTGTCTTAATGATGGTAAAAGCTTTAATTTTTTTAATTATATATTCTTGAACTATGCATAACAATGCCCCTCAGACCTGCCATCACTTAGACCTATCACTCTGTCATCATTTAAATCTAACGCTCCATTACTAGTGACAAAAACTCTAGGTGCATTGAATGTTACTTCTGATTCAGGTGACTCTGAGTGCTATACAATTCTATAATTACATGTCTTACCTTACAATTTCTCTCACAAGGATTTTTTATGAGTGTTTCTCCTACCACTGACATGCTTCCAATTTGCTGTAATGAATAATTTTGAGGAGTGTGAAATTTGTTTTTGAAAATAGTCTAGAATTGCATGGTTCGCTGCATCAAATGCTTCTCCAACTCATGACCAATTTCATTCCCATCTTCATTTTCAACCTAAAACTCATCTTGGATTTCATCTTGCACTTCAACTTCACCCTTATACTACACTTCAACTTGAATGTGGATGGGGATGTATCCCATAAGTAGTAGCCGTCATCCATAGGAAAACAAATGTAGGTATTAAAATGGGCTTTCCATCTTCGATATTAGGAAACAATATGACAATGGATGTGCCATTTATGATATTAAATCACACAATTACCAATGCCAAACTATTTGGATCCCTATTCACCAAACAATAGATGAAAATCTTAGAGAAAACCATTTTGTTGTGATATAATAATAATACCAGGTTATGGGGAAGTTGGCTAACATTTTTCCATATCTTTCGAGAAGGATCATAAATGGACACTTCGATACACCATCGCACCACTCTCTGAATGCCACAATCTTGTAGTTGTCGCATTTTACTCTCACTATGCATATACTCCCCATCCAGGCTGAGATAGTTGGAAGATTTAAGAATGTTATTTTAAGAGGGTTGCAAAGAATATTTTCTTATCTAGCTAAAATTTCACAACTCAAGCCTCTTGGATTGAGGTTCAATATACATAGGCCCATGGTTGATGATAGAAACTCAAGTTCTGCATATTTTTCTCCTGGTATAGAAACTACCCTTTCATAAAGGGAGGGAAAGAAGAAGCAGTTCTCCCAAGTCTTTGTGATGAAGTTGTAAGATGCACAAACTCCAACATCATTGAGCCACCGAAAAGAAACGAGCCATGTATTTATGTTAGGAGGTATCTAGGACCATCGATTTTTTATAAATATGGTATATGAAACGATGGTATTCAATTATTTACACACACTGCAAAACCTACAACTATATTCAAGAGGGAGCCATGGCAATGATTTCTCCTAAAAATCGTTAGAAAATTTCTCCCGCCAAGAATAATCCTCCATTTTCAATTATGGAAATTAAATACAAGAATATAAGAAATCCAATAAGTATTCCTCTCTCTGGCTCGACATTCAAATCATTTTTCTATTGTTGGTTGATATTGGCGTCTATGTTTGCATAATTCATCATAATATGACACTAAGAAAACTCAGCGCATATATGATTCGACTTTGGGGTTATGGAATGAAAGCATGTATATGATACCTTCTTTTCATGAGATTTGGAGTACTTAGTAAGGTTTAGTGGTTAACTTTGGTGAGAATATTGAACATATTGTAGTCCTTTTGAGGTTATTATATGCGCTGATATAATTTTCATTCATACTAATTGATATGATTGAATAGTTTTTTATCCCAAGTTGTGACAACCTAGTTATGAAGTCGAGTTATGAATGTTGAGGACTAAATACTTTGTTTGTTGAATATTGAATATACATTGAAGAAAACTTGTGAGTTGTGATAGTCAAGTTCATGTAGGTTATGGTTACATATGCCTCCTCAATTGTATTGTATAATTGGAGAATGTGAATCTAAAAGAGTTCTTGTACTTGTGCATACATTTCTGAATTATATGGTGCATTTGTAGTCGAAGAAAATATGATTATTATAACTCATTTTTTTTAAAATTTATCGATTTGATGATATATTTCAGCTACTGCACACCCTAATTCTTTCCATTATTAATGGGAAGGTAAACATCTGCAAAGACACTCTCTCTGACATTCATACTTGCCTACATAATGTGTTGGAAATATTGTCATTGATGGCAAAGGAGTAGAAAGGAGTAGCACCAGAATTATCATTAAGGAAAAAGCAGAAGATCCAGAGTAGCTAGAGTATAAAGGAGCTATAAGGAAAAGAAGGCAAAAGTATAGTGGAGGAGAATAAAAGAAGAAGAGGAGAAACAAAGTGCCAAAGGAGTAGCATTAGAGGCAAAGAAGTAAGGAAGCGGATCAACACTAGAATTATCATTAAGGAAAAGGAGTAGAGAGGAGCATTAAAAAGGTAAGGAGCAGCATTATAATATTTATCAAGGAGCAAAGGCAGCAAAGGTAGCAAGTTTGGGTCGAGTCGTGTACGAGTGGGCAGTGTCGTGAACATGCTAAGACAAGTAATGAACGCGTTCAACCAGTGGAGAAAGTCATGAATGCGTGGGCAGAGTAGGGCTATTTTACGTTTAGAAAAATGCACGAAGGCGCAGGGTAGATTCGGGTAAATTTCCAGAAAAACATGTTCAGAATAGTGTTCGACGGCTATATCGCAAATCGCAATCGCAGCAGAAGGCTTGATCGCAGATCACAAATCGCAAGCGAAAGGAGTATCATAAATCAGTAGAGACACAAAAGTTGTGAAATACGAAGTGCGAGAGATGACGTGGCAAATGTCATGGCAGATGACATGGACCTGACCCCACTAATCACAAATAAATCTAAATATTAATTTTGAGATGGACGGTCAGAATATTATCACAGAAATAAAGGTTGAGATATGGATGGTTCAAATCAAATCACAGTATTGAAGTGGAGGATGGACGGATAATATCGTGTCACAGAGTGAAGCAAAGATTGACGGTCGATATCATATCGCGAACATAAAGTAGGAGAACAGACGATCCAGATTATATCGCATTTGGTGATAAGATTGTTAGTGCATCGCTATCGACGATTTTTATATTTATATGTTAATTTATCATAAGTTAATTGTTTTATGTTGTGATGCAATACGAAGTGGGGTTTGCGATGTGATGCAATCCATATCGCATATGATAAGAGGAACCTTGTTATTGCTATGAGATAAGTCTTGTGACATGCGATAAGGGGTGGATGCGATGTAGTTCCAGAGTTAAATTGCAAAGTATTTCAAATCTAGAATAAGGCATTTTTGTGAAGAAATCACATCGGAGCTATAAGCGTTGAATATAACGTAGAACCACTAAGAATTCCGAGATGTGATACGAGGAGCGGACGTGATATAGTTCAAAGCTAAAATCTAAAGGAATTGTTGCCTAGTTATGGGACACAATCGAATATCGCAATTCGCAGGTGTAGGAGGATAAGTGCTCAAGAGTCATGTTGAAATGCCGAAGTGCGAGATGTGATACGAGGAGCGGATGCGATACATTTCAAAGGAAAATTCCAAAGGATTTCAAATCTAGATGACATACTTCTAGATTTGAAATCCTTTGGACTTCTGATACCAATTGATGTACCCTTAGCTAAAATGAGAGGGGGGTGAATCATTTTAGTACATTCCTGGTCATTAATACTCTTTTCATTCAACTCATTAACTACTTCATTCTATAAGCATCTTAATACATAATGAATCAACAAACTGAATGTGTGGATAACAAGTAATTAAGCAGAATAATACATCACATCAACACATAATCATCAAGCACATAAACAACAAATATAAATGGAAACCCATAAGGGAGAAAACCACATCTTATTGTTGTTGTGATGCAAAGGTAAGCTCCAACTCCCTCTCACCATTGATTTTCTGTAGGCTCCAACCTACAAGATTCTACTACCTAAAATTATGCAAGCTACAACTTGTAAGGAAGCTCCAACCCCCATCTATTTTCTGCAGGCGAAAACCCACATGAGGCTCTTACCTCAAATAGCTCCAACTGGACATCTATCAAGATACAACTTGAAATGGAAGAACCAACTCCCATGTATTTTATGCAGGCTAAAACCCACAAGAGGCTCATACCTCACCCAGCTCCAACTGAAAATTTATCAAACTAAAACTTCAAAGAAGACTGCAATCCCCTCACTCAACACAAAACTAAAATGTTGATTTACCTTGATATCAGCTCTGCTATACTCCTTCTCCATTTTTGCCTATTCACCCTTCATATCTACTTCATATCAGCTCCTAATGTGCACAACATATCTATCAACTTTCTCTTATTCTTCTACTCTCCAACCTTCTGCAGTTCTCTTACATTCTTCCTCTCTCTTCCATTCTAGAAATTTCTAACCTCTCTGTCCACACTGATATTAAATCTCTTATACTAATAACTCCCTCATTGTTTGCATTATATAGGGAATATGAAGTGAATGGTCCTAAGCCTATGCCTTCCACCCATTTGATTCTTCATTCTTTAATTTATATTATTACATCAGAAATTATCATTAAAACATTCATGGAGTTTTTCCTATGCCTATGGAGACTTTCCTTTGCATCACAAAAAATAAAAAATTAATTAATACATTTACATTTAAAACAATATTCACTCAGCCCTTTTAGCTCTTTGCTCGCTGTGCATTTGTCTTTTTTTTTGTTGTTAGAGTCTTTTATGTTTCTGTTTTTACATTCAACATAGTTCTGCATAACTATCTTTTTGGCCTGACTCATCCCAGCTATTGTGTTTCCAACTGTGCCACCATATGCTCCTTTTTGATGACTCTACCTCTTTTGCTCGTGCCCGCAGTGTTCAACCTTCACCTGCTCCTTTGATCTATGTCGGGTCACTTACCCAAGTGTCCTTATGCTGCATTTAGGATTTCCCTTTTGTACAGCTAAGTCAAATCTCTGTTCCACTTTACTTCTTTGTAAACAAGCGTAACCACATTAAACCTGGACCTGAAATATATTAATATTTATCTCTGTATGATATAACGTCTGGTTACTTATTACATTTCAGCGTTTCCTTTGTGTTTCGTGTTATATTCATCTCTTCCATTCTCCAATGCAATTCCTTATTATGATTGTGTGTTGATGTGATGTATTATTCTACTTAATTACTTGTTATCCACACATTCAGTTTGCTGATTCATTATGTATTAAGATGCTTATAAAATGAAGTAGTTAATTATTTGAATGAAAAGAGTATTAATGACCAGGAATGTACTAAAATGATTCACTCCCCTCTCATTTTAGCTAAGGGTGCATCAATTGGTATCATAGAAGGTTCCTTTGGTGTAAGCCTAATAGCTTGAAGGATATATGGTTGAGTCATGAACTATCAAAATGTACCCATGTTGAGTACAACAAACTTTCTTGAATGGAGAGATAAGGTTAAAACAAATTTGATGGCTTATGAACATGAGGTATGGAAGCTTGTATGTGATGGTTACTACACAAACTCTCCCTCTTTGCAAGAACAATAGTGGAACGCCAAGGAAAAATGTTTGATATATAACATTCTTCATAACAAGGATCTTGTTTCAATAATGGATTTAATTTCCGCAAAAGGAATCTGGAATAGATTGCATATCATGCATGAAGGAGACACTAGTGGTTGAATTATCAAGAAGGAGAAGATAAATAAGAAGAAGAAGAAAAAATCCTTTCAAAAGGAAAAAGTTAAATCAAATGAGATACCTTCTAGGGTGAATGGATGTGATTTCCATGATGAAATTACAGTTGATGAAAAATCCAAACTTGACACAACCTTAACTGAAATAGAAATATTGACGAATGAAAACACAGAACTTAAGACACTAGTGAAAATATGTGATGAGAGATAATATGAAGATAAGGAAGAAATTTTTGGCCGAAAGGCACAACTTGGATAAGCGAGGATTTTACGAAGAATGATTAATAACCAACTCAAGGAGAGAAATATACAATATGAAATACTAGAGTCTGAAATCATTTCAACTAGAAGACAGCTAGATCAAGAAGAAGCTAAATTTGTTAGAAGACTGGACAGAGGCATAGGTAAGCACAAACGTAAGCTTCCATTCAATTTCTTTAACTATGGAAGAGTGGGCTACTAGGCCTCAAAATTTCCCAATAAGATAACAAAGAATCAGTCCAAAGGGAAAGAGAAAAGCAACTCCTATAATATGCAGAAAGGGAATAAATTTAAGAGAAAAACCTTTTTTTCCCAGCAAGACAGTAGTGCATCTGAAAGCTCAAATGAATCCCCAGATGAAGATGGAATCTCAGAAATTGCATTAATGATTATGGATGATCTTGAAGATGATTCCTCTGGAATTTGAAGAAGGAGGTAAGGTAGAGCTTAAAGGGGAGTTGGTAAGTGCCTTAAAGGAAATTTAAATGCTTAAAATTGAGAGTAATAAATAGAAAGAGATTCTTCTAAAATATGCTAAAACATAACCAGATTTAGAAGACCTTATTAAATTGAAAGTTGAACTAGAAGAATCAAGGAAAATAGATGATATTCTGAAAAGGGAAATAAAGGAGAAAAATCGGGAGCATGAAAATATGGAAGAAGGAGTGGTAAACCTGAGGAAGAAATCAAAGAAGACCCAAATTGAATTAGCTATGAATATTCCTCAAATAAAAATCTCTAGAAAGTTGGACACAATAATAAATGCTCAAAGACCTCCTCTTATAAAGGTTGGGATAGGCTATGAAGGAGAAACTAGTAAGTCCAAGGTAGAATACAACAAGGATATAACTTTGGTGAAAGCTATAATAAAGGAAAATGATAACTCATTAATCTGAGATTATTTCATCTAGAAGACCGATAGTAGAAAGGAGCAGGTTGTATAAGCAACTCGGAGATGAGATTGCCTCAATGGAGAACTCAGAGAAGGTAGACATTGAAAGGTATGATGATGCAGCTCAAAACTGATCCACAGAAGCAAAAACCAACAAGAACTTGATGTGTAAATAAACAAACATAAGTAAGCAACAACATCAAGAGAAAAAGAATGAGAGGAAGAAGAAATCAGTTGCAAAAAGCTCAATTGTTCCTGAAGATGAAGTGAACAAGTTCGAAATATCTCAAATGAGGTTCTTTCCTCCTATGAAAAATATCACATGTTTCTCTTGTCATAAACTAGGACATATTGCAAAACATTCTAAGACAAGGCATATCAACTTTAACCAGCAAAAGATGAAAAAAACGAGAAGACCCCCTCAAGCAAGCAGATGCAAAAGGAAATATTTCACCAAGTACACAAATCATTTTTGTTATTCATGCAATGAATTTGGACATAAATCTGTTGAATGTAAAATATGTTCAAAAGAAGAACAAAATGCTATACATCAACTCAAACATACCTAGGTAAAATAATATGTTATCTATGCCACAAGCTTCGACACAAATAAAATGACTATATGTTGCCCTATACATTAAAGGACTCTAGACAGATGATGGAACCAAATAAAATCAGACCAAACTGTCAATCAAAAGGAGATATAGACATTGTGAAGAATCCCAATAAAGTATGGAACAAGAAGAAAAACAGGGAATTGACTGCTTCAAAGACATAATGAACCCATCATAGAGTGAGGGGGAGCTGCTCCTGGAATCAATGTAGATATCCAATCAGTGATATATTAGAAGCAACATCCTAGGGGGAGAGCAGTTCATAAAAGGTCCCCATAAGAGTTGTCAAAGAAGAGCTGCTTGGAATAAGAACAACTAAAAGTTCAAGAGGGGAAAGGACAATTCCTCTGGTAGATAACTATAGAGGAAGAAGGACACCTAAAGAATTCAATAGCCAACATGTTTATGGAAGAAGAGAAAGTAGCAAGAATCCATGGTGGTAAAGGGAACATCAGTCATGAACTTGGAAACAAAGAGGATGCTTACACTGTGTGTCTCACTGCAGGTATTGATAATGAAACAAAATTCTTTTAAGAAGGATGAATAAGAAAATGTTATTGTCATTATATCATTACCAATATCCATCCCAAGTGTTATTATTGGAGTAGTGTTATGATATAGGTCCTCAGGATTGGAATATTATGGTATGCATCATGGTGCTGGTATGGCAGAAATACATCAAGGAAGTAGCCCCAACATTATCAACAGTATAATATGTGTGGATTAAGTTCTGGTTGCTCTGATTAGTGCAAATTATCTTCTACTTGCAAATGTTGGAGAATATCGAGCTCCATTATCAAATCATGGAAAGGTCAGTAAAATTTCAAATCATCATTATCTCATGTTCGTTGATGTGTTATATTGAGCGCTGAAGAATCATGTAGTTTTGGATATGATTTTCCACCTTTTCAAGTCAGTATTGATATACTTTCAATGCATCTTTCTTAATTCATCCATAATCTTGTTGAATTCTTTCTGATGAAACTTCAAGTAGCCAGATTGAAGATGTTTCCCAAATAACATGGTGATAGAACAATTGAAGTGTCTGAAGGATGACATGTTAGTTGCGTTAATATTACTATTGAAGGTCAAGAGTATACTATTGATTCATCTAAAACTTATTGTGACAGAAAGGAGTAAGATTGTCCAATACATGGAATGTATCAAGCCTCAAGGGTTTTATGTTTAAATATGCAACTCTTCAGTGTTAAAGTCACTAGGCCTTTTAGATTGAAATATATTGTCTAATCTTACAATAAATTGTAAGATTTGTTTGAACTCATTGTTCACATCAACATCAAGGGCTTTTGACTTGTAGTGATTACATCTTCATCAGAGGTCTAGCACATGTCACTATCATAAAGTAGCAAGGGACAAAAGAACAGAACATTCTATGGTGACATGCCTTCCAACATTCTCATGAGTTGTGATAGCATCAATTTTTTTGTGTATATTCATTTAATAAAAAAAGAATTGAATGAAGGATGCTTATACTGAACTTAAAGAGGAGTTTCTCTAGGAAGCACCCAAGAATTATTATTTGAGCAACGTTGGTATTGGGGCAAGCATTATTGATGTGCTGAGCTTGCGTTGAAGTTGGCCATGATTTTTTTTTGTATGTAAGAAGATAAATGAATGATAAAACTGTGAAAATTCATTATTTGAGACTTCGATTAAATAAATTGAAAAGGTCTTCCTGAAATGCATTGTGATAAAATAATTGATTGATATCGCATCTCCACCAGTACAAAAGGTTAATCATGCCAGAATCAGATTTTGTATATTGTTGATTGTTGTTGAGAACAATGGAGAGCTCAATGCAAATAACTAAGAGTATGAAGGGTATCGTAACTATGGCTATCTGTGTGAGCCGAAGTGAAATTATTGCATGGATTATTAATGGGTATCATATTATCTCATGGCCTTGGATGCATAGACACTTTTGGCATAAGTGTATACCACAGAGATTAGATATATCAAGCACTAACCATTACTTTTCCTTAAGCATGTGTTACACCTAAAAGTTATGTAATAGTGGTATGTGGATGAATTGATAATCCCTTATAAGAAAGTATGAGCAGCTGGCCTATGAACCAAGTTCTGTTTAACGACATCCTTGAATCTGCAATGAAATCACTATGTAATCCGGTAGTAAAGGTGAACCGTGGTTGCTAAAGATATATTCGCATCATAATATTTGAACATATGTGTAATGCAGATGTGTATTGTATTAGAAGACATATTCCATCTACAATCTTCCTCAATAGATATGTATCTCAGATGAAGATCATAATATAGAATGAAGTATATTTGGAGTAGACATTATAGATCGCATGGAGCATTCTCAGTATTTTATTATTATTCCAATTATGCATTTATGATTATATAATTATGATATAGTTCGTTCTATGCAGTGTCCTTATCATCACTTTCAGCATTATACAAGTGCAAGGAGTCTGTGCTTTGCAATGGTATCAGCTTACTGTGTATATACATACAAGTTCAATGATTCCCAAAGTGTTCTCGCAACAATTCTTACACACAAAATGGATTAGGATTCCCAGGGAGGTATGTGGACAAAATGAAGAATTCTTATGCAGAACTCTAATAAGGCAATGATGGAAAATACAATGGAGAAAGGTGTAACCCTTTTCCATTGATGTCAAAGGGGGAGGAAAAGCAAGCAGAGGAAGATAGACACTTCTCAGAATGAAAGGGGGAGGAAGTGTTGGAGGAATTTTTGCCATCAATGCCAAAGGGGGAGACTGTTGGAAATATTGTCATTGATGGAAAAGGAGCAAAAAGGAGTGTTATTCGGACTTATAAATTATGGATAAAACACATTACATAAATGTGGTGCTATGCATTTAGAAAAACAGATCAAAGACTTGTTAGACACTTTTCCTAAGATTAAATAGACAAATAGAAAGATGGAGGAACTATCTTGTGATCCAAGCGCTTTCTATTCTCCTTATGTCGCTCTTGTTGTAGCTTCCAATCCAACTTTGATCGCTAGACTAGTCCCTACAAATATAAACACTAAACAACAAAGAGTTTGCAACATATAGATGGCTATTTACCTTAATCAGTTAAATCAATGAAACATGAAACATATACATCAGCTAAGAATCCATGATATGAAATATAGAGGCATATAAAGATAGATATGTGGGAAAATGAGCAACAATATTTATTAATGGATAGGAGGGGGAGGTTACAACCAGCAAATGATTTGATGTCACCAACTCCAGCATCATCCCAACCTCATCACAATGAACATCTCTCTAGCAACATATCACTCACATAAAATACTCAATTGAGAAACCAACAACATTTCTTTACCAAATTTCTTCCTTCTCAAGCACTAGGATATGTGCTTAATTTATAGAATAGTTGATCAATGAATTTCTAATAATAGGCAAGACATGTTCCCAAGCTCAGAGGTGTTAGATGGACACATGGATTCAAAGTTTTACACATATGAATTGTTCTAGAAGCCACTGGCCATGTGAAGATTTCAGAACAATGAGAATTTCGCTCTCATTTGACCAACGCACTCTTGAATGTTGGGGAGTGCTTTGTAGAGCACCCTTGAATGGAGGTAAATGCATATGAAAAGTAGTTATTCTCTTGAGAGGTTGTGTTGGTGAGCTAATAGGTGATAGAACATGTACTTCAAATCTTGGAAACCTTGCAATGGAAGTCATGGATGATTTTCTCTTGTTCTTTTTCTTAGGGCATGTAGCAACTGAAATGATAAGGGATGATAGACCCTATTTCATTGGTTTTGGGGATGATTTCCAGTTTAACCAATTCATTGGGAATGGTGCCCAAATTAACCTATAACATATTTCCCTCTAAAGCATGAAGTCAGAATAATAATAACAATATTTTTTGAATGAGATGCTTTACACTATGATGGGCTGGAGCTCAAACGGAGTGGCAACCTGCATCAATTTTACAATACATTACATCATGATATATCTTATTGATCACAAATTGTTGAGGGAAGGAATTCCCATCCTAAACACATAAACTATCTAATAACATGTACATAGTGCAGAAAGTTGTCTACATTGGAATGTTGCCCAATACAGACATGCCTACACATATAGGCCCATGTTTGGATGATGATCTATATGTAAGGTCACCATATAGATGATGTGTACAACAATCCTGACATCACAGCCCAGATGGCTGAAAATAGATCGAGGGTCTTCTTGTCTCATTCATTCGATCGTTCAGGTACAAGTCTAGCCATGCGAATATATGATTTGTAGTTGAACATGGTAGGACATCGTTTGATTACGAGCCAATTATGTGAGTTTTTAACAAACGTGAGAGAACCACCATTGATGTTAATGGATCTCAAGGTACTGCAGTACATTTTGTAAGGCGTGAATAGATGATTTGATGTCGAACGCCAAACAAAATATTTCGATCAAAATTCCAGAAGCGAGGTTCTTGTCGATGATGTAACAAGCCTCATGGTACTAGAAGATGATGTTTCTAAGTAAACTTCCTAGATGATTATTGGACATCAAAAAGAAGTCACTTTATCATGAAACAGGAGTTACTGATTTCAGAGACAAAATTTGACTTGATAAAGGAATGTTCAGGGATGACTGTCATGAGAATGAAGGTTTATGAGTATTGTAGAAGGATGAGTATTCACTAGATGATTTCTCTTGAACATATCGACAACACTGAGATGAGTTGGCAGAATTGACCCAAAACCGAAGTGAAGGTATGATGTACCATAGGTATGAATGAACCGTCAAGAAATTACCCAACCTAAATAGTCACGATGATGGAGTGAAGTGTCATGTTCAAGAGTGACCTATTACCATAAAAATTTCTATTCACTTTTCCAAATTTTCCCCAGTCATTTTTCAACTAGTACCTCTTTATTTGTTAACAATCTTAAGGAGGGTAACATATGCTTGATCTATAATTCAACCCTTCGAGTGAAAATGTATCGCTATTTAATTAATTTAACGAGTCTAGAGATGAATAAAACTCGATTCTTTCCATGATCGACAAGCCTATCGCTATTTTATGTTTTAAAGAGCCTAACGACATTGACATCCTGTTTTTTTTTTATATTTAGAGAGTTTGAAAAGGAGGACGAAAGAAAACTCCATAAGTACTTTTCCATAAAGTTGTCGCTCAGATCCAAAAAATTGTAAAATAATATCTAAGAGAACCTCCTAGCCATGTTCGACTAAGGAATTCCTTTTTCATAAATAATTTATCTTAGTCCGGAAAATGGTTAAACTTATATTGAGTAGATATCAATTCATTTACTTTTACGAGCTCGAAAAGAGAAGTGCTCGGCAATCTTTTCACATTATGAGAGTCTGAAAAGAGCTAAAAGAAGACTCCATGGGTTCCTTTTTCCCTGTTACGAAGCTTGAAAAAAGAGATAAAAGTGTGCTTCAAGTCCTTCTTCTTTTTTAACAAAGCTCGAAAAATAAGGATAAAAGTATGCTTTGTGGTCAAATCATTCTTGAAATAAATCAGCATGAGTAATCTTCTCATCAGTTGCAAAACCTATTCAAAACAACATCAAATGGATTAAAAATACCCGTTTCATGATAAAAATAGAATAAAACCATAGTCACAGCAATAAATATGATTTTCAAATAATCAAATGACTAATTAACAGAGTTTTACTATTCATTTTTACCATTTGAAAGTTACCATTTTAATTTTGGAGCTCTGAACCTGTTTTTTCCCCCGAACTTCAGCCATTGATTGCAATTGATTCTGTGGATAGTTTTCATCACCGTTTGATCCAAGTTGATGCCATAAAGCCTTTATTTATTTTAGTAGTCAATTCATTTCATTTCACTACAAATATCTAGGTATTTTGGCCCCTTAAGGTAAATTATTTTTCAAATGAGGGAAACACACCCTTGAGCATAGAAAACTACGTTCTGGAGCAACTAAATTGAAACCTAGATGCATATGCAACGCATTGTCCCTAAGTTCAAGACTGCATTGGGTGCAATTCACACTCTTGATTCTTTCATTGTACCCAAAATTTGCCTAATTTTTTGCATGAAAAGAAATCTAATGATTCTTATGGTTATGTTTCAAGGATTCATCAAACTAGAATGATGATTACTTGGCAATAAAGAGAGAATGAAGAAAAAAAAATATGATTGCTCTAAATGATCCAGGTACAGTAAGAGCCCTAAGAGATTTTGATTTATTAAATTACTTCCACTTGTCAGGGATGAGGCAACAAATAAAACTCTTGGAGTTCTTAGTTTGTGCATGGGATCCGGCTATTGAGGCATTTCACATTAGGAACAAATTGGTTCCTATTATAGTGGAGGATGTATATTTTCTGACAGGCTTATCGAGGATAGTCTTGCCTATTTCCCTCTCAGGTTCTACTCTCGGAGGAGAGACATTGAGAGACTATGTTTTGCATTATTGCAATCATGGGTCAAAGGCAAGCAAGGATGGGAAAATAAACATCTGTGACATTCATGATTTTCCTTT
Organism: Pinus albicaulis; assembly: GCA_034641835.2. Taxonomy (NCBI): domain Eukaryota; kingdom Viridiplantae; phylum Streptophyta; class Pinopsida; order Pinales; family Pinaceae; genus Pinus; species Pinus albicaulis. The sequence goes on from CM076583.1 coordinate 928,975,779, forward strand.
GAGAACCTTTCTATTCATGATCACAAAGCTTTCTGACACCGTTACACTACATGTAGCGAATAGATATTATATGTAGTATGCGCTAGAGTGCATGGAGCCAACAGTCTTCAACTGGTCTGAAGCTGTACTTTCTCAAATAAAATAATAACTGAACAAGGAAAAGGGAGGAAGGAAGAAAAATTTCAGTTATGGTTCGATCCTCATTTCATTTTCCTTAGAGCGGATTCCACTGATGCAGCCTCAGCATGTGACACTGGGTGTGTCTAACCCTATAGATGTGAGGATGCATAGATGGGTAGAACTAATGGCTAGGCATGCAGGCCAATCATCCATTATGTTCTCGACTGCATTCTTCACCTAGTTTAGGTGATAGGTTATCACCATTGATGAGTATGCATACACTGACGTCAATTTCTGAGGAAATCCACACTTAAATTTATGAGAAGGCACTCAGTGGGATGCAATAGATAAGAATGTTTTGACAATTTTTTTTATTTTTCTAAGGTTTATACAATGTTTTTGTATTTTGATGTTTTCTGAAGACTAAACTAAAGTTTTAATGTAACGTAGATGTTGGTCGAGTTCAATCGGTGGAGGAAATAGAGTATGGAGCAGATGAGCCAGTAGAGAGGGATGTTGGGAGAGCAGTCTTTCAGGATTTAGACATGGCTGAGACTCGGTATGAGCTATGACAGCACATAGAGGGGTTTACCTTCGAGATTCTGGATTTCCGGATCGAAGAGTTACTTATGCAATTGTAGCGCCACACGATACGCAATCCTAATCTCTAGATGCTGTTACTGCATAGGATATCTAGATCTATAGCATGTTACCATGAGCATCACTAGTTTACTTTTGAAATATTACATACATTTTGAGGTCAGATGACCAATGTGTCTTTGGAATTTTTTTTTTTTAAAACCTATAAGTATATGTCTATTTGATTTCAGTATTTTCTTATGTTTATTGTGCAATCCTATTCAATTATACGAATGAATTTTTACATGTGTTGCAAATGTCTATCTAAAACATGATTAGCTAAAGAATCAGTCAATGTGTTCAAGTTTCTGGAAATGTGTTGATATTGAATGAAATCAAACTGTCTTTCCAAAAGTCTAACTCTTAGGAACAAATGATGCAGTGTTGGATTTCTAACAGTATAAACACTAGTAAGTTGTAATACCACAAGTTGTGAGTCTAACCTTATGATGATGTGGTTAATACCAAATTAAATGGCATCAAAGAGAAGTTTGATCAATGCTCTATACTCAGTGATATTGTTTGTCGATATACCGATACAAATCCCTTTAAAACCCACTAACTCATTGTTCAAAGTGAAAATGGCCCACAATACAGAGGATAAATTCTGCATACTATGACTAGCACCATTAGCATATCCAACAAATGGTTCCAAAGATTCAGAAATCTATGATAAAATGTAAAGCGGATTACTAAATTCAAGAAGACTCTAAGAAAAAAACTAAGATAGTGAATGAAAATCAAGATCATATATATACAATATAATACAAAAAATTACTACATTCATGATTAAGCATAGTAATGCTTCAGATACAACCCATTTCAGGGCTGCACCAATGAAATTCCATCAAAATCCACCAACTCATAGGCACCCTTAGCAAGAACTCTTTTGACAATACAAGGTCTGTGCCATAATGGCTCAAGTTTCCCCGTACCTGTTACATCATCTTCTTCATCATAAATAAGGACCAAGTCACCCTCTAAGAAAATATGAGGCTGGAAATTTTTGTCGTATTGTGCCTTTATACGTCTCTTATGTGCTTCGTTGGAAAATTGGGCCTGAAGACGCATTTCATCAAGATGGATGAGGTTAAAAATACGCACTTCTTCATCTAAGGTGTCAGGTAACAAGTCAATTGCGAGTTTCAATGACGGTATTTCACATTGGATTGGAAATATAGCTTCCAGACCATACACCAATTGAAAGGGAGTAAATCCAATTGTGTTTCTCACCTAGGTTTGGTACGCCCATAAGGCCGAGTATAGGATCAAATGCCCGTTTCTTTTACGAACTCCTATCATTTGTTGAAGCATACATTTAAGAATCTAGTTGATAGCTTCAACTTGTCCATTTTATTGTGGATAATAAGGAGTAGAATTATCATGTGACAATCCTAACTTGGTAGTCAATTCAGTCATCATGTGGTTGCGAAAATGCTTCCCATGATCTGTGACTATAGCCTGTGGGACCCCAAACCATGCAATGACATGATTAAGGAAAAGCAATGCAGTTTTTTTGTCCTATGTTGTTGAATGTAGACATTGCTTCAGGCCACTTGGTAAAGTTTTTTACTGTGATAATAATATAACCATGCTCCCCAGACGAACGAGAATTACAGGTCATGAATTCAATGCCCCATTTTGAAAATGGTCCCACAGAGACAATAGGATGCATTGGTGCTAGCGGTTTACGAATTTTATGATCAAATATCTGGCATGCATGACAACTTCTGACTACGAGGATGCAATCGCAAAATACGGTAGGCCAGAAGTAACTAGCATGGAGTATCCTCTGTGTGGTAGCGTATCCAGACAAGTGTCCACCACAAGCCCCAAAATGACAATCATTTAAAACCTTTTTTTCCTACTCATGAGTGAGGCACCTTCTTAAAATTGTTTTGACACTATGTATCGCAGAAGATCAGATAAGATTTGGCTTGGTGTCGAGTATGTCGCTGGTTAGAGCGAGAGGTATCAGGCCGAAAAGTCCGGGTCTAGAGATAAATGATAAAATCCCCATACCAAGGATTAGATGATCCAATCAAAAACAAAGACTCTTCCAGAATAGATGGTTCTGACGTAGTAGCAGTACTATCAGAGGGAAGATCACAAAGAAGCTCAGATAAAACTGAAGACTTGTTTGACTTGGATTTGATGAATTCCAAATCAAATTCCTGTAAAATGACAATCCATTTTGAATACTTTCCCCCCAGCTATTGACGTGATAAGATGTAAGTCATGGGATTGCAATTCAAAATGACAATGGTCTTCCAGAACAGGATATAGTGGTGAAATATCTGGACAACTTGAATAGCTTCCAAGGCAAGCTTTTCCATGTACTAATACTTCACTTTTGTATCATTGGGATTATGACTCAAATAATAGATCATATTTTCTATCCCATTTTCTACTTGGACCAATACCATAGCAATGGTCTTATCAGCCGTGACGATATATAAGAAATAATCACTCTAAGAATTGGGGGGATACATTAATGACACCCGGACAAGAGTATCCTTGACATCATCAAAAGAAGCTTTCACAACTTGATCCCAATGGAAGGGAATCCCATTTTTCAAGAGTCGAGTAAATCCTTTAGCCTTTTTGGCATAGTTGGGTATGAACCTCCTTAGGAAGTTATCCTTTCCTTGAAGTTTCTGTATCTGAAGTAAATTTGATGGCGCATGCAAATCAAGAATGGCCTGGACCTTCATTGGGTCTATTTGAATTCCTTCTTTTGAGATGACGAATCCAAGAAAATAACCAAAACCAACACAAAAAACACATTATGTGGATTGAGGAATATTTGTAGTGTCGGCAGCGTAAAAATATGGCTCTCAAATGCATCGGGTGATCAGTTTGATTTCGTGAATGCATAGGTAAATCATCTAGATAGGGTTGAACAATGTGCTTGATTTCATTAAAAGCATAATCCATTGCTCTCTAAAAAGTGGCCCCAATGTTCTTTAAACCAAACCGTAGTTTTCGATAAGTGAATGTTCCCTAGGGATAGATGAATGTTGTCTTATATTGATCCTCTTGGGGGATATTGATTTGATTGAAGCAGGAAAATCCATCCATGAAAAAATATTTCACATTCATCTATTTCATCAATAATATGGTTAATAAAGGGAGTAGGATAGTTGTCTTTTTGACAAGCAAGATTGACATTCCGATAATTGACGCAGAATTTGATGGTTCCTTGTTTTTTCATAACAGGAACGATGTTGGAAACCCACTCAGTTAGCGAAACAGGGTAAATGAAACCAACACTCAAAATTTTTTGAACTTCTAATTTAATGGTAGTGGCCTTCTTTGGATGAATAGGACAAAGGCGTTGATGTATTGGATTTACATCAGGGTACATATTAATACTGTGTTCAACTATATTAGTATCTATGCTTGGAATTTCCTTGTAAGACCAAGAAAATACATCATGGAATTCATGAAAGAGAGAGCGATATGTTTCAATTTTTTATGGAGAACAAGACACACCGACACGAATTTTTTCTACAACACTAGGTTTGGTTGAAATATTGATAGAAATTGTTTCTTAAATATTTGAAATTTTTTTCTCAGAATCGATTGCATTAATAGGAAAAGAATTCGAAAAGAAATTTTTGATCGATGGGTGATATAGTTCACTAAGATTATTTTCTTCATAATCAGGAAGATGGGAACGATGATGATAATATTTCGATGGTTCTCCTTTTGACATCATGGTTTCCAAAATATTTTCATCTGTCAAGAAAGTTGAGGAAAAAGGATAAGATGGAGTAGCAAAATCTAAGGAACGATCAACCCAAACAACCGGCGATGATGATTTCGGATTTGCCACACAAGCCAGATAGATTGATTGCTATGCCAACTCAATAGGGCAGGGCAGTAGAAACTCATGCAACATAACAATTTTAGAATCATACGTACTCTTCCTTAAGCTATATGAGTGGAAAAGATCATGTAGCAAGTCTCTATACTTGCAATTTCTACCGACATCGTAGGAGGTGGTAATGCAAAGGTTCCTATGGGAGTGGAATCCTTTAAGAGTCCCACACTAATGTTCTAAAGTGCAAGTTAGGGTGTGTGAATGAATGGAACACTTCTAGTTACCTGGGAAGTGGAGGAAAAGAAGGATAGTTGATTGATGACTATGATAACACCTTTATGTGGAAAGGAGATCATTCTAAAGCATGTAGAAACAATTGCAGTCATAGCATATACCCATGGCCTTCCAAGTAGAATATTGTAGTTAAGGGGTCCGTCAACAACCTCAATGTCAACATTCACTGTTTTTCCCCCTAGTTCAACATGCAGGTTATTAATAATACCGCAAGGCTTATATGTACGTTCATTGAAAGCCTTCAACGTCGTTGATGATTGAGATAAGCACATCAAGCCAAGTGACTTCCAAAAGTTTAGAGACATAATGCATGTAGATGCTCCCTCATTAATAATAGTACAATGAACAAGGTGATTGAAAACATTTACTTGGATGGAGAATTCCAATTGTGCTGGAAATTGCAGCACATATCTCGTATGATTAAACACTACGAGAGTAGAATCAGTCAGATCAATTCCACCAATAGCCAACAATAAAGCCTTTTTCTGGGATGGATAGCTTTTCAATACCTCTAGAGTTGATGTAGCTGAAGGGGATTGAGCCAAATCTTCAACTATATTATAATTTTGAGCAGCTCTTGCTCGAGGATTATATGTCGATTTATGAATGACTCCCTTCAGTGGCTTGATTGTCAATTCAGGAATAGCAGGTGGTGGTATCGATTCCCTAGACAGATTCATGGTCGAGGTAGTAGGTTGATCAGTGGCTTGAATACCATAATATTTATTATGCGTTGATACCAAAATATCTATTAATGGCTTTGTGACAGATAAAATAAGCACTTGTGAACTAGAATCTGGATCCGTGGAAACCAAATTTGTGTCCAAATTTGGAAACAGATCTTTCAACACAGCTGAGGCATGTGAATTCTTAACCATTTTTGAGATTTCAACGTGGTGAGGACAATCCCAATCAAAGTGTTCCTCATTACAGATTATGCATGGATAACGAGGTTTCCTATTTCCAGACGATTGATCAAATGATATTTCCAATGAGATAGATGTTTTCTTTTTCTTTGATTTCCCTTTTTTCCTACTTCCAGGTTTCTTGTCACTTTTTCCTTTGTCAAATGAAACGTCATTGATTTTGGAAGAAGGCACAAGATCAGATGCAGTAACATGATATGTGCTTGCAGTACCAACCATACCCTCTCTAGCATGAGAGTCCTTTGATGGAGGAGGAACAATAAAATTAGATCGTGGCATGTTAGGAATTTTTTTATTAAGCATGCTAGACTGAGTATAAATGAAGTCTAAATATTGAGCACGAGCAATAGCCTACTCTTCAGTGAAGATGCCACCCTTAGCCACATCCTCAATTATAGATGGTAACAGGGACTTAATGAACCACTCAGCAAGGAGTTTATCAGGAAGACGTAAGTCGAACAAAGTCATCATTTAGGGAGTTTGATGAACACCACAAATGATAAGTCATAACATATGTCGACGGGTCTTCCATGGGGTTTCCATTGAACTTAGGAATATCTTAGGGTAATTTATGAGGTATCACCGACCACCAAGGAGCATATTTTATTGGATCGTTTGTGAGCTAGTTTAAATCTAGTAACTCTAAAGTTGTAACAAAGGGAAACTGTCAATTGAGGTCTGGTTGAGCATAGCCAAGGTATGATGGAATTTCTTGGGCAATAGGCCTTTGAGCACCATCATAAGGAATCTTCTATTGGTAACCCAGATAGGGGTTGTTTTGATAGGCAAATGATTGAGGATTCTGTTGACCAAAACCTAGGTACGATACTTGTTGAAATGAAGGTTGAGGAATTTGTGCTTGAGGCTTCCAAAGGGTCTTTCTAGAAATATTATAACCCAAATTAGAATAACTTTGATTCATTTGAGGATAAGTATAGCCTGGTTGTGGCTGCGACACCCCATAATATGGTAATACAATTTGTGAATAAATAATTTCGGGTACAGGTTGTTGTAAATTAGCTGAAGGAGTTGGAGTCTAAGGGCCCAATACTTGAGGGTATTGAGTTGAAGGACCCACCTGAAACAGTTTTTGTACAACATTTTGAGTATGTAACAACAGTAAAGATGTATTAAGAAGTGGAATTGATGTGGGTGCAACATGTTGAATTGTTTGATACGAATGTACAATCATTTGTGGTTGGATAGGCAGATTGGGTTGCATTGAAAAACATTCCTTTCGACATTAGGTTGACAAAAAAATGACAGAGTACTGTCAAAATGGGTGAACATAGGTTACCCCCTAGCACGAGGAGTATAATAAGACGAAAAATATTGTTCTCCAAATGCAAGGAGTCCAGTTCAGATTGTACTGGATGGAATAGACCCAGATGGACCAACTTGATATTTCCCTGATGATGGATATAAAGGATCAATTTGTTCAGTACTCACTATAGGTTTACCAGTTAGAATACTAGACGATGACATTGTTGAATTCCATGGGTTTGAAGATGCACCAGAGAAAAATCCAGATAAAGATTTATAACCTGATGGGACCATAGGGTTACCATGTAAATATGACTCTGGTGAAGTTGTGAACATTGATGGGGTAGCGAGATCAGGTGTTGACGCAATCAGAATGGATGGTCCAACCAAATATGCTGTATCAAGAATGGTTACTTGACAAAATGTATACCCTTTTGAATCGACGAGAATTTGAATAGGTACAAGATAAACAAAAGCAGAGGGCAGTGATTGAGGAAAAGACTCATACAGGTAATGATCCTCCCCAAAATGGGTCGGAGTTAAGTGTGTTTCATCTTGTGGGATTTCTTCAATCAAAATTAAACCAGGTGGAAGGATTTCACTGTTAGGCCCAAAATATATTTCAGGAGGTTGACTGCGCGATATGGGAGACTCAATGGCTACAACAGATTGTGCAGTGACTGATACAGGAAAACATTCTGGTCGTTTGACTATGGGATGCAGATGTTCTGGCAGAAAGGAGACAGGATCTGGATCAACTTCCATTTGAAAAATGTCGGGTTCGGGAGGTATGGTCTCACTGATTGGATGGATCGTGAGCACGGGCAGCTGTGAGGACTCCATCTCGATAAGAGTAGATGAACCAGGATTTGTAGAAACAACTTGTGTTGATTCTGGTATATGTGAATATGATGCTTCATGAGAGGTACTGATGGTACTGGTTTCAATAGGGAGATGTCACCTTTTTAGAGCATAAATGACTTCTAGTGGTAAAGGTGGTTTCAATGCAAGTCTACGCGAACAACAGGGAAATGGATTTTCTCCTTCCATGGTGACTGATTTATTTTATGAGCAAAAAAAAATAAACAAAATAAAAGGGTAATACTAGGCAAAAGGTTTACCAAGAAACTATGAACTGCAGAATACCTCCTGGCGAACCAAGAAGTACGGGCAGACAATATCCTCGAATGTTGTGTTCAGTGTATCACAATTTACAAGGTGGCCGAATCAGTTTAGTATGGATGGATAGCAATCTAAAGTTGTCCTCCCAAATATACCCAAAGGTACGTGGAGTCCCATGTCCATATTAGCACTATCTAATGTGAACCGCATGGTGAGAGCACCCATTTATACTTTTTGTACTATAACATCACCTGATATACCCGAAGGTACGTGGATGAGCTACGATATACTTATGTACGTGGAGTGAAGTATCACACTTGGAATGTATTGCAAACAATTAACGATAGATGCTATGTTTTACGATGCCGAAACACGTCTCTAGCCTAGACCTTCTAAATGTTATCGTTATGGTTCCAATGCTTTTTTTAGGTAAATTGATCTAAATTTTAAGTTGATCTTGTTTATCAATTTTCATTTCAAGGTTCACCATGATGATGTGATGGAAATTCCTAAAATGCAAACTAAAATGATAAGGAAACTTTTCACTTTTAGATTTTTACATGAAAATCTTAGCTACTAAAGGGAAAGAGCAAATCAGTTTTGAGAGCAAACAACAAAGAGCACAAACTAATATGTAGCTTTCCTAATTTGTTCCTATGCAAAACACACAATCCACTACATGCAAATGCAAGTTTTTCTTTTCAGTCCCCTTAATGTGAATGCAAAAATGAAACTATATGCATCAAATAAACAAAAACAAATGCTTTCTTCTTTGAGAAACGATGAATTCAAGAACAATTTCTCCTTTAGGAAAAATGAATAGTGGAACTACAATTTTTCCTATAGGAAACAAATAATTTAACGACAATTTCCTTTACGAAAACAAATGGATCTAACTTAGAAATAAAATACTTTGAATTTGATTTGTCAATGTTAAATAAAAACACTTAAAGAGACATTGAACAAACTTACTTTTCAAAGGAGGAAGATTCAAGAAAATTCATTGGTCTCTATGAGGTATCAAACAATTGAAAACATAGAAAACAAAAGGTTGAAAGTGACGGAAATGACAAATTCAAAGGGAATTTGGTTTGATTAGGGGCCAACACAGTCTCTAAGGGGAGACAGTGCATTGCAAAGCATCCATGAGTGGGAAACAATGCTATGCAAAGGAGTGTGTCTTGACCAACAATGCATTGGGTGCAACAGAGAACAAAATTCAAGCTACTAAACACACTTCTAATTCAATTATTTGTTTCAAATGCCTAATAATTGAGATTATATGCTACTCAATGGATAAGAAGAGGCAAAAACACACTAAGGATGAAGGGAAAATCCCTAGTGGAGTCGCCAATTTGTTATGCGGAATTATGAATTACGGATAAAACACATTCCCTAAATGTGGTGCTATGCATTTATAACAACATATCAAAGAATTTTCAAACACTTTTCGTAAGAGTAAATAGACACACCGAAAGATGGAGGAAATTACTTGTGATCCAAGCACTTCCTATTCTCCTTATATCGCTCTTACTGTAGCTTCCAGTCCAACTTTGATCGCCAGACTAGTCCCTACCAGTATAAACATTAAACAACAAATAAATTGCAATATACAGATGGCTATTTACCATAATCAATTAAATCAATGAAACATGAAACATATACATAAAATAAGAATCCATGATATGAAAGATAGAATCATATACAGATACATATGTGGGAAAATGAGCAAAAATCTTTATTAATGGATAGAAGGGGGAGGTTACAACCAGCGATTAATTTGATGTGACCAACTCCAGCATCATCCCAGCCTCATCACAATGAACATCTCTAAAGCAGCATATCACTCAAATCAAATACTCAGTTTAGAAACCAACAACATTTATTTACCAAATTTCTTCCTTCTCAAGAACGAGGATCTACGCTCAATTTATAGAACAACTAAAGGTAGTTTCTCAATCAATGACTTTCTAATAATAGGCAAGACATATTCCCAAGCCTAGAGGTGTTATATGGACAGATGGATTCGAAGTTTGACACATATGAACTCTTCTAGAAGGCATTGGCCATGTGGATATTCCAGAGCAATGAGAATTTCGCTCCCATTTGACCAACAGACTCTTGAATGTCAGGAAGTGCTTTGCAGAGCACCCTTGAATGGAGGTAACTGCATATGAAAATCAGTTAGTACCTTGAGAGGCTGTGTTGCTGAACTCATAGGTGATTTAAAATGTACTCCAAATCTTGGAAACCTTGCAATGGAAGTCATGGATGATTTGTTCTTTTTCTTTGTCTTAGGGCATGTATCAATAGAAATGATAGGGGTTGATAGACCTTATTTCATTGGTTCTAGGGATGATTTCCATTTTATCCATGTCATTGGAAATCTTGCCCAAATTTACCTATAACAATGAGAAGTACCAGAATTATCATTAAGGACAAAGGAGAAGATCAGGATCAACTAGAGTATAAAGGAGCTATAAGGCAAATAACACAAAAGTATAGTGGAGGAAAAGAAAAGAGGAAGAGGAGGAGAAAAGAAGCAAAGGAGAAGCATTAGAGGCAAAGGAGTAAGGCAGAGGAGTAGCAAAGAGGCATGGATCAACACTAGAATTATCATTAAGGCAAAGGAGTAGAGAGGAGAAGTAGAAAGACAAGGAGCAGCATTAGAAGCTTTATCAAGGAGAAAAGGAAGCAAAAGAAACATGTTTGGGTCGAGTCGTGCACAAGTGGGCAGAGTCATGAACATGCTAAGACAAGTAACGAACGCTTTCAACTATTGGAGAAAGTCATGAACGCGTGGTCAGAGTCAGACTAGTTTGTGTTTAGAATAGTGCACGAAGGACTGTGCAGCACGTGTTGTTATATGGGTAGAGTTAGGTAAATTTTTAGAAAAACATGTTGAGAACAGTGTTTGATGGAGATATTTTAAATCACAATCGCAACAGAAGGCCTGATCACAAATCGCAAATCACAAATCACAAGCAGAAGGAGTATCGCAAAACAGTAGAGACACAAAAATTGTGAAATGTGAAGTGTGGGAGATGACATGGCAGATGTCATGGCAGATGACATGGACCTGATCATACAAATCGCAAATAAATCTTAATTTTCATGTTGAGATGGATGGTCAGAATATTATCGCAGAAATAAAGGTTCAGGGATGGATGGTTAAGATCAAATCCTAGTATTGAAGTGGAGGATGGACGGACAAGATCGTGCCGCAGATTTAAGCAGATATTGACGGTCAAGATCATATCGCGAACATAAAGTAGGAGAATGGACAATCTAGATTATATCGTATTCAACCATAAGATTGTTAGCGCACATCACTATCGATGATTTTTATATTTATATGTTAAGTTATCACAAGTTAATTATTTTATGTTGCGATGCAATAAGAAGTGGGGCTTCCGAATGCGATACGATCGCATATCGCATATGATAAGAGGAACCTTGTTATTTCTATGAGATAAATCTTGCAACATGTGATAAGGGGTGGGTGTGATGTAGTTTCAGAGTTAAATTCCAAAGGATTTGAAATCCAGAATAACGCATTTTTGTGAAGAAATCACATTGGACCTGGAAGTGGTGAATATAACGAAGAACCACCAAGAATTCTGAGATGCGATACGAGGAGAAAATGTGATATAGTTAAAAGCTAAAATCTAAAGGAATTGAAGTCTGGATGTGGGACCCAATCGGATATTGCAATTCGCTAGCTGAGGAGGATAAGCACTCAAGAATCATGTTGAAACAATGAAGTGCGAGATGCGATATGAGGAGTGGATGTGATAAATTTCAAAGGCGAATTACAAAGGATTTCAAATCCAAAAGTAAGACTCTTTCATTAAGAAATCACACCGGAGAATTGAAGAGTTGAATATAACACGAAACACAAAGGAAACGATGAAATGAGATAAGTGACTGGACTTGATATCATACAGAAGTAAATATTAATATATTTCAGGTCCAGTTTTAATGTGATTATGCTTGTTTACAAAGAAATAAATCTAAGCAGAAAGTTGACTTGGGTGTACAAAAGGGAAATCCTGAACGCAATAGAAGGAGACTCAGGTAAGTGACCCGACATAGAGCAAAGGAGAAGGTGAAGGCTGAATGTTGCGGGCATGAGAAGAAGAGGCAGAGTCGGGAAAAAGAAGCATATGGTGGCACTTTTGGAAATGCAACAGTTGGGTCGAGTCAAGACAAAAATACATTTACGCATAAATGTGTTGAATGTAATAGCAGAAACAGAAAATACTCTAACAATAGCAGAAAAGAAAAATGCCCAATGAGCAAAGATCTGAGAGGGATGAGTGAATATTTTTTTAAATGTAAATGTTTTAATTAATTTTTCATTGTTTTTTATGCAAAGGCAAGTCTCCATAGGCATAGGAAAAACTCCATGAGTGTTGTAATGATTATTTCTAATGTAATAACCTTAAGTGAAGAATGAGGAACCAAATGGGTGGAAGGCATAGTGTAAGGCTTGTTCATTTCATATGCCCTTTAGATTGTAAATAGTAAGGGATTTATCTATATAAGAGATGTAATATCATTGTGGACAAAGAGGCTAGAAAGTTGCACAATGGAAGAGAGCAGAAGAATGTAAGACAACTACAGAAGGTTGGACAGTGGAAGAGTAGGAGAGAGCTGATAGAAATTTTGTGCACATCAATAGCTGATATGAAGAAGATATGAAGGTTGAAGAGGCAACAGTGGAGAAGGAGTATAACAGAGGTGATATCCAAGTAAATCAGCATTTTAGTTTCATTTTGAGTGAGGGGATTGTAGTCTCCTTTCAATTTGTAGCTTGATAAATTTCCAATTGGAGCTGGGTGAGGTAGGAGCCTCTTATGGGTTGTAGCCCACAGAAAATACATGGGAGTTGGTGCTTCCATTTCAAGTTGTAGCTTGATAAATGTCCAGTTTGAGCTAGTTGAGGTAGGATCCTCCTGTGGATTATCTCCTGCATAAAATAGATGGGGATTGGAGCTTCCTTGCAAGTTGTAGCTTGTAGAATTTGAGTTAGTAGCCTCCTGTAGGTTGGAGCCAAAAAACAATTAGTGGTGAGAGGGAGTTGGAGCTTTCCTTTGCATCACAACAATAATAATATTTTGTTTTCTCCCTTATGGGTTTCCACTTATATTTGTTGTCTATGTGCTTGATGATTATGTGTTGATTTGATATATTATTCTGCTTACTTGCTTTCTACACATTATTTTTGCAGATTCATTATGTACTAAAGCACTTATAAAATGAAGTAGTTAATGAGTTGAGTGAAAAGAGTATTAATGACCAAGAATGTACTAAAATGATTCACCCCCCCCCCTCTTATTTTAGCTAAGGGTTCATCATAATGCATAAGAAAAGATAGAGTTTCGTAGCTTGAATATCACCTTCAGTAAGAAGAATTACAACAATGGAATCATGATTCTGAACATTTTTCTATTTATAACGTTGATACAAACTCTCATCAATAGAAATGTTATAAATTTGAGGTTGAATTACATTTAGTGCCTAGTTAAAGAGCAAATTTTCATGCAGGTTTCAAAATTCAGCCTGCACTTCCCAAGCCAATCATCAAACCTTCGGAAGAGCTTACTAGCAATAGAAACATAGACAGTATTCGATAAGACAAGGAGGTGTGCTTTCATATTCCATACTATTCCAAGCCCATTCAATTTCAAAGTTTTGGGTTTCTTCATGGTGATTCACCTTCACCTATTCCAGATTGTGCTCCTTCACATTTGCAGCCAAAAGTTGTTAAATTCCAACATTGTGACAGAGTTGGCCATATGAAAGATCATTATTTTGATCTTCATCCATGTAATAATTGTCATAAAACTACTCATTCTTCAAACAAATGCTTCAAAAACAACCCTCCTACAAGAAGAAATATTAATCTTCGATGGATCGCTTCTTGGAAATGGGATTTATCAACCAAGAATATATTTCACTCATATGTTAGAACTTGTTCTAGAGTATTGAATAGTCTTGTAGTTTCGTTTTGGCCTTCATCTCACCTTGTATTTTATAGGAGGGGGATTTATTTTCACATATAATCTTCACAACAACATCAAGCGAGCCTGAGCCACAACTGACCATATGACATTCATAGTTGTAGCTAGAGATACATAAGTTCAAGTGAGCCTGAGCCACAACCTTCCATACCAGATTCATATTTGTATCATGTGCATGCCTTTGTTTGGTTTTCAACCTTAAACCATCTATGTGCAATTGATACCTATTTTTTTAGGTTGAGCTTCTCCCTCTTAAAATAATTGGGGACACTTCCTCTAGCATAAGAATTAAGCTTCTCGCCAGTTTTGGAAGAGTTTCAGAAATTTCATTATGCATTCCAGAGTTGGTGGTCATCCTTAAATCAATGCAGGTTGAGACCTCCATTTTCAAGTTTAGGTTATCCATTTTTATTCGGGTTGTAGACCTCCCTTTTCTAGGTTGAATATCTCCCTCTTTAAATCATTTGGAGCACTTCCTCTAGCAGAATACTTCAACTTCATGCCAGATTTGGAAGAGTCCTATGAACTGCACTAAGTGTTCCAATGTTTGTGCTCATCCTTAAATAACCTTCTTATACCAACATTTTAGAGAGCTCATTCATCCTAGCATTGCCATGCATTTTTTCACATTTGTATTAAAACTCTCTTCTTTGACTCATACATACCCCTTTGGATTAAGGGGGGGAATGTTGGACACCTAATCCGCTAAGGGTTAAGGTGTGGGAGTTGGACAATCAAAGGGATTCCAAGAGACCTTAGACTATGGAATCCAAAGGTCACTCCATGTATTATAAATGTACATATATGTTAATAATAAATGAAATTCACTGTATATCAATAATGTTTATTCACATCCATGTGTGTTTAATAATTTCTAATATATCCAGGTATCCATTTGTTCCGGTATAAATAGTAGTTATTTGTTCTTCTACTTTCAAAGGATTCAATTGAGATTGTTTGAGAGACTCACGTAATCATTGACCCATTTCCAATTGATCTTGAGCAAGATGATAAATGAATATAATCATATTTTTTGAAATGTTTTCATTGTCTATATTTCATGTTATTGATTTTTTATTCAGCCACTTTGAAACTGTCCAAAAAAAATTCAAGCATTATGTTTAATATAAATAATGTACAAAATTTCACATGAATTTG
This sequence comes from Pinus albicaulis, assembly GCA_034641835.2. NCBI lineage: Eukaryota > Viridiplantae > Streptophyta > Pinopsida > Pinales > Pinaceae > Pinus > Pinus albicaulis. The sequence goes on from CM076583.1 coordinate 928,991,153, forward strand.
GAAGTGTCAAACTCATATGCCATTGGATAAAGGATTCTTTCATGAATCCAACATAATCAACTTCTCCACTTAAGGAAAAATTCTGCCCTAAATCTGCTAGGGTACAAAATGGGGTTGTAGAGAGATATTTAGAATGGGTATTAAATATTTTATTTTTAGGATCTAAGGAGCTTGATCAAGTGCCTAAAAAATAAATCAAGCACTTAATTACAAAATTCAAATATCTTGATCGAGCGTTAAAGAAACCATGATTCAATCATATAGGTGGTTCGACAGTGGCTCGATTGTGCCATTAAAATCCTAAATTCCGACCAACCTCTTACCAGCGTTATTAATTCCATTTATGTAAAATACTACGTCTTAGTAGCTCAATAAAGTGTGTGTTACCAATGGAAAAAAAAGGAACAGGACTAAATTCAAATGTAGAAACATTAATACCAAGAAATCATTCATTGAGAGATAGTAGAGTGTGAAAATTACACAAGAATTCACAACAAACATGGGAAATTCGAGTTTTAGATATATAAAAGGAAATAAATTTCCAATCATAAAGGAAATAATAGAAACAAGTAATTAAAGGATTAGAAAAATATGATAGACATTGAGAGAACAAGAAGATTGTGCAAACAATAAATTCATGCAAATACAAGTAATTCAAGTTGTCTCAGTTCTCATATTACTTGCTTCATATTATATGCATTAGGAAATATGATTGAAAAAATAACTAAATGGATAATGAAACAGTAAAAATAAGATAAAATCGACATAGAAAATAATACTATGTAGTTAGTCAATTTTTTTTAAAGCTCGGTAGGACCTTTCTTTTCATTATCTTTAAAAAACAGGCAGGTTACATCCATATGTTAAATGGTTAGGTGGCCTCAACCTACCCTATGGGAAACCAGGTCTATTGAAGACCTAACAACATGATAAACTATCCAGAAAAAAAAAATAGAATATCTTTATCCATCCATGCTAAAAAGGTATGATTATCCTTATACTGCCTAACATATCGATACTTATAAACCTACTGAAAGTACTAAAAAGATAGAAAATGTTGCATACACTAATAATAAAAACATAGGTGATACACTAGACTAATCATCGTCAGTTGATTCAACCAGAGCCGAATCCTTTGCACTTGAACCGGGAAGTATAGATTGAAAAATGCATGGGATATGATTTTAAATGTGGCTGATGCGACCAATTTTCTTAACTTGTTGGAATTTGATTTGCTGAAAATCCCGACTATAATCTGGGAAAGCCTCGGAAACCTTGGTTGAGATTGAAGGAATATTCTCTGGGGATTTGACCAGTAGGCTCTTCATCAACCAATACAAGTGAATAGTATCCTTATACTGAGAAGTATGACCTTGAGAATGTCCTGCGTTAGGCACCAGTGTCTGCTAGTCATCTAGGTCAATGTCCAGTAGTTCAATTTTTACATTTAACTCTGCTTCCCATTTAGCTATGAGCTGACGAACTGGGTCAGAGCCCACATGATATGGAGTAGTAGGTTCATCAATGATCCTGGAGGTGGACTTATGCCAACAAGATTTATCAGTGGAGGTGTTAGGAGTATTGGACGTTCTGGCTACTTGTCCATATTCTCGAGACCACGAGAACCCCGAGAGCCGAAACCTAGGAGCAGAGTGCTTCCAGGGGTCACACCTAACTAGGGGACCTATCAAGGTAATCAATTGTGACATCCACAACCCATAGAAAACCCAAAAAAAATCATTTTTCATCTCAGGAACCTGAAATATAAGTAATCCAAAGGCCCATAGACATAAGTCTGAAAATAATCAGAACAAATAAGAGAATAATTAAAAACTAAACCATTTCCATGTCAATACCTTGATAATTCAGGGCCATACAAATAAATTTCCAAAGGTACACCAAATCTTGTGCACCAATGACAGAACCAGAGAGACCAGGAGCGACCCATAGGCCTTACCAACAAAATATCCATGCGAGCGAGAAAAACTCCATAGAATACAGACACTGGAATATTAAAAATGAGACAACCTTCAATCAATTCTTAAACGACATTAACCACTTCCATGGAACACACCTTCTAGACCAGCTTATTCAATGCATGTCCCTTCTTCCATGAAACCTGTAGACAAGTATGGCAATCCATGACAAATAAATATGTGATGAGACTGAGGACATACGTGAGAAAGATGACATGAACCCATTGTAGATGAACCAGATCACTGTGAAATACCTCCATGGAGTACTTCCATAGGTTTTCGAGTTGCTCAACTTCAATATTATGCCAAACGAAATCGCATACAGAGGAATTATCAAGTTTAACATCTAAAAGGTCGAGATCTTTCCACATTATAGTGTTGTTTCCACCTTCCTTAATAGCATTGAGTGTGATCACGTGAGCAGCCACCACTCCATGTGCTTCGTTCATGTGGAAGATGGTGTATGTTCACATTGGGATCTAAAGAGCGTCCATAAAATAGTGATATGACCGAAACTTTTCGGCTTGCACCCCAATTGGGGACTATGTAGTTAAAATTTGAGATATGTAAGAACAATGAAAATAACTACTTGAAACTAGGGTTTCTTGGATTTTTATGAAACCACTTAATTCATGAAAATTTTGAACCACCTTCTAATTTTAATGGCTTGGGATAACCCACAAAAACTAAGGATATGATTTAACCGAATAAAAACATTGTAACATAATTTTCATATATTATTTCCATGAACTAAAATTCATAGAAATTTATTTACAAGGGGGATTAGAAAAAATGGTTGTGACATAGGTGATCCAAAACCTATAAATATTAGTTTTATTAATGCTTGATATCCTTTTAGGAGTTAAAATAAATAAAATGTGTGAAGATCTAGAAGGAGAAAGAGTATCTCTCCTTCCAATATGCATGTTGAGAAAACATTCTTTGTTAAACATATATAAAATAATAATATTTTTTTGTGATATCCATCATCATATATAATATTTAATGTTTCCTTGAATCCTAAATTATTATCCCTACCCTTGAAAACCTCACTGTTTCTTCTTTTAATTCTCACATGAAGGTTATGAGAATTTTTTATGGAGAACAATTTTTCTAAAGACATACAAAGTGTAGTATAGATTCAAGTTTGCACAAAAAGAAGTGTATTATTTCATATCACTATATTGCTCCATGGAAGGTTCATGTGATTAATCAATATTAATTCACAAATAATAAATACAAAATAAACAAATTAGAATCCATATATTGATGATATTATAGAAAGGCTTACAATTTTAATCTTCTTTGATTGTGTCAATCTAATGTCGATTAAATTCATATAGTTCTTTCTCAACATCTAATCATGAAATATATTGCAATTTAAGGTTCAAAAGTAAAAAATAGGAAACTTATTTTAAACTTTGTCAACATTTGATGAAAATAATTGAAAACATAAATGAGAGTGGATATCCATCTTTTCATTTTCATAAAAAAGGTTCCTTGTAGAAACATATAGTTTTTTAAAGCCTCTTACCCCTCCTTGTTCTCTACTTGATTTTTGTGATAAAATTTTGATGTACATTCTCCTAAAAAACCACTCAAATCATTTGTGCCCCTCTTGACTGTAAATAGTAACAATGTACATTCATTATTGATAACACCTTGAAGAATATTTCTTGTTCTCTAAATCCATTAAAACCTCTATCTCTTGATTTCGTTTTGTTTCCTTATCAACAATTTCATTGGCCTTCTCATACTTCTCATCCCACAATTATGCTTCCTTTAAAATGACAATTTTTAAACACTTAAATTATAATATATCATTAAAATTTATATATAATGAATTAAGTTTTCATTGTTAACATAAGAGCCTATTTAAAAGGTAAAATACAAATTTTTAAATGTAAATATTATACAAATTGCATACCTTCACTAGTTTACAATTTTCTTATCCTTTACATGGAGGTTCCCCTATTGGGTGTTCTTGATTATGGTATCCCTTGAAGTTAAATCGTGATTTATTCATAAGAAACAAATATAAGATATTTAATTAAATCAGGTTATGTAATTCAATTTAGTTGGTAATGGAAATATAATGTTTCCCAAAGTAGTAAATTTTCATCTCCCTATATTATGCTCACGTATAGGATAATTTGGAAATCTAAGAAGCCCATTATCCACATATATTTTCTTTTCTTTCAAGGAACAAAAATCACATAGTGTAATTAGGGGAATTATATTAAAGGATCATTAACCACATATCCACATACTTTCAATTCAAACACTTCGTATGTGCAATATTCATCTTGCACACACCATCACTTCTAACCAATTTTCTTTACTAACCATTATAAGTAGAATAATTTATTACATTTTACTTTGAAATTTTGCACACAAACATAGTCTAAAAATAGGAGGATTTATGTAAGATCCCTTAATACACATATCATTTTTACTTTTTTTTTCTCATTCCAATTCACACCACACCTATATTGAATCGGAGGAAAGTAAACGACCCTAAATATACAAATCTATTTTACTTGTTTTTCTAATGAAAAAAATTGATTCATTAATTTATTTTAGGGACCAATACTTTGTGTTATTAAATAAATAAAGTAGGAATTGCCTCCCTTGCATCCTTATGGCGAACCAATAGTGGCATCAGACCCTTTCTCAAAGTAGTAAAGCTTCCATGTCCCTATATGCTCACATCGTATAATTAGAAAATAAGTAAGTGGCCCATCATCCACACATAATTCATTTTATTGCAAGGAAAAAACATCATATAGTGTAATTAAGGGAACTATAAAGGATCACCACATATCCACATCAATTCACATTTTGTATGCTCACAATTTTAGTTGCACACCCATTCACCCCACACACTAAGCTCACTTAAACTTTGTATAAAGGGTATCCTATTTCTGAAATATATGTACCTTATTTATTTGAGCTTATATTTTTCTGCACACCCTCCATCATGAAAATAATTTCTAAAAAAACATGAACATGAACACACTAAATTCTAGAAACAGGGAATAAGATAATTTATAGTTCAGGCTAAGATCATGGAAATAAGCAGCACGTAAGACATCATGGTTATTTTTCATATTGAAACATAGCAAGCTATATTTTAGGGAGCTAAAATTCCCACATCATATAGTGACAAAAGTAGTACATGGAAAGAAACATGTTAAATGGTAAGGCTTAGGTGGAAGATTATCACAAACCTTCATGGTGTCTCTCAACACATGGTAGGGGATATGCATCCAAAACTGATAACTATAATATGAGATTCATCCATTCCCGTTGGACATAGGTAACTTAGTTTCCAAATCTTAGGGCATCTTTACCTATAGGTTGAGGTGCGGGAGCACTTATACCTAAGTTGATATTGGTCATGCTACTGGAAGTGTCACCAAATCTCTTAGGACATAACCCTAGTACGTTTGTACATTATAACCCTCTCCATATCTTGTTTTCATTCTTGGCTATTATAATCATCGCCAATGACATTTATGACATGGCCTCAATAACCTATTCTAAAATATTCACAAGGCCTAGTTACTACTTGAAGAGAATGATGTTAGGTATTTTTAGGAATTTTTCTCATATGAAAAACCTCACAAAACCTTTTTTGTTGATTGTTACACACATTATAATTAAGGGGGAAATTAACCATTTATTTTTCATTTGGTCTTATGTATTTTATTCAATTGGTTTTCCTAAAGAAAATGTGTGTGTTCAGGTGTGCTTATAGATGCAATAGTCTCAAGCGTTGTTGATTTATTTCCTTTCTTTCCAGCTAATATATTTATCAAATAAAATTCTTATCATTAGTTGCATGTTTCATAGGGATTATATCATCTTTACTTGCCTACTATATACAATTCACATCAACATGAAAATCATCTTACCTTCCATACATGTTGAATAATTTTATCTTTCATCATATTCTGAATCACCCTTTTTGTTAACACATGGACTAATACTTTTACTAGTGTGCTCTTCTTCGACCCATATTTCCCTCAACTCGGAACCCTTTTATTTTCATGTTTCAAATTATAACCCTTGGTCTAGGTAACCTTCTGCTACTTAGCTGTCAAGTCTGAACTTTTTTTTTTCATTTAACTTTTCCCTAGGTTTTGTGACTAGAACCCTAGTGTTTCCAAATTTATTTTTATTGACTGAGGAGGGATACTTTTACCTTTCATCATATTTGGAATCACCCTTTTTGTTAACAAAGGGAACGATTCTTTTACTCATGCGCTCTTCTTTTACCCATCTTTCCCAGAGTTTGGAACCCTTTTATTTTCATGTTTCAACTTATAACCCTTAGTCCATGTCAACATCTGCTACCTAAATACCTACTATCAAATCATACCATGACCTTCCACCTATGGCTATTTCTTAAATAAACATGTGTATAAATACTATTGACTTGTCTTATGATGATGATTCACTTGATTTACAAGTATATTTTGTATTCCACTATGCAGGGATGGAAATTAAGTAGCCACATGAGGGAGACGATGTTTCCCATCAAGTTGATCAACTAGATGATGATCAATGTGTGCCCTATGGAGCTGATCAACCACTAGAGGAACATGTGCCATATCGAGATGATAAACTGTCACTAAAGGAACAAGATATGACATATCAAGTTAATCAACCACTACAGGAATAATATTTTTCTATAAATATGATCAACGATCGAACAAACAAGTTGTTTCATCTCAAGTTGATAGGATAACATGGAGTTGCAGTTGTTTGCAACTGGTGGAACGTTTGCAGAAAATTAAATGCAAGCAGAACAGAGGACCTTTGGGAGCCTATTCTTGCTCACACCATTAGAGATCATGTCAATAACATAATTTTAGAATTTTTGATAAACATTCAATTTTTTCATAAGCTCAGATACTAAATGGGGTGACCAAACATAAGAAACTAAAAAATGCCACAAATATTTTGGTTGTCCAAGATGCAAAAAGCAGAAAGACACATATAAATGTCACTAAAAATATATCAAAGGCATTCACTATGTTTGGAAAATCTAGAAAACAAGATTTTGGAGTTGCGCGCACAACAATTAAAACTACTATAGTTGCACCAAGTACATCAAGACAAAAAAATTTGGTAACAATGCCAAAATTGCTCTATGTATGAAGAAAAACATTTCACAAGAACACCATATTCAAGGTTCGAGTAAATGAAAATGATGAATATACTTGTTGGGTTCTTATCACTAGGAAACCCTACCAAGACAATCTTACAATAGGAATTGAAGTACTTGTGGTAGCGTTTTGGGAGATCCATTCTCATGATATGATGGATAAAAATCATGTCGTATGAAATTGAATAGCTAAAGGTGACTATGTGGAACATGATAAACACATTGTAGAAATGAAATAAGTTGCATTGTTCAAGTAATTTCAAAAAAATAGTCACGACGTGAAGATATCCATAAGGATTTTTCAAAAATTGAAACCATGGTTTACTAGGCATAACAAAATTCGTGACACGTGTTTTTGTGAATATCATGTTGAATTTTAGATTCAATATTATGATAATTTCTGAGAATTTTACAAGAATATATATCATGGTAACCCTCCCCCTCCTACAATGCATGATATTGTTTCATCAATATTGTGCATACGAGATCTAGAAGAGTTATTTTACAAGAAAATATGTATAGGTGGGAGAATATGCACTGAATATGGTGATTTGAAATTGTTCCATACGAAATTTCTGCTGATCCAAACCATTTTGGGATGTCATATGTAACTGTCACATGGAATCATTATTAGTATGTCATGGAAAATCAACCATATTCTTCAACTCTAGTGCCAAAGAGGATAAACTGTGTTGAGGATTGGGTTCCTATTTAATAATTCATGGGGATGTTTCAAAACCAAATCTATAAATATATCAAACACTCGCATAGGTCCAAGTGGAAAGCTTATGAATTTAATCATTCTCTTGAAATATTCCAAACAGGTACAATCTTATCAGCGATGTACTTTTCTAAGAATTACATATTTTCTCCTCAGAAAAAAGATCTAAAGTGAGTACCATCACTCAGACTAAGTGTCCATATTTATACATGTTATGTACACACATGCACAATTGAATCTTTATGGTAGGAATAACGCTGACAAGTCACCCGATGTGATTAAGGTGTATCACTTTTACATTAATGATGATCATGAGCATGACACATTATTTGTGAAACATTTATTTGACCTAATTTATGAATCATTCTAAAAAAATGACATATCATTCAAAAAGAATTAGATATGGTTAAATGGTTGTGCAACAGAATTCAAGTCAACACATTGTTTTTATTGTTTGGGCCAACTACACAAGAAGACAAAAATTTAGCATACTTGGAGATATTTTGAAATTATACATTGAAAGGGTCAGCATGATGGTGCAGGTGCTTGTGTGAAGCGAGCACTTAGGAGGTACAAGATGAGTCATGTTGAAGATCGACTCAAATAATCACTAGAGGTGGTCAATCAGTGTAGATACCTTTTAGTACATGAAGGTCATGAATTTATTAGTCATGTGTGTAGGTTCTTCTGGAATTTTTAACTTCACAATGTGAATAGATCAATTCCTTGGTATTGTAATACTATATAAGGAATAAGGGAATTACACTCAGTGCGGAAAAAATACATGGGGAAAATATTTTCCATCAATATAAGAAAACTTGCATGTTTTTGTAACTTTTGCATTAGTGTAATAGATGTGGAATTGATCGACATGAAAAACATGGGTACATAAAAGGATGGAAATATGTCCCTCTTAATCCAAAGGAACCTCATCCAATTCTGACGTGGCAAGAGATGCAGGATGAAGAGGCCATTATTTCACTTGATTATGATCATGTCTCTGATCTTCTAAGGGAAAGTATGAACTATATCTGTCATTAACGATTTCAACTATAAATTGAAATATTGAGTGTATTTAACTAATACATATTTTTTAATTTTGGTTTTAGTCATTATTTTCTCTATCACTTCCACCTCGGGAAACGAAGAGAACATGGCATACTATTTGATCTTATGCACACAGGTGAAAAGTAGGTTGGCAAGATTGTATGAAGATGGAAAATTCACATACGAAATTAGCGACATGGTTGTGATGGACCATTTTTCTGAAAATGTTAAAATACATGTTGATCACATCATTTATAGAAATTTTATGCGGAACTATATATATTTTCAATACATTCATCTAGTCATAGAAGCTCAGATCAATCTCATAGAAATCATAACAAAGAAAGATAAACCAAGGATATGTAGGATGAGATAATCAGACCATGAACATATTATGGATACTTGCATTCCTATGAGCCATTAGCCATATGGCTATATGATGGAAATGGAAAGCCCTGAACCTGACTCTATATCAGCCAAGTGTAATTTAATCTAGTATTTAAGAGATCTCAAATGTATGAATTTTAATTTACAAATGTGACCATTGAATACTCTTCTAATTTCTAATGGAGAAATGTTTCCTTCTGGTCTAGGATGGATTCATAATGGTGTACATATATTTTATATAAGATTTAATTTCCTTAAGGTTATTAAGTTTCTAAAGTACACCAAATTTCAAGAAGGTTTTATTTTTAAGGATAGGACCCTTATGTGAACCTCATAAATCTAAAATTTTAATTAAAATTTAGAATAAATAGCGATTTAGATTTAGATTTAATTACAAAAAAGTATGTAACTATTTTTTTAAATGTCATATATAGTATTTTTGTTGAGCGTGGAAGAAATTTTATAGATCTATATACATGTCATATATTTGGTTCATAGAAAACCCATTCCAGTTGATATGATATTATTTTTCTTAAAAAATAAATTAAACTATCTATTTTATGAACAACATTGAAATAATGTTTTTTTATTAATGAATGTCATGTGTCAGATTAATATAGAACATGGAAAGAGTTACACACATTCTTCATATTGGATTATAAAAAGTGCAACAAATAATATATATATATATAGCTATATATATCATGTTATGACTATTAAGCTCTTTTAGATAACATCAAAAGAAATAAAATCGAATAAAACTTATTTATAATTTACATCTTGGCATATTTTAAAATCATTTCAATTTAACATACATTGATTTTGCACTAAAAAACACTTTATAAAAGCCAATAGTGCAACTAAAATTGTTATTTTGTAAAGTTTTACTTCTTGAATGTTCTCAATTGAAGGTTTTAAGATAATGAATTGATTGAAGTACTTGGATAGGAAATTAAATTTAAGAAAGTTCATAAAATTATATACACTTATCATTAATGGTTCAAATTAACATACTATTGATGGTGTTGGATCCATTGACATTAATGGGATCTCCACGATATGAATTCCCTACTAGACCTCACACCATTTGGTGTAGGAGTCCTAGTAGTGGGGTGTTTAATGATATCCCTTGGATTGAAAAACACATAGAGTTGTGTATTGTGTCTTTGGCTAAATCAGGTGTGTGACCCTGTGGAAATTCAACATGATGCATGAGAAGTTCTAATAGAAAAAGGGAAAATGAAGTGTGCGCCTTAGAAGCCTGTAATAGTATGCAAATTTAAAGGAACACCCTAGATAAAAATACATCACAAAAAATAAGAAGTATAATAGTCCACAACTTAAAGGTGACAGATTAAAACATAAGAACACATTCAACAAGATTTGTAAAAAGTAAAATGAAATAGGTGATAATAACATGCATAAGTTAATAAAACACACATTGTGAACATAACCAGATCAGTACAACTACATTTACAATATATGCATGAAGACATGTTGACTCTGATTTATATTATAAGTGAAATTTCAATTCATAAATGCAACATGACGAACCACTTTCCCAAATAGTGGAACATGAAGTCAACAACACCTTCTCCTCCCAAATAATTATACTCCATCTATGCTATGGAGAACCCAAGGCTAACACAAAACTCCCAAGCCTTCTCTAAGCATAAACCTAACCAAAATATTGAATCCCTAAAGCCTGTTACAAGAGCTATAAGGATCCATTTATAACCAAAGGGGCGTAACTCTTAGCATGCCCCCCTTGGTGACTCTTGGACTCCCCTCATGAATCCTCACACTACATATGAATCTTTAGATTCCATCATGGATCACTCATATAATAATTACAAATAATATAAAATTTTTGACTCATACCCATATAAGACAAAATAGGGTAGAGACAACTTGATAGCCTAATAAGACAAAATACTATGATGGTGGTGTTGGGGTGAAATAAAGCTGGGAATCTTGGACTTGTTGTTTCTCGGTCATGTATTCATACCAAGATTGGTATTGTTCAAAGGTCTTCCCAAACCATGAGATATTGTTAGGATGTAAGAGGAATGTTGCTTCCAGTGCATCTAGGTACAATCTCTTGCAACTGGTCTTCACATCTTCTTTAATTAGGTGAAACATGGTTTTCATATGAACCAGGTTGCCAATTTATGTATGAAAGGTCAGTATGTTGATCTCCATGTCCTCCTCGGTGGCCTCCTGCTCCAGTTGCTTTAAGTATTGATTGATCTCCTGTTGGACTTGCTACTTGTGCTTAGCCTCAGGGAGTGTACCAATTGATGGGATCTCATGGGTTCTCACCATGAAATCCAAGTTGTCATATATCTGTCCATATGAAGCTTGAATTCTTCCGATGAACGAGATGAGTTGCTTGTTTTTCTAGATTAGCATCTGAAATCTAGCTTTCTCTAACTGTGCCTACGACTTCATCCTATTTACCAATGTAAGTGGTGAAAATGTGTATCATATCATCCACACATGCATGGCAGTGATGGAAGTTTTTATGTTCATGCGGATTTCAATGAACTCTCTGATCTACCATAGCAAGTCATTCAGGTGGAAAACTTCCTTATGGATGGTTGAAAACTCCTCATAAAGATCCCACATAGTGTCTCCAAATGTCGATACTTCAAAAATTATCACTTCTATGATCTCCTCATTGTAGAATTGTGTGGACGATGCACTCTACGCTATTTCACGAAGTTGCTTATTCTCTTGACAAAGTGCCTGAATATTCTGCGCTAAATGCTTTTTCTCGGCAACCATACACTGGTGTTATATCTAGCTTCTCGTACAAAGGCTTAGCTGGCATTGAAAATGGCATTAGGATTCCTGCTAGTGTCTACCATGATAACCCTTTATCTCATGAATGTGGATGATGCATGATCATCCAGGAAATGATTTCTTCTCACAAACTTCTTCTGCAACTCATTAAATGATATCTTTTACATGTCTATGACTGCATCATCATCAAGGGGAATTACCTCCCTTTCCTCACTCAGTGCTTTCTCTGTGGCTGGAGGTGGTGGATTCAGAACGATGGCCTAAGGTGCGCTAGGCCTGAGGTACACATATTCATTTAGTGGATCTAGTTCCACTTCCATGTATATGATCTCAATCAATTGTTAAATCTCTTGAGAAAACTCCTATTCTTGCATATATTTTCTCACTCCTGCTACTGGTTAATCCTGTACCTATTCATCAACCTATATAGGTGTTGCCTTTGTTGTTATGGCACATCACCTTTATTCCTCTTCTTTAATTTTTCTCTCCTCTTACTTTCTTCTGCTTAACTCACATTCTTCCTTTAACTCTTGTTTTACTCTCTCCTCTATTTATACTACTTTATGTAAGGATTATCTTTTCTCTGCTTCTCCACTCTTCTCTCTATTGCCCTTGTTCCCTCTTTTTTTCAATCACCAAATATACCTTTTTATAACAGGGTATTATTTCATTTTCCAGCTTTTTTCCTCTTTTGTATGGTCTGCTACCTTCCTCTTTCCTTTTCCACACACCAAACTACTTCCCGTTGTTGGTGCTTCTTCCGGAACTGTTGCAACCTGTGGTAAAACTTGAGAAGCCCCAATTGTATTAATCATCTCACGAGGCTACAAGGAGTTATAACAGTTCTTCCATTGTTCCTCTTTCGGCTAATGATATATCCCACTGACCCAGTTGAAGTACACTCTCACACAATACCCTTTGCAAATTCCCCTTTGGATCATATAAATTATAACTCTTGGTGTCGAAATCGAATTTGACCATTCTTTGCTTTTGACATTTGTGACCTTGAGATTCTTAATCTCATATAATCTAATTTGAGAAGGAAGAGATGGCCATGGGACCTTCTTCATACTATGCATTGGTGCTAACAATATTGTGGAGAGGTGATATGTTATCTCTTGCATGACCAATTTTTCAGTGGCATATATCGGTAAAATATGCGACGACTAATGCTCATTGAAAACTCTGATCAACGTTCCATCTGGTAAAGGGAACTAGTCAACGATCTTTGATATCAACTCCATAGATGCTCGGGACATGCAAGGTGGATCCTACTGAAGATGAGCCTGTAGAGAGAGATAATTAAATGATTAGTGAGTTGCTCCATGACTCCATGATGACTAAAATACGAGATTACCTTGTAATATATATGTACAGAAGTGTGTCTCTATGTCCATATGAAGTTCATTCCAAAGAGCTGGTTCTGCCCAGAGATTGCATCTAGTAAGCATGCAGGCATGTACAAGCATGCTTGCTTGCCCTTAGGTGGATTTTGAGATTTTTTCACCTGGACTCTTAGCTGATGAGCCAATAGGTCTAACCAGTTGAACAACTTCCCCTTGTTCACTACCTATTTTAGCAATATATCCCACCAATTAGGAAAGGTCTCTATGTTTGTCTCGCCATATATTCTGTAGGCTAGTATGACCAAAAGATGATAGGATTTCCTAAGTGCTCTCGTCTTGTACATATGGATGGTTTTCGGTCTAAACTTGGTGTCCTCCTTCACCCAACCCTTAATGATAACTCTCTAGTTCGTCTAGTTGTGAGTGGCATAGAATAGTGAGTCCATGTTCTTCACTAACTTAGGTAGATGATACATTTGCTTGAAGTCTACCACCAGGAATGTAGTAAGCTTATAGACACTCGCGTTGTTCAGTGTCATTTTTGTCACATCAATGTTTGAAATAACCCATTTGATCACATGAACACATGGGAAGGCTGGATACCTACATGCAATCTTGTAAAGCACTAACTGCATAATGTTTAGATACACTTTTGATCCTCTAAGTATTCCTAAAATTCCTTTTTAAACTCACCCTTGATCTGTTTCCATGTCATTTTAGATCCTTTCTCTATGAACAACTTGGTGTCTAATTAAACAAGCACATTAACCAGAACTTTCTCAACTACTTCCCTAGTACTTATTTCAATGGTTTCATTTGAGTTAGCTCTCTTTGATGTCATTATGAAGGTGACTAATGGACATTTTCTCAACAAATATGGTACCTATGGGAAATAAAATACACTAATGGCGATAAAATGTCAGCTATAAGAAAAACAACTTTCAGGACATGTTGATGCAACACACTGGGAAACTAAAAGGAAGGATTGCAAAATTTTTGTTGAGAAGAGGGTCTAATTGTATGGGGAAATTATGCACTACATAGTCCCATCAGGTAATGTTGAAGCATGTGGCCTGAGATTGTGCAATGCATAGTTCAGCCTCGGTAGTGCGCCTAGAGAGACTGCTCATTTTTGCAGTCTCAGTTGCCAAGGTTGTTAGCAGAGGTGTGAAAATGCACAATGCATAATGAGGCCATCCAGTACTTTGCATTGCACAATTCTATAAGCCAATACTAAAGCTTTAGCTTTCATATTTTTCAATTCCCAGCTCGCAAAGTAAGTTTTTTCCAAAGGAAAAGTAGATCTACACAAGGGAACAAAGGAAAACAAGCAGATCTGAGAGATGGTGAAGGCATGAGTGCAGGTCTAACTAAGTGTTGGTGAAACAAATTAAATCAAGTGTAGAAATTGAACAAACAAGAAATGAACGAGATTGGTGAGTAGAGTCCTTGTAACGATGACCATCGGTGCAAAAATATAGAAAATGATGCGACACTTGTAAAAGGAAAATGAAAGCTTAAAAAAACACTTATACAAGCTAAACCATGTTAAAACACCACCATGTATGTAAAGAAACAAGAAAAAAAATACTCATGCCAGCCAAACAGAAAAAAGTGACATAAAAAAAACTAAAAGAGATAAATGTAAAACTCACCCAGACAAGAAACGATGATCGCACCGAACGTTCCTTGATATCCTTTGGACTTCTACAGTGCCAATATAAAATGTAAGAATGAGCTCTAGGGATGCCAATTAAATAAATTTGTGAAATTATGGTTTATGACGCACATGCCACAAATCAAATGAAAAACAATACTTGGTGGTAATTTCCAAAAAATAGCAAGTGTGCTTCCTTCGGGCTGCTAAAAATAGATCCCTAGATTTTATGGATTCTTTTTTATTCTTCTAGGAAAACTTGGTGTGCACTTCACCAGGAAGGATTGTGCAGTTCCAGGGAATTGGAAGCTACCGACTCAGTGCATTGTGCACTTTCTGATCCTAATGACTTATTACACATTTTTTTAGCATAATGGTTGTTATCTTTCATGAATGCATAGTTCTCGAGCTCAAGGCTAGGTTTTTAGTCATGGATGCACAATTCTAATCAATAAGAACAAGACTAGCTTGAAGAATTGCACAGTTTCTGGAGGAAAGCCCAAAACAGTTGTGCAAGACTTAGAGAGGAGGTCAGCTTGTGACTTAGAAAAATTGCTAACTTGAATAGCGAATGAACACAAGAAAAAATGAAATATAAACAGCAATTAAAGCACAAATACCTGATAGCGGTGTGAGATAAGCTCCTGTGAAGGGAAGTTAGGCTCCAAAATCTAAGAATGGATAATTTTTCGAGGGTGGTTGTAGCCGCTACAACACATACATTCACTACACTAAAAGAAAATTTCTACAAATTCGATATTAAATTGATATACATTATATATTTTAGCTATTTTAAGTATCAAAGTGACTTGCATCATAGTAATATTATAATTATTTTCTTAGTCTATGAAACTAGAATTCAAAATTGTTATTTTGTAAAATTTTACTTCTTGAATGTTATTATTTTAACGTCTTAAGATAATGAATTGATTGAAATACTTCGATAGGCAGGTAAATTTAGAAAATTCTACAAAATTATAGAAACATATCATTAATTGCCTAAATTAACTTACATTGATTGTACTAAAAGACACTTCTTACAAGTTCAATATTAAATTAATCTACATGATCATATTTTAGTTCCTTTTAAGTAACAAAGTGACTTGCATCACACTAAGATCAAGTACTTATTTATTTAGTGAATGAAACTATAAATCCAAATTATTATTTTGTAAAATTTTACTTCTTGAATGTTCTTAATCAAAGGTCTTAAGTTAAGGAATCGATTGGAATATTTTGATAGCAAACTAATTTTAGGAAAGTTCATAAAATTATATAAAATTATCTAAAAAACATATCATTAATGGATTTTTGGCATATTAAACTCCAATACATATGACTTATATCATTTTATGACTAAGCTCTTGTGGATGACCTCAAAAGAAATGAAATTTAATAAAACTTATTTGTTGAACATTACTAGTTGAAGATATATTTTAAAATTGAATCAAAAACTTGTTTTGATCCTATTTTTGTTTTTAAATAGAGCCATGATTTATTTTAGTTCATTTTAAGTATCAAAGTGTCTTGCATCATAGTCTAAGATTGTACTTATTTTCTTAGGTTATTTCCCGAGAAGTCAAAATTGTTATTTTTTTAGTTATGTGTGCTAATAAAATATCTATATGAAAATATATACAAATTAAATTATACATGAACATCCATAAACTGAAATAAGGTCCATGCAGCCATAAACTATACATGTATGTAGATATACAAAGTCTGTACATCACATGTGAATGTGCCCTACCAAATGGGCGTGAAAATATAAAAACTATCTATGATCCACTCTGGAAAGTATCACTTCTAGAACTCTTATGTGTGTTCCACTATGTAGAGTGATAATCCAAAATCTAGTAATACAATATAACACATTCAAATTCAAATTAACTAGAACAGTATTTGTACAAAATAAATAAACTAGAAATAAATGATTTTGAACTGTCCATTTAATTAGTCTCCTACATGTGGCCCAGTCAAGTGAAAATGGAAGTCAGGTGCAATGGGGGTCTGATCAATATAGGTTTGGTGCTCCCATACGTGTGACTCAATGCCTCCATACCCAATGTCCTCTCAGATAGAGAAATTACAATTAGTCTACAAATTAACTAGCATGCATACATGTAATTTAAGAAAAATAAAACATTGAAATCTTAGAAATAAAATAATTTACCTCAAATTTTGGTCCATGTGGTTGTACATAGTGAATCACATCCACATGAGTGTTATGAGGTGGAGGTGGAGGTGGGTGAGACTGATCCATGGAAACATTCACTATAGGAGGCTACTCTGGCTGGTCAACTTCCCCCTCAGATGACCTCAAAAGCTCATCTATATAGTTGGGTTGTGCATGCATGTTATCATGAACTTATTAATATAAGTAATGAATGATTTAATGATAAGAGTCAAAATTTTCGTATATATGTAATTGGTCTATGCCACATGGGTTGTGCACCCTCCAAGTGTCATGGATGTTATCACGACATGTACGTGCATATGAAAAAATCTAGTCAAACCCTAGACTCTCAAGTATTAAATATCTTGTAATGGAACTAGTGGGCTATGAGGCAAAAAAGGTGGCCTGCTCATCTCTCCATGCAATGCGACATTTCGAATGCCTAATGTCTCGTGCATTCTATTTCCAATGGTATTCCTACTCTTATTGTAGGGCTCTGATGACTGCCCCAGCTCTATCATCAACACCACACTCTGAGATGGTTGTGGAAAAAAATATTCGAGGTGGTGCTACATGCACGATATCCCTACGAGCCCCAACAAAATCATAACTACGTCCTAAGCTGATTCCATAAAACTTGGATATAATGCTGGTGTAATATGGCCTCATATGTAGCACAAAATTCACATATATATGCTTTAAAAATTAAATGGGGACTTAGTCACGGTAGGGGAACTAGCCCCAAGCTCCAATGAATTGATAATAAAAAGAAGGTTGCATCAACATTATTAAAATATTTTAGCGGAATTAGACCAGCATGTCTAGTACTATAGTCCAAAGGGATTTCAATAAACTCCCCACTAACATGAATGTTTCTGGTGGCATCTTTCACCGCCTTCCAAGTATGTGAGCCTCTAACCTCCAGCCTCCTAATCCTATGTCTGGAATTCAGGAAGTGGCTCTGTGGGCCTGCCCTCTATTATGTCTCAATCAACCATTTGATGTTATCCAACATCAAAGACAAACTATGCCTAGTAGGCGAACTAGCAGAGATTTTATCCAGCTTTCATGTGATTCATGCTTGTTGGGCCCTCACATCCTCAACTTTGATATTCACTATTGCATTGTTCGACAAAGGGATCGACGCTTGATCCATATTCTCTCAACTACCGAAATTAACCAAGATCTTTTA
This sequence comes from Pinus albicaulis, assembly GCA_034641835.2. Taxonomy (NCBI): domain Eukaryota; kingdom Viridiplantae; phylum Streptophyta; class Pinopsida; order Pinales; family Pinaceae; genus Pinus; species Pinus albicaulis. The sequence continues at coordinate 929,009,633 of CM076583.1, forward strand.
CTTTTGTGATATTAGTAGAATTTCATAAAAAACCACGTGTGCATACTTTAAAGAATAAGAAATGTAAAGAAAACAATGAAAAACAAAGGCACAAAGAAATTTTGTAACAAAGGTCACTCAGTGTGGGTTGCGTCTCTACGCCCTGCTAAAAGTGGAAAGGCCCCTTTCATTAATCTTCAGAAAAATGAAATTACATGTATGTATAGAAGGCACCTTATACCTCCACTTTCAGATATGGCCTAAAAATGCACACCATTGCTGAAGAAATGGACTTCATCATTGAATTCCTCACATGAAATCATGTCAAATGACTGTAAACTTATCCCCTTTCTGCTTCAGTCAAAATTTGGACCATCGGGAATCTGAGAGATTCCTCAAATATTCCTTCTCGCTGGTTGACTGGAATTAGTATGCTCATATCAAAAATATGATTTCACCATTGCGCTCCTTGTGGAAAATTGAGTAAAATGAGTATAAAGTTGATATGGTTTTGAAACTATGAAAATTTGGCTCTAAGGGAATCTCCAATATTCCTCAAGATTCCATAGATTTTGTGTTGTGGGTTACCTGAATTTTCGTTGCTCATATGAGAAAATTTCTTGCACAAGCATGTTCCCTATGAAAAACTGAGAAGAATGAGTATAAACTCGGAAAACAAATTGGCACTATGAAATTTTTTCCCCAAGGGAATGTTTTATATTTTTCATGATTCCACAAAGATTCCTCTTTGCAAGTTGATTGAATATCTTTTTCTCACATGAGGAAATTGTTTACACCTATGTGTTACCTACAAAATTATGAGAAGAATGAGTATAAATTCGACATAATTTTGTCACTATGAAAAATTGACCCGAAGGGAATCTTTTAGATTCCATGCATATTCCCCTGTGTCAAGGTTCCCCTCGTTGGCTTCCATGCCCACTTAGTGTTCCACCTATGCCTTGGGTTATTTGCCTCTATACCCTCATGGTTGAATGGAAATTATGAGGTTAAATAAATAAAAAAACTCAGTTTTAATGTTTAAGGACGCCTTCCTGGAAGAATGGTTGGAAGTATTAATTTGTTGGGCCATTGGCCAATTTTTTTTCGTTATTTTTTTATTTTTTAAAAAATATGGACAAAATTATTTGGCCGAAATTTCAGGGTCACCAGAAAAATTAATTAGGTGACGATTTCGCTAGTTCCGACTATTAGAAACCATCATTGAAAAGTGCCAAATTTTTGTCTCGTTTATTTCTGCCAAATTTAGTGGCTCCAAATTTATCTAGGCTCCAAATTTAGTTTCCTCTCTACTAACTTTAGCTAGGGGGGCTAGTTTGACCAAAACTTTTGACTGGTCATAACTTTCACATAGGATGTCGAATTGAGGTGTTGTTTACGTTGTTGCAAATCTTGTGACAAGCTCTTCAATATGACCCTAGTTTCATTTCAATCTAAGAAATTTTATTCTTAAGCCTTTCCTAGGTCCTCTTTGATTTATGATCCTCTCTGGAACCACCTAGATCATTCCTCCCCACTGAGGAGATTTTTTCCTCCAAAAGAATGAACATGATATGTGATTTTTTGTACTCCCTTATATGCGTAACAAGTTTCCTAACATTCCACACTTCCTTCTCCTTCACCTTTGTTCTTCGGAGCCATAAGTGATGAACAAAACCCTTTACTCTTTGCAAACCTATAGTATGTCTTTGAAAAATACGTGTTCAATTACATGACCTATCATGAACCAAGAAAACCCCATACTTTCTAAGAGTTTATAACACACTCTTTGGTCAAGTGTTTACATCATAACAAAAGAGAAACCAATACCCCAACTATCAAAAAAAGGTCAAAAGTACCACTATGTTTCATTCATAAGTGATTAAAAACAAATATTTTTGCAACATGCTATTTACCAAATATGGCCATGACAAGCTATTATCTCTAATAAAACCACCTCTCACTCATAAAAGCGAATGGGTCATTATTTTGGAGTTGCTTCACTTGTTGAAAAACTTTAGCAATTGGTTCCCACATAGGTGCTTTGTCCCCCTTTTGATGCCTCTCTGGATAGAGCTCCCAACATATAGCTCTTTGATGCCCATGCTTATTACAATGGATGAAAAAATTATTCTTCCTCCAATCCTGATTGACCTTCTTCCTACCTTGATGTGGAGAAGGGTTTACATGTCTTGTCTTTTTCCTTGCTACCATTCTCTTCCAATACTCGACAACCACATGGTTATATAAGCCACAACAACTACATGGTTTTATAAGCCATGATTTATATTCAATATTACCAATTTTCTTGTAATCAAAATTAAATTTACAATACTGAGAATTTTTATACCTTTCTTTGGCTCTCTTTTTGGAATTCTCACTCCCATTTGGAAATAACCTTCAATCACGATCATTGGAGGCTTATGAGGTACTCTCAATATCTTTCATTGTCTCACACTTGTCACATTAAGATTATCTTGTCTCTTCCTTTCTGACGTAGCCTAACATTTCATGTCATGGTAATTCCACCATTTGAATGGGATTCACAATGCCTTTCTCATTAGCTCCGAGGCCCTTGCCTTCATATCCCATGTTTTTCAAGAATCTTGAATCAATGTCTATAAATTATTTTCCAAAATCACCCAAATCATCATTATCGAGTGAAAATGAAACTAAAGAAATACCAACACTTGTTACCTCAATTTTTGATTCTGTAGGAGGCAATGATGGCTTCGTAAAGCCTTTGTTGTGCTTCAACTTTTCCAAGGACTCTTCCATGGCTCATAATTTAAGCTCCGATCTCTGCTTCTCCTCCTCTCCTCCTTGTAGAAGTCTCCTCAATTCAGTATTCTCTACTTGAAGGCTTTCATTTATCTCTTCATTTGAATGATGAGAATAATATGAAGAAAAAGTATATTCACTCGAAGATGGAGATGGAGCATCGCTATCTTCTCTCATTTTCTCCTATTCCTCTTTTTCCATTTTCTCCTCATAATATGCATACATTATATCTAGCATGCTTTCCATTGTGTATAAGGCCTCATAGATATCTCTATAATCCTACATTCTCTTTCTATTTTCACATTCAATCATTCACACTCGCAATTCAGATCAGCAAGAAGACCACTCTGATACCAAACTTGAACTGGATTCTCTCAACTATTAGAATCAACCAGGATATTTTAATTATGTGATGTTAGAAGAATTGGATGTGAAAGAGTATGAAAAACCACATGTGCATACTTTAAAGAAGAGGAAACATAAAGATACCAATAAGAAACAAAGGCACAAAACAACTTGGTAATGGATTTCACCTAGTGTGGGTTAAGTCTCTAGGCCTTGCTCGAAATGGGGATGCCTCTTTCATTAATATTCAGGGAAATCAAATTACATGCATGTAAAAAAGACACCTTATACCTTGACTTCCAGAGATGGGCTGAAAATGTGCATTGCTGCTAAAGAAATGGACTACATCATTGAATTCTTGGCGTGAAATCATGTCAAATGACTCTAAAATCACCCCTTTCTACTTCGATCAAAATATTGACCCTTGGGAATCTCAGATATTTCTTAAATATTCCTTCTAGTAGGTTGAATGGAAGTCTTCTACTCATATGAAAAATATGACTTCACCACTACACTCCTTGTGCAAAACCGAGTAAGATGAGTATAAATTCAATATGGTTCTCAAACTATGAAAAATTTTCCCCAAGGGAATCTCCAAGATTCCATAAAGATTTTGTGTTACAGGTTAACTGAAATTCCACTGATCAGATGAGGAAACTAACTCACCATCACATTCCCTGTGAAAACTGAGAAGAATGACTATAAACGCGACATAATTTTTTCACTGTGATAATTTGGCCCCAAGGTAATCTTTTAGATTCCTCGTGATTCCAAAAATATTCCTCTCTACAATTCAACGAAAGATCTGATTCTCAGATGAGGAAATTGATTACACCATTGCATTCCCTAGGAAATTCTGAGAAGAATGAGTATAAACTTGACATAATTTTGTCACTGTAAAAATTTGACAGCAAAGGAATATTTTAGATTCCTCTTGATTCCACAAAGATTCTCCTTTGGAAGTTGACTGAAGATCTACTATTCAGATGAGAAAATTTATTACACCATCGTGTTCCTTGTGAAATTCTAATTAATTTGAGTATAAACTTGGCATATTTCAAACACTATGAAAATTTGGCCCTAAGGGAATCTTTTAGATTCCTTTCATATTCCCCTATTCCATTGTTCCACTCCTTAGTTTTCGTGCCCACTCAGGGTTCCACCTCTGACTTATTTTCCATGTCTCTATTCCCTTGTGGTTGAATGGAAAATATGAATCTAATTAAAAAACTTGGCGCTAATTTTTAAGTCTACTTTCCTTGCAGAATCATTTGTAGTATTAATTTGTTGGGTCATGGCCATTTTAATTTTTTGGTTATTTTTTTGTTTTGAAAAAACTATGGAAAAAATTTTTTGACCAAAATTTTGGGGTCACTGGAAAAATTAAGTAGGTGACAATTTTTCCAGTTTTGGCCATCAGAAACCATCACTACAAAGTGTGATATTGTTGCCTCGTTAATTTCCATCAAATTTAGCAGATCCACCAGATTTAGGCGTACTCTAAATTTTGTTTGCGCTCTACTAACTTTAGAGAGGGGGGCTATTTTTACCAAAACTTTAACTAGCCATAACTTTCACATACGATGTCAAATTGAGGTGTCATTTGCGCTGTTGGAAATCTTGCCACAGGCTATTTTATTTGATCATAGTTTTTTTTCAATATAAGAAATTTGTTTTTTTAGCCTTTTCTAAGGCCTCTTTTATTTCTAATCCTCTCTAGAGCCACTTGGATCAACATGACACTATGATCCTCATATTCTCCCCATCAAATGTCTACAAATCATAAACATAATCTAACATATATAACAAACTAGAAGCATAGTAACATATACATTAAATTCAAACACATAAATTGAAGATGATTTGATAATTAAAGATAATTTCAAGGAATAAATACATAAGGTTTAAAGAGTATTTAAAATGCAAGTGGTGTACTTACAACAGGTGAAGAACGTCCACTATTGGTAACTAGATCATCAACAAAGACAAAAACATTTCCTTTGACACTCTGACTCGTGTTGAAGGGAGGATCAATGAGTGGAACACACACTCTAGTTGGGCCACATGATCTATCATAAGCCCACCAAAGTATAAAAATCCCCCAAAACTTTCACAGGCTACTGTTGGGGGGTGTATGAGAGATGGCTATTCAAAATTACATATAATACATATAAACTAATTAAAAAAAAATATTGACATAGAAGGAATGTTAACAAGAAAACCATTTATAAACTCAAATAGAATAATATAGGTTGAAGTCTTAAACCTTATAGTCTCTTTTTTAATAAATTATCAACCAAGTTATTAAGTTCCATGGAAACATAATCAAAAGAAGTGATCAAATCTAACATATACTTTTTCTCATTTCTAAATAATGCATTTTATTCATAGAGAAGAAATATGTAAATATATGTAAAAATTTGAAATAAACCCATTTGAAAAACTAATAAAACTTCATTCCAACCAAATACTCCATAAGACAAGTTCTTATAATGTTTGACTTTGACACATGACATGTACTAGCTACAAGCACTTGAGGACAATGTTTCTAGTACAAAGCACTACATAATGAAACATGTTATAAATTAGAAATGAGTCAAAATTCTTATATTCACTTTAAATGCACTTTTCATCATGGATTTAATGTTTGTAACTTGAAACTTGCACTTATATATATATATATATATATATATATATATATATATATATATATATATATATATATATATATATATATATATATATATATATATATATATATATATATATATATATATATATAGTTAAAAAGGTATAATAAGTCTAAGTTACACAATCATTACTCAACTAATACATTTAATAAGGGTGGTAACTAAGAGATATATAGTAGTCATATCAATATGTTAGATAATTCTAAAAATAAGAATAGGGGAAATTTTAAGGAAAATTACACTTTACAGATATAATCAAGTCTTAAAAAGTTTTTGAGCATCACCCATCTTATGTTGTTATGGAAAACACATTATAGTAAATAGTTATAAAACTATGTTAAATGTTCTATGTTTGTGTGTGTGTGTGTGTGCGCGTATGAGAGAGAGAGAGAGAGAAGTAATATATATATATATATATATATATATATATATATATATATATATATATATATATATATATATATATATATATATATATATATATATATATATATATATATATATATATATATATATATATATATATATATATATATATTACTCTCTCTCTCTCTCACACGCGCACACACACACACAAACATAGAACATTTAACATAGTTTTATAACTATTTACTATAATGTGTTTTCCATAACAACATAAGATGGGTGATGCTCAAAAACGTTTTAAGACTTGATTATATCTGTAAAGTGTAATTTTCCTTAAAATTTCCCCTACTCTTATTTGTAGAATTATCTAACATATATATATATATATATATATATATATATATAATTTTTGTTTTGAACTTTTAATTTACATAATATTTTATTTAAGTACAATTAAATTTTAAAAACACATTATATATTTATTATTAAAAATATATTATAAATCTAAATTATTTTAAATTTAAAATAAAGAATTAAATAATTTTTCTTATTTGATTACATAGATGTTCATCATGAGCAACCATATTCATTATTTCAATCTAAAACTACTAATTTATTTCTTTTTTAGTTATAGTTTAGTTGTTTTCTCTTTTGGAATTGCTTTGGGCATATTTCTAGTCAAATTTGTTCAAACTTTAAAATGCATTTTAAATAGAAAAAAAAAAATCAATTCATTTTGAAAACATACTTCACTAAATTTGTAAGAGAAAACTTTAAAACATAAAATAATTAAAAAATTAAATTTTGGCAATAAAAAATATTTATAATAAACATGCTACCATTGTAGATGACTTATACAATGAAATAAAGAAATTAAAACCTAAATTATAGTTATTTTTGTGGTTTTCAATGGTTGTTTTAGTGGTTTTCTAGGTTGTTTTTTTATTTTTTCAATAGTGAGTTTTTTTTGAATTAATTTATTTTATTTTGAAAGAAAAATTAAAGAAAAGAGACAAAATTAAGAGGAAACCTACCATGACTTGAACCTCTGGGTCTTTGGTGGGGTTGATGGGCAGCCTCATTAAGTTCCTCCATCTTCGTGGAGCTTATAAATCTTTTGAAAAACTCATTTTTCTCTTGGAGTACATGAAAAATGGCTTGTGCAGGCCATGACTAGGGTTTTTAATAAGAAATAGGGCTCAATCGAGCCATAGCGCTTTATCCAACCACATAGCTCAATCAAGCCCTAACTCTCGATTGAGCCTTTAATTTGAGCTAGAAAAGAGATTTATCAAGAGTATGTTTAAACCCTCGATCAAGCTATTTTTAGGCATCAAACCAGCTCAATCGAGTGCTTAAAAATTTCTCGATTGAGTGCTTAAAATTGCTTGATCGAGCATCCTTTTTTCACCAAAACATCCCTCACTTTACCAAGAATTGTAACCCAACTCCATATGCTCACCCACCTATTAAAAAACCTCATTCTAATGAGCATGTATGAGTGAGGTGACCTCACCAAATGTTAAATGCCTCATTCTAAGGAGCGTGTATTAGTGAGAAACTTTAATCCTTCATCCTTACCATTATAACATCTACCAAATATATATATATTAACTTGTAAGTATAGCATCAACATCGTCTATAATTGAAGAAAATATAATTATGCTTTCCTTTGTTTCTTCATCAAAAGATTAACTACTACAATAACCAAGGGCCATATAATTACTTTATTGTTGTGAACTTAATGTTTGATTATTTCACGTGTTACCCTCCCAGGATATAATCTACATATATTTGGAACCTTTAAATTTTATGTTCTAATTTAATTCGATTTGGCTTTATTCTCGTTGTCTGATAACTTTAGGACAGTGTTGTGATAATCAGTGGATGCATATGGTTTTATTAGATTATATTATTAAATATTGATACTATATGCCAAACTTTACTCTCTTGTAAATTTGATGAGTTTTGTCCAAGAAGACTCTCAAATTCCTACAACTCTCATTCATTGACCATACTTGGGATGTAATCCACTCAAATTTATGCCAAGATCTACGGTCGGAGTGCTAGGGTTGGGATTGTTGGAAATATTAATTCCAACTGCAACTGCAAACATGAGGACAGAAATTGAAGTCTGATGGAAATCTGAGGGACAGCAGCAGCAAGAGAAGTTTTTATTTTTATTTTTTTTATTTACACTCCATCGATCATTAAAAATCTTGTGATGAAACCCTGCAAGTTCATATTTTTGTTCATGGTCATAGCCTTGTTTTGATTTGTAAATCCGTGGTTTGAACCACACAACTTTGTATCTAAAACCCTGTCCTCGCACCTTTAAAACATACACCAACCACCATTTTCATTTACCGTTGTTTCGTTTAAGTTTGAATGGGACACATCAATGTTTGTGGAGCCCACTCAACCATGTCACTCACCGCCATCCAATCATGTGCCGATCACACATTCCTCCTCCCTCATCACCGTATTCCTTTACCCATGCAATAGACGGAGGACCCACCATGCCAACGCAGCAAGCCTTCGACCAATGGAATGTGTATCGCATATTTCTATGCCTACGTCACACCACCACAAAATGGATGGGATAAAATCATGAAATGTTTTTGATAAATTTTTGAAGCCCGCCATAGGGTCCACCATCAACCAATAGGAGCACGATCGGATCGCCTTGAGGTCTAGTCAGCAGGCGGCCAAATGGATGCGATAAATCTCGGTTAAGAGTTTTGCATAAAGGCTCTTCAAATCTGCGAAATGTGTTTTATAAAGTTATTAAACTTTAGGTTAATGTTTTATGTTTTTATTTAAACATCATGACAAGATTTATTTTAAAAATTTAGACTTAAGCTATATATATGTTTCATCATATATATATTATAAACATGAATGTTTATAATATATATAAATTAAATTTTGTCATGTAAATAGAACATAGCGACAAAGAAAAAGCAGTGTAATGGACTGCGTAATGTAATTTATTCCAGAAGGCAGAAAATAAAACAAAGAGACAAAGAAGTATAATTTTGGAGCACTGCGTGTATAGCAGTCAAACAAATTTTTGTAAACCAAAACAAGCCAACTCTGAAGAACACTTCATTTTGTAACAAAATTTTGTTTTAATGAAATAGTGTTTTTAAAGCATCTCTGTCCAATATTGTTCTATTGAACCTCTTTGTTGAGAAAAGGAATTTTTTATTCCTTTGTGTGTTTGGAATACTTAGAAATTCCAACATGGTATCAGAGATAGTTTAGGCTCTTTGCATTTCCCAAAGAAGCTGAAGGAAGAAGGATTTGTTGAATTTTTTGACCAGCGGTGTGAAGGCTCAACAAAACAAGGTATTTAAAAAACAAAATTTATGTGTTTGTTTAAAAAGTGCAATCCAGAGAAGTCTTTTAAGAGATAGGGTTTATCTCTCAGCAGAGAGACAATTTTTTTGGAAACACAGTCAAGTTTTTATTACATAGTTCATAAAGATAGCTATGGCAAGAGCCAAGACAAGCAAGAGTATAGGAAATACTCAACTCCCACAGTTCAACGGGGAGAACTATGACTATTGGGCAATGACAATGAGAGCCCTGTTTTCCTCCCAATATTTATGAGAGCTAGTTGAAGACGGTTTAGAAGAACTAGCAGATGAACAAGCATATAATGCCTAAACACAGGCAGAGAAGGACTCACTGAAGAGTAATATGAAGAAGGACTCAAAATCCCTCTTCTGTCTCTATCAGGTAATGCATTAAAGTATATTTCCAAGAATTTCAACAGAAAAGAGGTCCAAGGATGCATGGGATACCCTCCAGTCGGCCTACCAAGGTATGAAGAAGGTAAAGATAGTAAATCTTAAATTAATGAGAAGAGATTTTGAAGTCATTTTCATGAAGGATTCTGATACAATAGTTTCATTCTTCACATTTTTGATTGGGTTGGTCACCCAAATGAGATCTCATGGAGAGACAGTAGAAGAAAGAAGAATAGTAGAGAAAGTATTGAGAAGTTTACCCTCAAGATTTGATGTGATAGTAACAACCATTGAATAGACAAAAGATCTCTCAAAGTTTACTATTGATGAGCTTTATGCATCATTGATGACACATGAACAAATATTGGGAAGAACAACAAACTCATCTTTGGAACATGCCTTCAAAACCCAGATGTCTTTTGGAAGAGGAAGAGGTCAAGGCAGAGGAAACTACAAAGCAAAAGGAAGAGGCAGAAGCCAAAACAGTGGAAGAAACAACTCTGCAAATGCTAGTGGAAAGGGAAACAATCTAAATCAAAACCAAGGCCAAGGCAGCAGCCAACAACGAGGAAAAAATGAAGCACGTGGACAAAGGTATGATAAATACCAAGTCTAATTTCATTACTGTAAGAAGTATGGCCATTATGCCAATGAATTTAGGAAGAAATAGAGTGACATGGGTAATATACCCAGTGCTAATTTTACAAAATAAAATTTCAGTCAAGACAAATTTTTTTTAGCATGTAATATGGCTCAAGAAAAGAATGAAGATATATGGTTTCCAGATTTATGATGTAGCAACCATATGACTGGAAACATTTCTATGTTTTCCATGATTGATGAAAATGTGAAGTCTCAATTAACATTGGGGACAGACAGTAAGGTCTCTATCATGGGAAAAGGTAGAGTAAGTGTTTTGGAAAAGAAAGGAGAAAGGAGATCCATATCAAATGTTTACTATGTGCCTGGTATGAGGTGTAACCTTTTGAGCATTGGACAGCTCATTCAGAAAGGCTACAATGTATTATTTGAGGATGATGTATGTACCATCGTGGACATACCATGAAGCAAGTAGAGGATTGCACAAGTGAATATGATAAGAAATCGAATGTTTCCTCTCAAGATGAGAGCAGATTTGAAGAAAGGAGATGAAATGGTAGCAATGACACAAGAGACATTCCAAAGAGAATCAAAAGATGAAAATTGGTTATGGCACTTGAGATTTTGACATCTCAACTTTGGAGGTGTGAAATTGTTTCATAGAAAAGGAATGGTAAAGGGATTACCATTGATTGAAAATCCAGACAATCTATGTGAAGGCTGCATATTGGGAAAACAACACAGAGAAAGCTTTCCATCAGGAAAGAGCATAAGGGCAAAGGCACCCTTAGAAATAGTCCATTTAGATTTTTTTGGAGAAATGAAAACACCATCATTAGTAGGCAACCACTATATGTTGACCTTTATTGATGGTTACATATGAAAACATGGGTTTATTTCTTGAAGTTGAAGAGCGAAGTATTTGAGAAATTATACCACTTTAAAGCTGTTGTAGAGAATCAAAGTGGGCAACATATTAAGTTCTTAAGGACAGACAGAGGAGGAGAATATATCTCTAAATAATTTCTGCATTTTTGCAAATAAAATGGAATTCATACGTAATTTACATCAAGGTATACACCAGAGCAAAATGGAGCTGCTGAAAGGAAAAATAGGACCATCATGGATATGGTAAGAAGCATGTTGAAGGCAAAACATTTTCCAAATGAATATTGGGCTGAAGTTGTACATTTTTTAGCATATGTGCTAAATAGATGCCCAACAAAGAGTGTTATGAACAGAGTTCCTGAAGAAGCATGGAATGGCATAAAGCAATTTGTCACCCACATGAGAGTTTTTGGTTGTGTGGTTTATGAACACATTCGATATCATCTAAGGAAGAAGTTGGACAGTAAGGGGGAGAAGTGCATATTTTTTGGATACAGTGAAGAATCCAAGGCATACAGACTGTATAACCCATCCACCAAGAAATTTATGATAAGAAGAGATGTACAATTTATTGAGGAAGAAGCTTGGAATGGAAGCATTGAGAAAACAGTGAATGTAAAAATTTGTTTGTCTTATGATGAAAATGAGGAAGAAATAGCTGAAAGACATCCCTCATTAGCAGTACCACCTCCACCAACACAAAGACATCAAGGGAAACCACATGCTGGTATGAGAACAACCTTAAGAAGTGATGACAGTGCTTCTCCAAGCACATCACAAGGAGCATATTTGAGTGCTTCTACAAGCACAAGTTCAGCAAGTGAAAGAGGAACCAAATTTAGAAGTCTGAATGAAATTTATGAGCAAGAGGCAGCAAATGAAGGTATAAACTCTTTATTTGCATTATATTTTCATGTAGAAGATCCTATTCATTTTGAAGAAGATGTGAAAGATAATAAATGGATAGATGCTGTGGATGAAGAAATGAATTCCATAGAGAAAAATAATACACGGGAATTAGTTGATCTCCCAAAACGTAAAGAATTTATTGGAGTGAAATGGTTTTATAAAACCAAGAGCAATGCTGAAGGTAAGATTAAAGGCACAAGTCCAGACTTGTTGTCAAAGGCTACAAGCAGCAACAAGGAAGAGATTATGAAGAAACATTTTCACCGGTTGCAAGAATGGAAATGGTAAGAGCAATGTTGTCCATAGCAGCACAACACAAGTGAAAATTTTACCAAATGGATGTGAAATAAACATTCCTAAATGGAGTATTGATGGAAGAGGTATATGTTGAACAACCTTTGGGATATGAGAAAGGATTCCAAGAGCACAAAGTATGCAGATTCAAGAAAGCTCGGTATGGGCTTAAACAAGCATCAAGAGCATGGTACAGTAGGATAAATGCCTATCTACTAGAAAATTGGTTTGAGAAATGTGAAGGAGAACCCACATTATACATCAAGGAGAAATATGGTAAGATTCTCATTTTTGTTTTGTACGTTGATGATGTGATATTCACAGGTAATGATACTTAACTCATTGAGAATTTTAAAACAATCATGAAGGATTAATTTGAAACGACTGAAATGGGATTGATGAGATAATTTTTAGGAATAGAAGTAGATTGAAATGAAAAAAAAAATATTATTTCTGAAGCAAAGTATGTTAAAGAAGTTTTGGAAAGATTTAACATGCAGGATTGGAAGGAAGCAATTAATCCTATAGTAATGAGATTAAAGTTGAGCAAAGAAGACAACAGCAAGGATTTTTATCCAAGTTTTTATAAGAGCATAGTTGGTAGCCTTATGCATTTGACTACAACTAGGCCATATATTATGCATGTTGTGAGTTTAATTTGCAGATTTATGGAAAGGCCAAAGGAGGCACATTGGCAAGCAACAAAAATAATTCTAAGGTATGTGAAAGGAAAAAAGAGGTACAAAATTTAATATACCACTTCAGAAAATTTTGAATTGATTGGATATACTTACAGTGATTGGGCTGGAAGTATAGATGACCGAAAAAGCACCTCTAGATATTTTTTTCATATGGGATCAGGAGCCATTTCATGGGCTTCTAAGAAATAGCCAATTGTGGCTTTATTAACAGTAGAGGCAGAGTATGTGGCAGCTACAATAGTAGCATGTCAAGTAGAATGGATGAGGAGAATGTTGAGAAGTTTGTGTCATGAACAGGTAAAAGGCACAATAGTTTATTGTGATAATAGCTCAATTATAGCTTTATCAAAGAATTTAATGTTTCATAAGATAACGAAACACATTGATGCCAAGTATCACTACATCAAAGAGCTAGTGAGAAATGGAGAAATTATTTTGCAACATTACAGAACAGAGGAGAAATTTGCTGATATATTGGCAAAACCATTGGGGATGAAAAGTTTTAATTATTTGAGAAAGTGTCTGGGTTTGCAAGAGAATGCAGCAATTGAAATTAAGGGGGAGTGTTGGAAATATTAATTCCAACTGCAACTGCAAAGAAGAGGACAGAAATTGAAGTCTAATGGAAATCTAAGGGACAGCAGCAGCAAGAAATGTCCTTTTTTTTTTTTTTACACTCCATTGAGAATTAAAAACCCTGCAAGTTCATATTTTTGGTCATGGTCGTAGCCCTGTTTTCATTTGTAAATCCGTGGTTTGAACCACACAATTTTTTATTTAAAACCCTGTCCTAGCGCCTTTAAAATATACAAAAACCACCATTTTTTTAAAGTTTGAATGGACCACGCCAATGTTTGTGGAGCCCACTCAACCATGTCACTCACCGCCATCCAATCCTGTGCCAATCGCACATTCCTCTTTCCTTGTCACCATATTCCTTTACCCATGCGATAGACGAAGGACCCACCATGGCAACACAACAAGCCATCAACCAATGGCATGCGTATCACACATTTATGTGCCTACATCACACCACCACAAAATGGATGCGATAAAATCATGAAACATTTTTTATAAAGTTTTGAAGTCTGCCACTGGGTCCACCATCAACCAATAGGAGCACGATTGCATCACCTTGAAGTCCAGTCAACAGGTGGCCAAATGGATGCGATAAATCTCGATTAAGCGTTTTGTATAAAGGCTCTTCAAATCCGCGAAATGTGTTTTATAAAGTTTTTAAACTTTAGGTTAATGTTTTATGTTTTTATTTAAACATCACGACAAGTTTTATTTTAAAAATTTAGACTTAAGTTATCTATATATATATATATATATATATATATATATATATATATATATATAAAGTAAATTTTGTTATATAAATAGAACATAGTGACAGAGAAAAAGCTGTGTAATGGACTGTGTAATGTAATTTATGCCCAAAGGTAGAAAAGAAAATAGAGAGACAGATAAGTATAATTTTGGAGCACTATGTGTGTAGAAGTCAAACAAATTTTTGTAAACCAGAACAAGGCAATTCTGAAGAAGACTTCATTTTGTAACAGACTTTCATTTTAATGAAATAGTTCTTTTAAAGCATCTCTGTCCAATATTGTTCTATTGAATCTCTGTGTTGAGAAGAGGAATTTTTTGTTCCTTTATGTGTTTGGAATAATCAGAAATTCCTACAGGATCCTATGGTGGAGATGAAGCTTAATAATTTCGGGGGTAACTACATTCCCCTTCCGTTGTGCCGCCACCCTCAGTTGTGCTTCCCGCTGACAATGGTTTGGCTCTACAAGCAACAAGACCACATTTAATTATTTTTCCTATTGTTTTCTAGTTGTGGATTAAGATGACGTAAATTTGATTGCTTCATACTAGTGCTATCACTGTTTTATAATGAAGTTCAGCAAGATTTAGTTATACAACCTTTAATAACGGATATAAATTTCTTGAGGGCTAGGGGTTTTTACCCTAATGGCATTGAATGTCGACCTTTCTATTATGTTTGTATGTTGTATTTTAACTTACTCTTCTGCTTATATTGAAGGTAAACTAGTTCTCTGTTAACCTTTAAGTGTGGGGACTTTATATTTTAAATCTTACTCTCATTTTTCTGCATATTTTATTTTGTCTAAAGCTTTGGTCTCGTCTTGTTTTCCAGGCTTGGAATGATGACTTTGATGAAGGTAATTTTGGTAATTTACTTAGTTCCTATTTCAATACTCCTTATTTTTATATTTTTCCTTTCTCGCTGTAATAATTTTTAACTATTCTTTCTGTTTGGATTTTCCATGTTTGGGTTTTGTTAATTCTTTCAATTATTGGTTGTTCTTGTAACTTCAATTTTCTAAGGCTTACAGGTTCTGACTATGATACCTTTGTTTAATTTTTTTCCTTCAAGTCCTTGAGGGTTTATGACTTTTATATGTAGGGTTTGTTCCAACAGTTGACTTTAACAACTCTGGGTCATTTCTTTGTAGCTAATTAGGGAGTTTTTAAGATTTGGTCATGCAACCTCAACTATGAATTAAGGAAAAAGTTTTATTTACTCTCAAACTAAATTTTGTATTATAAACCATTAGGGTTCACACCAAGTATTTATTTTTAATTTGAATTTGTATTACTCTGGCAGTGAATCCTTGATGGCTTCCCGTCCAAAATATCTTATTATGACTTGTGGTTTTTGAATGATATATTTTTGTAATTGTTTTCTTTTTTAAGATGTCTAGTTTCATTTGTATATGATAGTAATTGGTATGATATGAGTCTGTATTGTTTTACCTTTAAGAATCAAGGACATTAAATTTCTTTCCACAATTTATTCAATTTTCAAATAGTTGTGTTATATATATATATATATATATAGCAATTGTCTGAAATGAGCCCTGCTTAATGTGAACATGTTTGCATATTCACATAAAATATTTTCTTGCATGTAACTACCTTTGTGTTGTTGATTCTTTTGTTTTTAAGTTTCCTTGATAGAGGGTTAGGGTTTTAAATTCCTTCCACATATCTTCTTTTCCACACTCAGTGTATAGATAATTTTCACTTCTACTATTATTATTTTAATTATTTTATGATAAAAATGTTATAGCTTTATACCCTATTTAATATTTTATTCACCAATACTTACGAATTGTCATAGAAATGTTTTAACACAACACATATGGAAGTTTTGAAAGGAAAATTTTCTATTTTTTTATTTATTAGAAGAATATTGGTAATAGTTTGTATATAGCCCACCTTTGTTGTATGTATAAGGTCAATTTCTGCTATTGCAGTCTATTATTGTTTGTTTCCTATTAATCATTTTTTTTTACTGGAATATCTTAAGTGAGACCTATTCTATTGGACCTCCTCATTTATTCCAAATTGTTTTTCCTGAAGCCAATATTGTTTCCAGGTTATTGGTTAACCAAGCTGGCCTGAAACTAGCATGCTTCATTGGTTTTCAATTACTTTTAGGAACTAAAAATTGTAGCTAGCATCCATATGTAGAAGTTAATGTTACAGAAAGAAATATACTTCAAAACACAATTAAGGTTACTCACACATATGACAAGAAATAACCAACCACAAATAGTATATCAAATACTTATCTTTTGTCATCTATCTGAACTAGCCACAAAATCCCCAACATAGGAGTGCTCCACCAAACCAATGAGTGTGGTATCTACTACAAGGTCTCTCCCCAAGCCATTATCACTTCCAAAATAGTGGCCATAACGAGTCCAACCCTAGACATTCTCTGACCCCACCAGGTCTAGTCTCAGGGCTAAACTGAGTACACAGACTTCAGTTTGGATTGCACTTGCTGACCATCTCAAGAATAACTTACTTGGCAGTGCCCTACCTCCATCAACAACATCATATCTAAGGGTCGAAATATTACAACTTCATTCTCCTCTCTTACGACTGCTCTAATTAGGTACTAAGTTCACAAGGTTGCCTCAAGCTTTCTTCCCTCTTATCCTCTTAACTCCCTTTTCCCAACTGAGATTATTTATCGCTAGGGAGAGGAATAATTGTCTTCTAACTATCTGGTAAGTGAAATTCTGATTTAACAACCTTCCCCATAATTTTATGGCTAACCATAAGCAATATTTATTACTTAAATTTATAATATAAACATTTATGCTTATCACTTATTCATACCCAAACCTTCAACTTGACCCATTTTTTTCCAATTCATTTCAGTAGAAGTAAATTAAAATGTTTGTTATTCATGGAGGGGTATTAGATCTGCACTATATATATATATATATCATTTAAAAAAAAATTACAGACACCACTAGTTGTTATTTATATACCTAGCGAGGGGCATCAACATGCATCAGAACCCAACAAGTGTTAGAAACCTATAGTCAATAAGAGTTAGTCACATCATTGTAAGTTCATAAATAATAGAAATAAATCGGTTTGCTTAATGAATGGGTATTCCAATTGAAAAATATCCCATCGTTTGGTTCTATTGTAAATTTTAGGCCATGGAAGTACCAATTCCATTTTCACTACTTATTAATAATAATATTATGGAAAACATTTTCTATTATTATCTTTTATGATAGATTAAAACTATATCTTACTATGTAGCACTACTATGATCTTATCTTAACTCAAATGTTACATATGCATTAGTCACGCATGAGTAAAATTTAGGATAACTTCATTTTCCTGCCATATTCAAGGTGGCTATATTGTTGTCTACTTTGTCCAAGTAAACTGAGCTATTCCCATCTTGGGTTGATTTTCTATTTTATAATAGCACAAAACCAATAGTCCACAATTTTGCACCATTCCTTCAATTTTAGCTCCTTTTTCATTTTGTATTACAAGTTATTGATCAAAGTTATATCCAATTTTTCTTCCATATACAGTCATGGGATTTATCCCTTTGTGCTCATATGTGTATTGATTGTCTCACACTCACTTTTTAACTCTATTATATAGTTATTTTCTTGTATAAAGGATCACAAAATTTTATTTACTTCATTCAATAACAAATTATCTTAATACCTTTGACCTATAAGATGTTGTGGACAACAATTATATTATTATACCACTCAACAATAATCATACTTGTTATCATTGTTTCCTTCTACCTCTCTTTTAATTCAAGGAATATTTCCTTACCATGTCCTGAGGATGGCTTGAAACCAATCATCAATCTTGTATTCACTATCATAATTCCAGGATATCAAATATGTCACAACAAAACATTACCAATTATTTTAACTTACCACTTTCATGGAAGATATTACCTTTTTCATTTGTTCAAGTGGATTTGGTCCTATCCATATTAATTATTCACATGTATTTTCATGTATAAGTCCTAATTAGGGTTTTATACTTTAGTTGGTTTTTATTTATTTAATTCCTTTCCTCTTGTTCTTTTCCCAATAGACCATCAATGCTTAAAAGAAGAAATTAATACACAAATAAACTACTATGATATTTCAAGGGAATAACTTTAAGTAGTATGGCATATAATAAAACTACATCACCAAATATTACAACCATACTTTTCTGACATGCCTAACCCTTTAGTTTCTCACAACTCTCTTCTTGGTATCTACATTCTTCTCTATTCAACAAATTATTGGTCAAAATGTCTGGAAGTTACATGTGCTCACTCTTCCTTTCCTTTTTAAAGTGAAATTAGTTATGGGGTCCTTCCCCCCCTTATAGCTTTGTTTCTATCAGCTACCTTGATACATCATGTTAGTGAAGTTATCTTAACATAATTCACTTGTAAGCATATATTCATTCTAATCAATCATTTGACCACACTTCATTCAGGTTTATTAAAGTTCTATTGAAGTTCCTTAAGGTAATTATTTATTAGTGGCATGCTGCCCTTTCCATGTTATAATGGCATACGTGATCGCTTCTTCCAATCGGCTATCAACATTATTTTATCACAAATTTAATTTTTTCTTAAAATCATATGCCACATATCCTTAGTTACTTAACTATCTGTTTGTTTCTCATTATTTTTTACTTTACCTATATCCACCATCAACCTTTAATTCACATTAGGGAAACAAAATCCTAAAAGTACTTAATATATACTTCCATTGTAATGCGCATCTTATCTTATGTATTGATATATACATATTATCATATCTTTTCCTTCTCTAGCTCATACCATTTTACAAAACTTTAAAGAAAAGCATCAAACTAGTGACCAAGTTAAGATTTTTCCCTTTCCATATATATATATATATATATATATATATATGCTAGATTTATCATGAAATATAACCTACATCTATTCTTGTTTATCTTTATATAGCAACTTAGATCAAATCTTTAGATATCATATTTATAATTAATGGTCATTTCAATTCAAATTCTCTTGTCATATTGATTTTTATCAAACTTAAACTTCCCAATTACGAGGTGACTATAAAATAAACCATTTAGTTAATCATTCCATGATTCAATATTATGATTGTGTAACTCACAAATACCTTGAGCCCCTTGCATCCATCAAATACATGAAATTACAATTTTGTCTAGATTCCTTTTCTACATTCGGAGAATCATTGTGTTTTCATATTTTGAAAATGAATCTAATATTTCTCACTTTATATTTACTAAATTTCAAGTAAATTTGATATCTTTTAGAATATCAGCAACCCTATTCTGAAGTGCTTCCATATTCATTTATTATCTAAACTTTAACTTTGATATTATTATTATGTCACTTCCCACTTAAACTCTTAATTTCTTTCTCAATTTTCTATTCCAAGATGAATCTCCTTTCCATCCCAAGGTATTATGACAGTTTATCACATCTTTTTTACATTTCACTAGTTTTTAACCAAGAAATAGTTCTCAATTAGTTGGCTTTTGCAAAACTCCATGTTGATGATTGTGTCATTTATTCAATCATTGTAATCAGTCCTTCTGTGAATCCCTTCATGATTTTTTTTTTTAATGATAATGTTTAGTAATTCCCCTATGATTGTTTCTATCAGTCATGAAATCTAATCTTACTTGTACCATCCAGTTATTATTGTATTGAACTTATTTATACCTGAGTTATATTTTTGACATATAAGCTTTTTTTATCTTTATTTTCATCACTGTCAATGTAAATCATATCATATACTAATGCTTAATTTGGTGCAAACAATTTAAACCATTCCCACCAATTAGCTAAGATAACTCCAGTTGACTCATATTTATACATATATTTTGTAATCATAAGTGTTCTATATTCCCATTCAAATTTGATAAAAGTTATCATTAAGTAAGTCAAGATGGCTTCTCCAATACACCATATATTTGGCTTTATGAATTACAGAATTCTCAATTCTTGGTATTCCCTTTTTTATGCTGCGTTGGGTTTTCCAAAGAATATAATGCCTTTATTATTATGAGTGTTTCACCATGTTGCTATAGTCTCTTTTATTTGTGACTTGCTTTCCAAACATAAGGTAAGATTACTCTCTTGTTAATTTTTTTTTCTTTCCATCAAGTATTTATCTTATTTACTTTCTTAATAAGGTTCTTGGTCAACATCCAATATATGTACGAGGAGGTTAGTTTATACCAATCAAGTGATTAATTTCCCAATGTACCTAATGTAAAAATTACCCTTTTATATATATCTCCTCTTCAACAATATATGTTAGATTTTTAGTTTAAGATATTTTTATGATTATCGATCTTATAAATTATGTATCAAACTAATTTTGTTTTAAATTAACAAAAAGGTCTTGCAACAATGTTGAACCCTAAAATAAGCCATAGTTTTGAACCCTTGAGCTCTGATACCACTTGTAACATCTCAAAAAAAAAATGTTTCGTTCATCATAAATATAGCATCAACATCTTTCACAATTGAAGAAAATATATTTTTGTTTTCATTTGTTTCACTCCTCCAAAGGACTAATTACTAGAATAACCTAGGACCATGGTGGTTTTAAGGGGGTATAATTACTTTTTTCTTTGTATTATACTTTGAATTCCATTAATATACATAAATTCATATATGTTTATTGCTATGAACTTGATTTTTTCCCATTTCACATGTTACCTTACCTTTGCAGAATATAGTCGACATATATGTTGAACCCTTTAAAGTTTAGGTTTAATTTAATTATGTTTGAATTTATTATTTTTCTACGAGAACATTAGAGCATGTGTTTCCTCCTAAGAGGCCACACGTTCAAAACCAGAGGTGTAGATTGTGTATGCCTTCGTAGACTTAGCATTCAAATCAGTGGGCAGAGGCGAGTCCCTTGCCCCACAAACAAGAGGGTCATACACCAATTTGGTGTCTGGCTTGGAAATGACCTTAAAATTAAATAATAATAATAATAGAACCATATTGTGATCATGAGTGGATGCATATGGTTTTATTAGATCATATTATTAGACATTGATACCATATGCCAAACCTTACTATCTTGGAAATTTGAAGAGGTTTCTCCAAGAACACTCTCAACTTCCTACAACCAGGATCCACCAGGATTGATGCCAAGGACTACAGTTGGAGTGCTAGGGTTGGGATACTACAATGTAAATGACGCTTAAGTATTTTTTTGTAACTATCTTTCCCTTCCGTCATGTTTCCACCCTCAGTTGTGCTTCCTGGGGGTGTGGGTTTGGAACTAAAAGCTACAACACCATATCACATTCTTTAGCTCATTTTTTAATTTTTATCATTTTTAGATTAAGATGAGGTAAAAATTTTCACTTCATACTCGTGCTATCATTGTTTTATCATGAAGTTTTCCAAGATTTAATAACACAGACAAATTGTTGCAAGGCAAGGGGTTGCTACCCTGGTGGCGTCGAATGTCGACCTTTTTGTTATGTTTGTGTTTCAGAGTTTACCTTACTCTTATGCTCAGATTTAAGTTAAGCTGCTTCTCCATTAACCTTTAAGTGTGGGGTTTTTCTCTTTTAAATCTTACTGTTATTTTTCTGCATATTTTATTTTTTTCTAAATTTACTCACCTTGTTTTCCAAGCTTGGAATTGACACTATGCCAAAGGTATTGGAAGTAATTTCCTCAGATACTATTTCAATACTCCTTGTGTTTAAATTTTTCCTTTCCCATTGTAATACTTGTTATATGTTCTTTCTGTTTGGAATTTTCAGGTTTGGGTTTTGTCAATTCTTTTCAGGGTGACCTAACACTCCCTCCATTCTTCTTAGACCTTCTGATATGTCTAATGTAACCATTTTTCCTGGGAAGGGTCGACTGCAGGTGAAGAAGCAGTCCTTATCCTCCCAGGTTGCAAGTGATAATTTGGAGGGGGGGAATTTTAGGGACATCCCAGTAACCATGGCACTCAACAGGGTACTTACAGCACTTGAGCCCTCAAATCCTAATCCATGATCCATTTGATTTCTATTAATATCAGGCAGTTGGGGGGAAGGGAAAACTTTTTGTCTATGAAGGAATTTTTTTCTAAGCATAATCCTAACATTATTTGTATTCAAGAATCTATGACCAAAGCTGATAGGTCCATTGCCTATTTCCAGAGAATGTTCCCAGCTCGGCACATTGCAGCTCGGGATGCTTCGGGTCGCTCTGGAGGGGAGGTGGTCCTGTGGAATATGGATGTGGTATCTTTCAAAGCTTTCGGGTTTTTTGGGGGAATCACTCTTTTTGGTCACATTCAGGGGTACAAGCATAGACTACATATTATAAATATGTATGTCCCATATTAGGACAGATTTTCCTTTTGGAATGGGATGGCTTCTTGCGGCATCCTATCTCTCGTCAATTTTATTATGTCCAGTGATTTCAACGCGACCATGAATGATGGGGAGATTTGGGGGTTTAATGGGCACTCTAACCCATTGAAGGAAATTTTGATGGAATTATTTAAATCAGAGAATCTTTGTGACTTAAAAATGGAGATGAAGGGCCCTACTTGGTTCAATGGGAGGAAGGGAAGAGACTCTATATGCAAGAAAATTGATCGGTTTGTGGTGAACATCCACCTGTTATCTCAGATGGGGAGGTGGAAGCCAACTATTAGTGACTTTCTTTTCTTAGACCATAGGCCCATAATCTTGGGCTGGAAATTTTCCAAGGCTTTTAGAGGGGTCCCTTTCAAGTTCAATCGGACCTGGCTAAAGGACCTGGGATTTAGCAATTTGGTTCTGGAGCATTTGAGTTTGAACCCCAGAAATGAGGAATCTTCGGCGATGAATCACATTATGGAATTGATGAGAGGGCTCAAAAAGAAGGTTAAGAGATGGGAACGCGGGAAGAAGTCACTTTTAAAAGAAAAATTAGTGGCATTTGCAGTGGAATCTGCCCTTCTGATGAATTGTTTCGAATTGAAAATCCTTGATTTTGATATTTGGGAAAACCTTAAGACGGTGGAAAGAGAGAAAAGGGAGATCCTCCTTATTGAGGAACAATCCTGGAGATTGAAAATTAGGGCGGTTTGGCTCAGGGAGGGGGATTAGAACTCAAATTTCTTTCATGCTGTTGCAAACGGGAGGAAAAGCTCCAATGCCATTTAGTATGTTGAGGAAGTTGGATCTGCGTATCACTCCATCGAAGATATTTAGGATGTGGTGGTTCGACATTTTGAAGCCCTTTTTAAAGCTAAGGGGGAGGATCATTATATCGATCAGTTGTGGGCGCTGGAGGAAATTCCATTAATGTTTGATGATAACAAGTTGAAGATTTTTTACAGGCCTATCACTGAAGGTGAGATTATTTCTGTGTTGAAATCGTTTGCAATTGACAAGAGTCCGGGGCCAGACGGCTGGACCCCAGATTTTTTTCAGCATTTCGCTGATTCATTTGTGTTTATTATTACGGAGATGGCAAATGAAGCCAGGAGGACTGGATCAATCAGTGGAGCTTTGAACTCTACTTTTTTGGTTCTCATCCCCAAAAACTATGGAGCCATTTCTCTTAATGATTATAGACCGACATCTCTCTGCAATACTCTATATAAAATAATCTTGAAGACCATTGCGGAGAGAATTAAAGGAGTGTTGGCATGCTATATCTCGCCTGAGCAGTCAGGGCTTTTAAAAGGCTGGTGCATTCATGATGCAGTGGCTTCAATGCAAGAAGTAATTCATTCCATACACTCCAAGAGATTGAAAGCTTTGGTCATGAAGATTGACCTTAGCTTGGCTTATGACCGAATTGATTGGGGTTTCTTGAGATTTCTTTTGTACAAGATTGGTCTTAATAGAGCCTCAGTCAATTAGATAATGGGATGTACGACCAATTCTTCTATGGTTGTTATCATTAATGGAGTGGCTTCTCGGTTTTTCAAACCTAGGCACGGCTTAAGACAAGATTCTGCTATGTTGCCGTTATTATTCATATTGGTTATGGATTCTCTTAGCACGAGAATTAGACATGATGTTTTTCTTGGTAACTTTAGAGGCATTGCACTATCCAAGGTAAGGGAGATCAGTCACAATATGTTTGTAGATGACATATTGCATTTTGGAATGATTTATAGGATAGTTTGGATTGCATTCCATGGTCTATTCACCAGATTCTACGCAGCCACTGGAATGATGGAAAATTTTACTAAATCATGCATCTTCTTTGAGGATGAGGGAAATAATCAGGTCTCGGAATTGGTTAAGGAGAAATGTGCAGTCTTCAACTTTCCATCTGCGCCGTCGGGTGAGGGGTTTAAATATCTAGGTTTCAAGCTGAAACCAAACAATTACTCTTCCAAGGACTGGCAATGGATCATTGAAAAGGCTGAAAAGAGGGTTAGGGGTTGGTCCACTAAATGGTTATCCAAAGGGGGCCAAATCATTCTCATCCAGGCAGTGCTACAGCAACTAATGGTTTATTGGGCACATATTTTCATTATTCCAAAGAAGATCCTACATAGCATCAGAAGAGTCATGATGAACTTCTTATGGAACAGAAGTGATTCAAAAGGGAATTATCATTTGACTAGCAAGACCTCAATCATGAAGCCTAAGCATTTTGGATGTTGGGGTTTGAAATATTTAGTTTCCTTCGGGAGATCTCTCCTGATGAAATCACTTTGGAGGGGAATTATGACTGATGAGATTTTGAGTGAGATCTTAAGCTACAAGTATCTAAAGGAGAAAGGTATGGAAGATATTCTGAAGATGGGATGGAACAACACTAAAGGTGCATTTATCATCTGGAATGGATTTAAACAAATTTGGCCAAACTTTACTTGTTTCCTTAAGTGGAAGTTTGGGGATGGGGGAAAGATCCTCATTGGTTAACCAAAACTTTGGGGTGGTTCAAGACCATTTTTTTGTAATGTTTAGCTGATATAACTCCTTAACATGAAGGGCATTTTTTTCATGTGCCAAATTATAAAAGAAATGATTAGAGGTATCCCACTCTAGGTTACAGCGGAGGCCTTACAGATTCCGGGACATTTGGTCTAGGATTGGAATGATTACACTCTGAATTTGAGGAGAAGAGGACTCATGTGGAATCGAGGAGGAGACGGGGTGATTTGGAATGGACCGCAGAAGAACAACATGTTGATTGTTGAAGATATTTATGGGAAACTTGTCTCCAATAGTTCCCAGGAGCATGAGTACATAATTTATATGGGGATTTGGGAGAACAGTGCTCAATTAAAAATGAAATTGTTCCTATGGTTAGTTTTGTTGAATAGAAACTTAACTTGGGACTACATGAGGAGAAGAGGGAAAATCGGCCCTAGTGTGTGCAGATTCTGCATGAATGCGGGTGAAGACAACCATCATCATTTTTATAGTTTCCCTTTCGCTAAAAATGTATTACAGGGAATTTTCAAATTTTTTAGGACAAACATTCCAATTTTGGAGAACACCTCTGATTTCATTTGTTGGGGTCTTAAGAGAAGTAAAAATATGAGAAGTGTTTCGGTTTTTTCCATTGGTTCATCTGGACTAGTCAGAACAGATGGATATTTGATGAGATCAGTAGCAGTCTAGAGGGGACTGTCCAACAAATCATTAAATATTGGGACATGATTAAAATTCCTCAGAATCCTCTGGATGACCTCTCCAAGCGCATGAGGCCGGTTGAAATTCATTTTCCTGCTGGCTTTTTTGACGGTGCTTCACAACACTCTAGATGCGGGTGCGGAGTTTGGTTGAGGATTTCGCCTCTATGCCACTATAATATCTATTGGAATGGGGGAGATGGGACTAACACGAGGGCAGAATTTCTTGCACAGTGGGATTTACTATGGTTTGCATCATAGTTGAGCATTGAAGACCTCTGGGTGTATGGGGATTCGAAGGTTCTGATCAAACATCTTAACAAGGGATCAAACTTCTCTCTAGGAAATTTGACTTCTTGGTTGGAGCGCATCAAGTTGGTGAATAATTCTTTCAATGAACTTAAGTTCCAGCACATCTTTAGGGAAAAAAATGCTTAGGCGAATATACTTTCAAAACAGGGACTGAGGGGTTTTTGGGGTTATGAATTATGAACTGATGGACTCTGGCAGACTTGATGCTATCGGCTCGGTAAATTTTATCTTATCTCCGTTCTCGCTGCCTTCTTTTCTAGCTTTTTCATTGTTCTGTCTGTCCACTTGTTGGGATTGGTTTTTTTTTTTTGTGCTGATCTGCAAACTGTTTTCAAAGTGACCGTTTACAGAACTTTGTATGATTCTGTTTTGATTAAGAAAACTGCGGGTTACAGGTACTTGTGGATTTTCTTTTGTTTTGACAGTTTTTCATAGAGATGTCGTTTTTCTTTCATCTATGGATGGAAAGGTTTTTCATTGAATAGAATGATATTTTTCGTTTTTGGATATTGGGGGATGATTCCATGTCTAATGACAATTATGGAAATTTTAAGCTTCTAATTTTGAACTGGCACATAATATACGCCAGACTTTTTTCTGTCTGAAAAAAAACTTCAATTTTCTAAGGCCTACATGTTCTCACAAGGGAACCTTTATTTAATTTGTTTCCTTCAAGTCCTTGAGGGTTTATGACTTGTCTATGTAGGGTTTGGTTCAACGGTTGACCTTGAAAGTCGTGGGTCATTTGTTTGTAGCTAATTAGGCAATTTTTAAGATTTGGTCATGCGACCTTAGCTGTGAATTGGGGAAAAATATTTATTTCCTGTCAAACATAAATGTGTATTATAAACCCTTCAGGTTCAAAACGATGATTGATTGTTAATTTGTATTTACAATAGTCTGAAAGTGAATCCTTCACGGCTTCTGGCGCCAAATATCTTAGTGTGACTTTTGGTTTTTGAATGATATTTGTTTCTAAAATTTATCTTTCTGAAGATGTTTAGTTTCATTTGCGTACGATAGTAATATTGGTATGGTATGACTTCATATTTTCTTACCCTTAAGAATCATGGGCATTAAATTTCTTTCCGTAGTTTATTCAGATATAAAACAATTATTCTCGGGTATATATCTATATATATATATATATATATATATATATATATATATATATATATATATATATATATATATATATATATATATATATTATAGCACTGGTGTTGAATGGCTCCTCCATAATGTGAACACATTTGTATATTCACTTAAAAGATTTTCTTGCTTGTAACTACCTCTATGTTGTCGATTTTTTCTTAAAGTCCTTCGTCATCTCCTCTCTCGGACACTCAATGTATAACTAATTGCCAGTTTTTCTATTGTTATTTAAATTATTTTATGAGAAATATGCTATAGCTTGCTACCTTATTTAGGGTTTTATGCAAGAGTCCTTATGAACTGTCACATAGATGTTTTTTTTTCTTTTTATTCGAATAATAAGAATAATAATGGTAATAGTTTGTATATACAACTAACATTTGTCATATGTATAAGGTCAGCTCGTAGTGTTGTAGTTTTCTATTGTTTGTTTTCTTTTAATGTTTTTTTGGGTCTAGAATTTTTTTTAGCGATACCTATTCCCTTGGGCTCACTCATCTATTCCAGCCCCATTATTCTCTCGGGCTCACTCATTTATTCCAGCTCCATTATTCCCTCAGACCTACTCATTTATTATAGCCCCATTGTATTGAATCCGAGACAATTTATGTGATATTGGCTAACCAATTTGGCCTGAAACTAACTTAATTTATTGGTTTTTAATTATTTTTAAGAAATGAAAATTTCACTTAGCATCCTTACACAAAATTTCAGGTTAAAAAAAAGAATCATACTTGAAAAGACAGATAGGGTTACTCACACATATGAAAGAAAATAATTTACTATAGATAACAAATCAAATACTTATCTTTGCTTATCTGTTTGAACCATCCAAAAAAATTACTAGGAAAGGAGTGCTCCACTACCACCTAGGCCAGTTTCACTTTATAGAATTGTTATTTGAATAGTGACCATAACATGTCCAACTCTAGACATTATTTGACCCCACCAAGTTTATTCTCAAGGATAGAATTGAGCACACAAGCTTCAGCTTGGATTCCACTGGCCAACCAACTCAAGAATCTCTTACTTTCCAACATATTTCCTCCCTCAACAGCGTCCTATCTTAGGGTTATAAGCTTACATTTTCATTCTCCTCTCTTGGATCTCCACCAACCAGGTACCAACTTCACAAGGTTGCCTTAGGTTTTCTTCTTTCTCACCTTCTTTGTTCCCTTTTCCCAATGGATATTATTCATCTCTAGGGAAAATAATAACTGTATTGTAACTTTCTGGTAAGTGGAACTCTAATTTATCCCTTTTCCCAATAGATATTATTCATCTCTAAGGAAAATAATAACTGTATTGTAACTTTCTGATAAGTGAAACTCTCATTTATCCCTTTTCCCAACTGATATTATTCATCTCTAGGGAAAATAATAACTGCATCGTAACTTTAGGGTAAATGAAACTCTCATTTATCACTTTTTCCAGTAATTTTATGGCTACCATAAACACTATTTATTAATTAAATTTAGAAACATACACATCTATGTTTATCACTTATTCATACTCAAACCTTCAACATGGCTCATCCTTTTCCAAGTCATTTCAATAGAATTAGATTAAAATGTTTACTATTCACTAAGGTGTATTACACCCATTCCCTTATCATGGTGGGTATACCTATTGAATCCTTTCATTCCATCCATCATTTGGCATTTTTTATTATTTTTATAGAGACCATGCAAAGTGTCTTGGTTGGGATTGACACCTAAGTGATATCAATGTGATATCTATATGACATGTTTAAGCAATGTTAATAAATAGTATATATGCAATGTTAAGATTAATTTTGATTGTAGTTGAGGTGGTGTTGTTTGTTGTGTTCTTGAATTGGTTGTGCATTTTCTTACAATGGTGGGATATTTTCTTGCTATTTCACAAACTTGTGAACAATTTACTTGATATTCACATCATTTAGGGGTTGATTCAATTTTACCCTAACTACCCTAACAATCCTCTCCTTAAATTTGACTTGATTTACCTAACACTCAAGTCCCATGAAACTTGTAGATAAAATACATTGAAATATTATGAGAAATGTAATCTCCTTATCATTGTCTTATCAATTTGTGTGTGTGTTTTATTTTTTCCATTATTCATCATTTTTCTTCTTGTGAGATATTATTAAATATTTCTTCTTTCTTTCCTTTCATATAGTTTTTCTTCTTCTTAAATAAGTTATTTTTTCTTTCCTTATGTAAGCATGTAATATAACAGAAAAACTAATTCCATTTGAGAGAGGCAATTGAATCATCATGCCTTGATAAAAGGTATAATTTTCAATTTTGATCTATTTTTGGCACAACCAATTCATTTATATCTAATTCATTATATATATATATATATCTGTGTGTGTGTGTGTGTGTGTTTATTTTAAAACTTAAAATGGATTTTCCATTTTAATGTATAATTGTGTAAAAAATAGGTAACCCCTTCTTCAAGAATTATTTTGAATTACTTATCTCATACAAATACCTTTTCTCAATTTCTAGAAAATCAACTAAATTATTCTTAGGCTTTTGTGATCCATAACTTGATTACTAATAAATTTTTGGGCAAAAATCACATCATAAATTATTTCCTACCCATTTCAAACCAACCAGTGTGGTTTATCATCAGGACAAGTTGGACCAGTGGTGATGATGAACCACACCACACTTGTTTATTCTAAATGGGTTGAAAAATTAGTTATGATGTGATTATCACTGAATTTTTTTTAGTAAGCATGATTTTTATTTCAATTGCATATAACTATGGGCTGCACAGATATCTTTTACAGTAACTTTGGAAATGCCTTCAATTTTGAAATTTTCTAAAAACAAAATAAAGAAAAAATGAAAAAATGATTTCAAAATTCATTCTTTATTATAAATTTTCTTACAACCAACCACTCCATTTAGAACTCTAGAAGAAAATCGAAATATCTTTACTAACCACATTAGTTAAATCCCAATTGTAACAATAGAGTGGCATTTCCAAGTATAACAACATTTCTTTGGTTAGAATATTGAAACACTGATGTCCTTTTCTTGGTTTCCTTAGTAATAAAATAATGTCTTGCTAATGCTACATTGAACACACTTTACTTTTCTATATTTTCTTTTTCTTTTTTTTTTAAATTGAAACCTCTAATCCTTCTAGTTCATCTATTGGAAGGGAAATAGGAGGAAACCACAAAATAGCACAACATAGTTGCTACTCCATAACCCAAAATTATTGAATTAATCTTTTAGAGGATACATGATTAAATAGAGTTGAAAATGCTGATAATAGATATGCTAATCCTAGTTCATACATGCATGACGATCTGTTCCTAAATTTAAACTCTACTAAACTACTACAAAATATGAGATAAATAGAAGTAATTGGGATTAATTAGCACATTGAAACTCTCACATTAATAATGATAGCTATTTCCTGCTAGTCTAAGTCTCATATAGCCTTACAATACTTGAGAACAATTCAAAAATTGGTTTTGCTTTTGCATGTTGTGTAGTATAACATTTTTCTTTCTTTTGCTCCAAACTATATATATATATATATATATATATATATATATATATATATATATATATATATATATATATATATATATATATATATATGTAAATTTAGTAGTACTTTACTATTTTCTATTTATCAAAAACTTGATGCTCGATTACTTCAACCTGCTCAAAGGAAACCAGGTCTGCTGGCTCCAAACTTTATATTTTTTGTTTATATGGCTTTAATACGTTATATACTCTTAGTTTCCCTAACTCTAATACTAACTAGACAATAACACAATAGCTTAATCTACAACTTGAAATGATTAAATTAAATTGTGTGAAGATACATGATTAAGTAGACCAAAAAATATTAGTAATAAATATGCTAATCTTATCTCACATATGTATAATTAACTATTCCTAAATTTAGATTCTACCTAAACTGCTAAAGAAAATGAGCTAAATGGAAATAATTAACACATTTTAACATTATTCTATCTCATTCATCTAATAAAAATCAGTAAACAATTGTTAAATAATTTTCTACCTTCAATTTTTTACACCCAAAAACTTTAAGATAAAGTTCAATATTTTCACTTAAATCTAGTGATTACCAAAATAGTTATCTCATATATATATATATATATATATATATATATATATATATATATATATATATATATATATATATATAGATATAGATATAGATATTAATTTATTTTGTTCACCCAAAAACATGTGAATGAAGTTCAATATTTTCACTTAAATCTAGTGATTACCAAAATAGTAATCTGATGACTGAGTATATATATATATTAATTTATTTTAATGAATTTTAAAAAACATAACTTCATTAACAATTGCAATATTTATATTTAAAATTACAATACATGTTTAATGAATGTAATTACTTCTCTATAAAGTCTTGAACACAATTTTAAAAGTGTAAATAGAAAAGTGAAGGGTTAATAAAATTGAACCGTTTTTCATATAATTTGATAATGCTTTCAATTAATTGGTTAAGATGAATTAATTCATTAGATGAATATGAATGGTTAAAAAAACTCGATGTGATGTATGTAGAACCAAATATGAAAGAGTTAACGTGTATTTGAATTGGATGTGATGTATGTTGACCCCCGAATAGGAAAATATCAACCATTATATGAACTGAATTTGATGTACGTAGACCCCTGAATACGAAAAAGTTAACCATTATTTGAAAAAGTGTGTGAATACCATTATTTGACAAAATAATGCATCATTATTGACCAGAAAAGAAAGAATGCTCCACTACCACTTAGGCCAGTTTCACTTTATAGAATTGTTATTTGAATAGTGACCATAACATGTCCAACTCTAGACATTATTTGACCCCATCAAATCTATTTTCAAGGATAGAATTGAGCACACAAGCTTCAACTTAGATTTTACTGGCCAACTAACTCAAGAATCTCTTACTTTCCAATGTATTTCCTCCCTCAACAGCGTCTTATCTTAGGGTTACAAGCTTACATTTTCATTCTCCTCTCTTGGATTTCCACGAACCAAGTACCAACTTCACAAGGTTGCCTCAGGTTTTCTTCTCTCTCACCTTCTTCGTTCCCTTTTCCCAACGGATATTATTCATCTCTAGGGAAAATAATCATTGTATTGTAACTTTCTGGAAAGTGAAACTCTCATTTATTCCTTTTACTGACGGATATTATTCATCTCTAGGGAAAATAATAACTGTATTGTAACTTTCTTGTAAGTGGAACTCGATTTATCCCTTTTCCCAATAGATATTATTCATCTCTAAGGAAAATAATAACTGTATTGTAACTTTGTAGTAAGTGAAACTCTCAGTTATCCATTTTCCCAACTGATATTATTCATCTCTAGGGAAAATAATAACCACATCGTAACTTTCTGGTAAATGAAACTCTCATTTATCACTTTTTCCCGTAATTTTGTGGCTACCATAAACACTATTTATTAATTAAATTTAGAAACATACACATTTATGTTTATCACTTATTCATACTCAAACCTTCAACATGGCTCATCCTTTTCCAAGTCATTTCAATAGAATTAGATTAAAATATTTACTATTCACTAAGGTGTATTACATCCATTCCCTTATCATGGTGGGTATACCTATTGAATCCTTTCATTCCATCCATCATTTGGCGTTTTTTATTATTTTTATAGAGACCATGCAAAGTGTCTTGGTTGGGATTGACACCTAAGTGATATCAATGTGATATCTATATGACATGTTTAAGCAATGTTAATAAATAGTATATATGCAATGTTAAGATTAATTTTGATTGTAGTTGAGGTGGTGTTGTTTGTGGTGTTCTTGAATTGGTTATGCATTTTCTTACAATGGTGGGATATTTTCTTGCTATTTCACAAACTTGTGAACAATTTACTTGATATTCACATCATTTAGGGGCTGATTCAATTTTACCCTAACTACCCTAACAATCTCTTCCTTAAATTTGACTTTATTTACCTAACACTCAAGTCCCATGAAACTTATAGATAAAATACATTGGAATATTATGAGAAATGTAATCTCCTTATCATTGTCTTATGAATTTGTGTGTGTGTTTTATTTTTTCTATTATTCATCATTTTTCTTCTTTTGAGATATTATTAAATATTTCTTCTTTCTTTCCTTTCATATAGTTTTTCTTCTTCTTAAATAATTTTTTTTTCTTTCCTTATGTTAGCATGTAATATAAGAGAAAAACTAATTCCATTTGGGAGAGGCAATTGAACCATCATGCCTTGATAAAAGGTAGAATTTTCAATTTTGATCTATTTTTGGCACAACCAATTCATTTATATATAATTCATTGTGTGTGTGTGTGTGTGTTTGTGTTTATTTTAAAACTTAAAATGGATTTTCCATTTTAATGTATAATTGTGTAAAAAATAGGTAACCCATTCTTCAAGAATTATTTTGAATTACTTATCTCATACAAATACCTTTTCTCAATTTCTTCTATGTGAACAATTTATTCATTTTAATTATTATTTCTAGAAAATCAACTAAATTATTCTTAGGCTTTTGTGATCCATAACTTGATTACTAAGAAATTTTTGGGCAAAAATCACATCATAAATTATTTCCTACCCATTTCAAACCAACCAGTGTGGTTTATCATCAGGACAAGATGGACAAGTGATGATGATGAACCACACCACACCTTTTTATTCTAAATGGGTTGAAAAATTAGTTATGATGTGATTATCACTGAATTTTTTTTAGTAAGCATGATTTTTCTTTGAGTTGTATATAACTATGGGCTGCACAAATATATTTTATAGTAACTTTGGAAATCCCTTCAATTTTGAAATTTTCTAAAAACAAAATAAAGAAAAAATGAAAAATCGATTTCAAAATTCATTCTTTATTATAAATTTTCTTACAACCAACCACTCCATTTAGAACTCTAGAAGAAAATCAAAATATCTTTACAAATCAATTAACTCAATTAACCACATTAGCTAAATCCCAATTGTAACAATAGAGTGGAATTTCCAAGTATAACAACATTTCTTTGGTTAGAATATTGAAACACTAATGTCCTTTTCTTGGTTTCCTTAGTAAAAAAAATAATGTCTTGCTAATGCTACATTGAATACACTTTACTTTTCTAAAGTTTATTTTTCTTGTTTTTTAAATTGAAACCACTAATCCTTCTAGTTCATCTATTGGAAGGGAAATAGGAGGAAACCACAAAATAGCACAACATAGTTGCTACTCCATAACCCAAAATGATTGAATTAATCTTTTTGAAGATACATGATTAAATAGAGTTGAAAATGCTGATAATAGATATGCTAATCTTAGTTCATACATGCATGACGATCTGTTCCTAAATTTAAACTCTACTAAACTACTACAAACTATGAGATAACTAGAAGTAATTGGGATTAATTAGCACATTGAAACTCTCACATTAATAATGATAGCTACTTCCTGCTAGTCTAAGTCTCATATAGCCTTACAATACTTGAGAACAATTCAAAAATTGGTTTTGCTTTTGCATGTTGTGTAGTATAACATTTTTCTTCCTTTTGCTCCAAACTTTATATATATATATATATATATATATATATTTAGTAGTACTTTACTATTTTCTATGCTTGAAGGAAACCAAGTCTGTTGGCTCCAAACTTTGTATTTTTTGTTTATATGGCTCTAATACGTTATATACTCCTAGTTTCCCTAACTCTAATACCAACTAGACAATAACACAATAGCTTAATCTACAACTTGAAATGATTAAATTAAATTGTGTGAAGATACATGATTAAGTAGACCCAAAAATATTAGTAATAAATATGCTAATCTTATCTCACACATATATAACTAACTATTCCTAAATTTAGATTCTACCTAAACTACTAAAGACAATGAGCTAAATGGAAATAATTAACACATTTTAACATTACTCTATCTCATTCATCTAATAAAAATCAGTAAACAATTGTTAAATAATTTTCTACCTTCAATTTTTTACACCCAAAAACTTTAGGATAAAGTTCAATATTTTCAGTTAAATCTAGTGATTACCAAAATAGTTATCTCATATATATATATATATATATATATATATATATATATATATAGTTCACCCAAAAACATGTGAATGAAGTTCAATATTTTCATTTAAATCTAGTGATTACCAAAATAGTATATATATATATAGATATATATTTTAATGAATTTTAAAAAACATAACTTCATTAGCAATTTCGATATTTATATTTAAAATTACAATACATATTTAATGAATGTAATTACCTCTGTATAAAGTCTTGAACACAATTTGAAAAGTGTAAATAGAAAAGTGAAGGGTTAATAAAATTGAACCGTTTTTCATATAATTTGATAATGCTTTCAATTAATTGGTTAAGATGAATTAATTCATTAGATGGATATGAATGGTTAAAAAAACTCGATGTGATGTATGTAGAACCAAACATGAAAAAAGTTAACGAGTATTTGAACTGAATGTGATGTATGTTGACCCCCGAACAGGAAAATATCAACCATTATTGAACTGAATGTGATGTACGTAGACCCCTGAATAGGAAAAAGTTAACCATTATTTGAAAAAGTGTGTGAATACCATTATTTGACAAAAGAATGCATCATTATTCACCAGAAAAGAAAGAATGCATGCCAGTGGACAGAATTTGACTACACAAAAGCATAAGTCGAACAAACGTATGCGATGGTGTCCTTAACTTGAAAAACGTTCGTTTAAATGTTAAACCAAAATATTTGAAACATGAACAAAGGTTTACAAAATTCTTATGAAATTAATTCTATTAAAATGTGGTGAATATATAGATAGATTTCATTTTCAAAAGCACACTCTGTATTGTAATACAACTCAAAACCTGATAATCCCATCCTTTCTTAAAATTGAATCCGATAATATACTTAAAACTTAATATTAAAACCCAATACCAAAAATTTAATACTAATATTATATATATATAGTAAAGCACTTGTTCGAACAAATTGTCACGGGTGGACAAATCTGGAGTCGAGTGGCCGAATTAATAATATCTCTCTGTATATTAATATTTCACTGGTGAAAAGTCATTTTCAAAGTGATTTGTTATTTTTTAAGTTGTTTGTTAGTTTAATTTTATAGATTTTCCATAATCAGATTTATTCTTATTTTAGAAAGACTATACCAAAAAAAAATTAATAATAATAAATAAATATTTTAATCAAATTTTAATCTATTTTTTATCAAATAAATATTTTATTTAAATTTGGAAATAACTTTCATCAAAGTTCAAAATTAAAGCTGGTATTTTTCTTAAAGAGTTCTCTAGCAGCCTATCATGAGCATATAATTATTTCTCATGCAAACGAAAATTAAAATAAAAAGTTATTTATCAAATGAAAATGAAAATTATTTCAAAAAATTTCAATTAAAGAGTAAGGAAACTTTTCATAATATGTTCAACTTATTATTTTAATAATTTTATCTTTTTTATTATATCATAACAACTAAAAATAAAATAAATGTCCATAAATTTTAGTCATATTATTATGGTTCAAAAAAATGTGATTATTTTTATGCAATATAATCCTATTGTCATAGAGAGCATACATACATGTTTTACCTATTTACTTATTTATTAAATTACTCTTCAGTAATGGGCATTGAAGATTAAAAACATTGGTTGTGGTGAATTCTTAGCTCCGAGCAAAGAAGAAATATTCCCAATTCCAATAATTTCGCCATTATGTTCCTACTTGGATTTACAAAGTACCTTCCATTCTTCCTTCACTTGTGGATCTTCTTTCTACCTACTCTGCTTGCTTCACTTGTCATTCTTCCTCCACTTGTGGATATTCTTTCTACCTACTCTGCTTGCTTCACTTGCTTGCATTGCCATGTTTGTTTGGATTTATGAATAGTACTTGCTATTGAATTTGAGATATTCCATATTCAATGTCTATATACACTTTCCACCAATATCTCATATTCTTGTAGTCTTCTGTCCGCCCTATAAGCAGTATAGAGAGTACTGGATCTAAAGTATCCCAAATCCTCCACTCTGGAGCTTAATATTATGTCATTGGGTGTATTGAATATTCAATAGCTAAACGCTTAGGTATTCTTCATTCAAATGCGGCACAAAAGATCCATACTGTGCTGAATACTTCTTACAAATTCCGTGTCAGAGAGCATTGAAGTAAACAGATGTTGAAATAAAAAGATGCTCTCTGGCACAAAATTTGTAAGAAAGTATACAGCAGAGAAGGGTGAAACGCTAAATATTTAGCATGAGGTCGCAGCAGAGATGTGATGGGGGAGGGGCATATCAGAAAAACCGACTGCATGTAGATGGCTGTAACGAAAAATGCTATTTCACCGAAAAAGACTCACTCTGCATTGAGTTTGATGGTTCTCTGATGCTGATGACGTCCTGCATTCAAGCAGATATTTGCAGGTATGAGAAGCAACCATATCGAAATGAAATGTGTGGCTTATTAATTCATTCAAATAATGTGCAGAGCCGGGCTAGGTAGGCGAGCCATTTTGGGTGTGAAAAGTTTTCTATCTGTGTAAGGAATAAAATCTACTTCTTGAACATAAATGAGATATCTGCATCTCAATCACACCATAAATTCATGTGAAATTTTCTAACAAACTTTTATAGATCGCAGACTTCCGAAATTGTTGTTAATCATATCTTAGGGTAAGAAATATTTTATTTTTAAAGTCTGTATCTTTGCGTCCTAACTAACTTTTCATCTGAAGTCTTCCAAGGGGATTCGAGATGGAACCTTCTATGTATCCTACAAGTCTAAGAGGTGATTTTTTCTGCAACTGTGACCGGAACTGATTCGCAGAGGCAAAACGGAGGCAATCCCTATTGGTGTATATAAATATTTCAACCTATTTTCCCTATCTAGTTAGACGTTTGTTTTTCTGACGGTGTACCCATCTCCATGCATTGGTTTCAACACCGGACATTGAATTCCTCTCCATAAGTTAAAGGATAGTACAGTTGTATTTTGGTATTTGGAATTGATTTGCAATTTTAGTGTATTTGGAATTGATTTGCAATTTTAGTGTTTGGAATCAATTTGCAGTAATTTCATTACTGTTCAAATTTATATGGAGGTAGTGTAGAAAGATACTAGCAATACGAAAGCAAGTCTTATTAATAACTTTTGTCTGTAGAGTTTTGTTGTTTGGATTAGATTTACAGTACTCCCATATGTGTTAGACTAGTGGAGTAGAGTAGAGTCATGCATCCATAAGTTTCACTACTCTTCATTATGAGTGGAGTCATGCATGAGCCATGAAATATATAACTCATGAATCCATGTTGATTTTCTAGTTAGATAAGATTGTCAAATTATGCAAGCTGATTTTCTAGTTATTTTGAGATTAAGAGCCATGAAATATGTAACTCATGAATCCATGTTGATTTTCTAGTTAAATAAAATTAAATGTTATATTATGCAAGCTGATTCTCTAATTATTTTGAGATTCTACTAGTTTAGTTGATTAATTAACTAGTTAACTAAGATATTATCCATGTACTATGATACCCACCAGAGGGCATGTCCTCGTAAAATCTATATATCTTTGTATTATATCTTTTGATATAGAGATAGAGAAAAATTGAATTCCAATGTCTTATACTCCCGTTAGTTATTAACTTGGAATTGTTACTTTTGTTTCCCTCGTGTGTAACACAAAATTTCACAATCCCAACCCTCCCATTTAGCTGGATCTAATTCGTTCGCTCAGCTCGCGTTCCGTGCGGTTTGTCCATGGTGTCTGATAGTCTGTCTTTCTCGCTGTGTATAGCTGGCTGTGTAGAGCTGAGAATGTGATGTATGGACAAATGCACTGCTATATTTAATATACAGCATTTTTTTTCTTTCCGAAAAAAAAAACAAAAAACCTTTCTGTTGATGAAAGAACCTATTCAGTGCAAAATCGATTCAGATTTAATTGTTTTGGATCTGCTACCTAACACTTTCTTTGGCGGTTTTCCATGGTGTCTCAACAAAAAAACCTTTTATGTTGGTGAAAGAACCTATTCAGTGCAAAATCGCTTCAGATTTAATTGTTTTGGATCTGCTACCCAACACTTTCTTTGGCGGTTTTCCATGGTGTCTCAACAAAAAAACCCTTATGTTGGTGAAAGAACCTATTCAGTGCAAAATCGCTTCAGATTTAATTGTTTTGGATCTGCTACCTAACACTTTCTTTGGCGGTTTTCCATGGTGTCTCAACAAAAAACCTTCATGATGGTGAAAGAACCTATTCATTGCAAAATCGCTTCAGATTTAATTGTTTTGGATTTGCTACCGAACACTTCCTTTGGCAACCCACTAGCAATAAACTAGAATAGATATTTCTGAAAAAGGGGATCCCGAAGTCAAGGTGGAGGAGTCACGCTGGCGTGTTACCCTCTCAGATTTCGATGTGAACTGATTTCAATCGAGTACCTTCAGGAAATGGTTTAAATTGATTGTAAATTTCATAATACTTTGGAAATTGAATAGACAACAGCGAACTTCAAACCTTATTTTCCCTATTTCAGATTCCAAAATAAATATAAGGAAATTTACTTTCAAAATTTGAGATCAACATAATTTTCTCTATTTCAGTTTTAGTACAATCACTCTTAATTAAATATAGAGAAATTTAATTTCCAAAATTTGAGATTAGCATAAAAATAACAATTACACACGAAATTGTTTTATTTGTATGACCTATCTTCTTTGTGTTGATGTTTTAGTATCTTTATGATGGTAATTGATAACATTGTTTTATAAATTACATTTAAATTATTTCATTGTCTTGTCATGTAGAAATTATGTCAAATAATATAGATATTTTTTAAATTTTTAAATTATAAATTGTAATTTTTTTGAAATTGAAGATAATTAGATATGAAAATTTAAATGAAATAGC
This sequence comes from Pinus albicaulis, assembly GCA_034641835.2. Taxonomy (NCBI): domain Eukaryota; kingdom Viridiplantae; phylum Streptophyta; class Pinopsida; order Pinales; family Pinaceae; genus Pinus; species Pinus albicaulis. The sequence goes on from CM076583.1 coordinate 929,050,319, forward strand.
TTTCATTGAAGGTAAGGAAAAAGGAAAGAGGAAAGGTTTGATTTCCCATAATTCCATTTCTTAAGTAATAGTTGACCTAAGTATATATAATTGTGGATTTTAATTTTGTATCTGAAATTTGTAAATACAATCACATAGGTCACAAAACTTGGAAAATATAATTCTTACTTGCTTTTATTGTGATTTATTATATGTACAAGAGTTTGTTCCTAGTAGTTGGGAGCTTGTTGAGGTCCAACTAGTTCAAAGATTCTCTCCAACTATTTAGCTTCCTAGTTTGGTGTGTGGTTGAGATATTCTCTCACCCAAGTGATTGTGTATCTAAAATAGTCTGTCTACCTACTACAATGCACGTAGTTATATGTAACATTATTTGATTAATTAATGTTGTGTTCAATTTTTCAAATTGATATGAGAGCCCGTTTGGGCCCGGGCCTTCGCCCCTTATGGGCTAAGGGAAATAAAGAGTTTGGTGAAAGTTTATTGTCCATTTATTTTTTGGTTTGCCCATTCATTCAAGTCGAGTGTTGAAGCTTAAAATTATTTCTTTTTTACTATCATTTTTTCCATCTCATTTCACCTTTTTGTCACTATTCTATAACAATCTTAGCATATTTGAGGTTAATTTCAACTCCTACAAAGGTATTAATCATCCATATTTAAACTTTTTGTTTCTTAGTGAATTATAAAAAAAATATCCTTATAGTAATTGAATCATGAATATTTTGCAACTCATATTTGTTTCCATGGCAAAATCCATTGTTAGACAGGTTGCAATACTCCAGTAAAGGGACAAATATTATCAAAAGGTGACAAATGGCTCCCAGATGGATAACCACCTACTAACATCACTTGGAAAGCTACATGGATTAGGAAATATTGAATTCAAAGGAAAGGTCAACTATGGAAACTGCGTGTAGTGATCAAACACAAGTAGTGGAGGAATAAAACAACATCAAGCGAGCGACACTGAAGATTGGATTAGTTGTCGAGATTACAGATCGAAATCTCCTATGACTTGGTTTTTCAATAGCAAGTCATAAATATATTGAACTCTAAGATAAATTGATCTCATAGGTGTCGAAATTATTCATACCATATCGGCTTAAAACTCTTTCAGGTCATTTTATGATTTGTATAAATTTTGTAAGAGAGACTAGAGACATAAGGTTTTCAATTGTCAAGTTCATAACTCTTTTCTTGTCCAGAATGAAGACACTCTGGTTCATAATATAATTCAATATTATTTCCAATGCATGTGTGAAGATATTGTGATCACTAGTCAACCTGCACTCATGGGAGGCCCCCTATCAAGCTGTGAGAACTTGTTCATAGTTTTGTTTTGTTTTTGTGGAGTTATAATTTCTTTCAATAATTGTCTTACACTGTAGTTTCATTTATGATTACCCTTTATTTGGTTACAGAGTAATCACAAACATAAAACACTAAAAAAAATTCAAGTTTTCAAAGCCTTTTCTTATCAGGACTTAATTGTTTTACAAATCCATTCGATTTCTTATATGTTAATGATATACACTATAGAGGCTAAATACACACACCCATAACCATTCTTAAGTTATAATTTTATCTTTTGCAGGTAGTAATTATACTTTATTGTCATTTAATTTCAAAGCATTTAATATAAAGTTTTCTTACTGGAATTTAATTTAGGATTTTATTTCAGCAAGACAGTGCATAATGTGTTCAATTCCACAAAAGTAGAATCAAATTGTTTTCCTTTAACCCGATCTTTCAACATCTTCTTTTATGAAATTAGAATTAAGTTTAAATTCTGAAAATTAGATATATCTTCCATTTTCAAAATTTCAACTTAATTAATTAAAACGTAATATAACTTTGGGTTGAGATAACATGTGCATAATTTTTCTTCAAATTGTATAAGTTTGGAATTAGTTTCATAGTTTTTAGAATCACTTAATTCACAGAAGGAATCTTAGTATATATAATTCACATACATTTCAAAAGTACACAAATCCTAGTTGATAATTAAATAAAGTAAATTAAAGACAATTAATTTACCAAACACTGAGCTTGGCATGTAGAGATTCGTGTATAGATTTTCTATTTTTGTTGAACAGGATGCAGAGGATCAGTGTTTGGGCATTCAATTTTCAAATTTTTGGGTTTGTTTCACAGTCAGGTTGTATATTGTGTAGATCAAAGTGGCACACAAGGTTGTGTCTAGATTGTTCTTATCTGAATGTTTCTTCATACATCAGAGGGTGAGCTTGGACGTGAATCTGAGCGTGGAGTCAATTATACATCCACAAACCTTAATTTTCCAAGGAGATATGCTTTCGCAATTGGCTAGATATGGTAGTGCCTACAAATACCTGCTTTTTTTTTTTTTACTTTGGCATTGTTTCTCGCAGTGCTTCATTTGATGCAATGCTGGGTTTTAGCCAATATATCAACACCTAAAATGGGTGGTGTCAGTCTACCTCACAAATGCCCTCGTTAGAAATTTCAAATTTGAAAAACTAATCAAAGCATTAATTAATCAAAAAATGTTACATATAATTACATGTAGTGTTTTCTCAAGATAAGTAGACTATCTTGGACACACAATCACTTGGTTAAGATAATATCTCAGCCACACACCTACGTAGGAAGCTAACTATTTGGAGAGAATATCTCAACCAACTAGACCTCAACAAACTCCCAAATACTAGGAACAGACTCGTGTACATAGAATGAATTACAATAAAGACAAGTAGGAATTATATTTTCCAAGTTTCCCCCTTTATGCCTACTTGTCTCGATCTCAATCAGCAAAGTATAGTTATGGTCCTCGTGTTTACAAACATGATAAAAAATAATATGTCGATGCCCATATAAAGGAACAACCATCTACTACAACGCATGAGCACCAACCGCTGCAACCTCTAGTGTACTAGGATGTCCTTCGTGTACATGGTTCAGTCAACCATTATCTGCATACTTGTTCCTATACCTAAAAATTCCCTTCCATCATCATCATCATGGGTTTTCTTGGATTACCCATACCCATATTTTGGGTTTTATATGTGTACCCTAAACCATGCCCAAGGTTTTTTTGTCTGACCCTCAGCCATGCCTACAGGAATCCATTTACACTTCATTCTCACATGTGGTTTATGGCTTACCACAAAATTGCACTTCCAAAGTGTTCATGGCTGACCACAAACCTGCAATTACAAAGTGATTTTAATATTACCATGAACTTTATGGGGGTACACATGCCCAAGAAGGCTTACATTACACACTCCAACTCATAGAGTTACAAGGTACATATTTTCCAAAGACCACTACAAAACATTACACTTGCTTTGCTTACTAATACATTCATGATTCACATTACAATATAATATTCAGTATGCTTTATTACTCCATACATACAAAATTATAGCTTTGTTTTCCATCGCTATTGAGTATCTCCTATTGCTGCTACAACCTTTGTCACCTGCTATCCTTCAACCAAATGTCAAAGAGAGTTTTTCTATGTTATGAACTTGTTCATCCACATTATTAATAGTAATTTGAATTTCGATATTTTCCTCTCATTTGTTAGAGTAGCCAATTCTAACAAAATAACTTCATATTGAGATCACTAATCTCAATATGTACTTTGATTTTATTTCCAAAATACTTTCACCATAAAAATATCATTTATAAAAAATCATGCACAAATAAATACTCTTAGATACAAGCAACCATAAACAACCAAATTTCTATTTCAGCTAGCAATTAGTTTAATGTTGCATCACTAAACACTAGTCTTTTCCACATGGTCATTTCATTGCACATAATATCGAAATTAATATCATGACTCAGATCATAGAAACTTCCTATAAAGATAGAGCTCGTAGCAGTGAGTAATACAAAAAAAAAGACATATTTCCCCAAGCGTCATTCCTCGATGAATTTTCAGGTCAAATACATGATTTTTGTATCCAGTGTTTACTTCATACAACAAACCTCATTGATCTGTTGCTATTATAAATTTTTTATTACAATATAAGCATTCCACTAATTTTCATACGTACAATAGAAATCTCAATGAATACATAAAAGAAACTGGGAGATGGCAACTCCTCAGTATGTAGCGGATGAATCAGAATACAAGAGTCAATTTTCATTGATCTCTTTTTCAACTATAGGACTTGAGTGACACTGGTACCAACAGAAGTGGGAAGCAAAAGAGACCTTCCACAACAAAACTGCAAATGAGGCATGTTTTCTGATCAGTCGAAACCCTTAGCCATTTTCCGCTTCTTAAATATTTTTCAAGGCTCACCGCAATTTCTCTAACTCTTGTTTTGTTAAAGCATGCCTGTGGAAGAAGGTTCCCTTGTGCTTAGCATCTGTAATATTTTAGCTACAATCAAGAATATACATGATGATAGTTGTTATATGAGACATTAATGTCATTGCTTCAATACTAGAATTCATCAACTCACTAGAACTTTTTACCATTCTGGTTGTGTCAGGTAATAAGACCAACCCAAATAGATCTAGAAATTCACAGTTTTTCCTATGATAATTTCTTGTAATGTAAGGGCGAGGGAGTTGGGGGGGAGGGGTGCTGGGAACTGTTAAAATATGACAACTAATTGTAATTAAATGGAAGTTATCAGACAATCAATTTTAACTAAAGAGGAAGTTATGTAATGAAGTACCCCATGTTAAATTGGGATGGCCTGAGAGGCTTGTAACTTGAGGAGATTCATTCTTGATTAATAAAGTTTCCAATCCCTTGCCCCGTTGAGGATTCCTTGACACCCAATAAAGGTTTTACCAAGTAAAAATTTTGTATTTATATGTGTATGTTTGTTTTCAGTTTCAGTTAGTTATATGTGCTTCTTTCATCGTTAATATTTTCCCAAACCCAATAAGTGGTATTGGAGCAAGGTTAGGTCGATGAGAAATTCCGTCATCTTGGTCTTCAAGAGAACATAAGTCTTACCCACCACAGAGAAGTGAAATTTAAAGTTGAAGTCGATTATCAGAGATGAACAAAAGAAGTGATGATTGTCAAAAAACAAAGTTAGGATTGTTCAAAGAGGAGGAGCTGCCATTTTACGATGTTGAGCCATCGTCTACCTGCGAGAGAGTCGTTTCCTGATCACCCCACTTCTAGAGAAAATATCGTTGTCCACCAATTAAGAAGAGCCTATCGCATGTCTGCCATTAAGAACGGAGCGATATCCATTGTTAAAGAACCCACGCAATTTTTTATGAAAATGTCGCATTGTGATCAAGTCGACCCTGCATTGTGCGTAAGCCCTAACTTTGTTTTCTCTCTCTTGGGAGATAAATATTTGACGAATTGGGACAAGTACTTGTGGAGAGATCCAGGGTTCATATGCCTATTCCCGTCGTGTAGAACATCTGTCCATCGAAAAAGGAAGCAGTTGTTCAAGAAATTGACAGATCAAGGAGGTCGCAGGATTGTTGAACGTTGAAGAAAAAATAAAGAACCCCACCCAAGATGTGCCATTGTCCAAATAAACGCAGCCGCTAGAAGAGAAGAAGTTCTTGCTGCATAGAATTAAAACGTTTCCACCACCGGAGAGGAGAGGTGGAGAGTGTTGCACTCTATCGCTGGCCGCGAAGATAAAATTTGTTGGAGAATGGGCCTACAAAGACAGAGGTATTTTATTTTCTATATTTTGAGCTAAGTGAAGACTGATATTTCTGTTTCGTTCAGAAAAAATTAAGGCTGAATATTTTTTTTTAAGATAGATTGATAGAGGGAACAGATTGAGAGAAGGGTAATTTAAAACTTTTAGCAGGAGAAATTAAAATTGATAGAACTTAGGGGAAATTAAATTTTTTTTAAACCTAGATAGCTGAAAGAAGGAAGTGAAAAGATCATAAATATGTTAAAACCCTAGCTGGAAATTTAATTGTAAATTTAAGAAAGAAGGAAAACCAGTAAACCATAGTAGGAAAGAATGCCCAAAATGATGAATGCGAAATTCTAGGTGGAGAAGTTCACTGGGAAGAAATATTACGCATTGTGGAAACTGAAAATTAGAGACTTGATGATGCAACAAGGGTTGCACAAAGCATTAGATGGGGTAAAGAATAAACCTTAAAGCATGAAAGATTTAGGCTGGGAGAACTTGGATGATCGAGCTCTCAGTACCATTAGGTTATTCTTAGCAGATGAAGTTCTATTTAATATTATTGAAGAGAGTACAGCTAAAGGTTTGTGGGAGAAACTAGAAATTTTTTATATGACCAAATCATTGAAAAATAGAATTTATTTGAAAAGACAATTGTACAATCTTCGGATGAAGGAGGGTAGAAAAGTTTAGAACATTTAAATTTTTTTAATACACTTATTTTCTAGTTGTCAGATATGGAAGTTAAAATTCTGGAAGAGGGAAATTCTATAACATTGTTGTGTTCTTTTCCCGAGTCGTGAGACCAGTTCGTAACTTCAATCAATTTGAGCATTGCTGATTCTTTGAAATTTGAATTAGTTGTGGGTGCTCTGTTATCTGAGAAGTACGAAGGAAATCTAGTATTGAAAAATATGCACCAGAAGCCATGATAGCAAGAGGTCGGTCAAAGGAAAGAGGAGAGAAGGCAAGGGTTTCTTCTAGATTAAAATCAAAGGGCAGAAAGAAGTGTAAATTTATCTGTTGGCACTGCAATAAAATTGGACACCTCAAGAAAGACTGTTGGAAACAGAAGGAGTCAGAAAACCAGAATAAGGAAGCAAATCAAGTTGATTTAGGTATGATTGATGAAGTTTTAATTGCTGAAGCTCTACCTGTTTATAATGTCTCTTAAGATGTTGAAAATTGGTTGTTATACTCTTGTGATTCTCATCACATGAGTCCACACAGATGTTGCCTTACTTCATATGAAGATGTAAGTTTTAGTTTTGTGTTTATGAGAAATAATGCATCTTGTCAGACTGTTGGGATGGGAAATGTAAAAATTAAAATGTATTGTGATATAGTTATAACATTATCTCATGTTAGGAATGTACCTGAACTAAATAAAAACGTGATTTCTTTGGGATTTTTGGATTCAAATGGGTAGAAATTTACAGGTCAGAATGGAGTGTTGAAATTCTCAAAAGGAGCCTTGGTTGTTATTAAGGCTGAAAAGGTTAGAAATCTATACAGAATCAAAGGAAGCACTCAAGTTAGTGAATCAGTGATTGTATCAGAAAAAGTGAAGAAGGTTCTCGTCTATGGCATCACCGGTTAGGTCACATGAGCGAGAAAGGTCTTCAGGTACTGATGAACCGAAAATTACTTCCTGATTTGAAATCCTTGAAGTTGGATTTTTGTAAACATTGTGTGTATAGAAAATAGTGTAAACAAAGGTTCAAAACTAGTAATCATAATAGTAAAAAAAAATTATACTACATTCTTTCTAATCTTTGGGGACCATCTCCTACTGTGTCTTACGGAGGTGCGTTGCATTTATTAACATTTATTGATGATTTATCCCAGAAATTTTGGGTCTATATGTTGAAAACAAAATCTGATGTATTTAATGTTTTTTAAAAATTTAAAGCTATGGTGGAAAAGAAAACAAACAAATCAATTAAATGTTTAAGAACTAAAAATGGCAGTGAATTTAATTCTTTAGAATTTGAATAATTTTGTAAGGATGAAGGGATTTTTAGACATTAAAATGTTGTTTATACTCCCTAGAAAAATGGCGTTGCTGAACGTATGAATCAGAATCTTATGGAAAGAGCGAGAACCATGATCAACAATGCTAACCTGCCAAAGGATTTGTGGTCAGAAGCAGTATCAATTGCTTGTTATTTAGTTAACAGATCACCTTTAGTTGCCATAACTGTAAAATTCCTGAAGAAGTTTGGTCGGGTTAGTCTTGTGATTATTCACATTTGAATATTTTTGGTTGTGGTGCCTATGTTCTTATTCCTATAAATAAGTGTTCAAATTTAGATCCAAAATCAAAAATTTATGTCTTTGTTAGGTATGATTATGCAATGAAAGGATATAGGTTGTGGGATCCTTCTTCACGAAAGATAGTCATTAGTATAGATGTAAGATTTGATGAATCTTCTCTTCTAAAATCAGATGTTGGAAAAGTTGAACATGAACAGGTATCACCAAATCAGAAAATTCAATTGGAGACTAAACCCTTTCCAGAAATTCGAAAGGAAGGAGAGACTTCTGATGAAAAAGGCAAAGAAGCAAAGGAAACAGGAGAAATTTCTGAACCGATTCAATGACTAATCACTCTAAGAAGGTCTACAGGGGAAAGAAAAAAACCCAAAAGGTATGAAGATTATGCTTCATCTTTTTCATTGATTACTGAATATGGGGAACCTTCTTGTTATGAGGAAGCAGTAGATGATGAAGATAGAGATATATGGAAAAATTCTATGGAAGAATAAATGGATTCCTTAGCCAAGAACAATACCTAGGATCTGGTAGAACTTCATGAAGGGAGAAGTGTTGTTTGGTGAAAATGGGTCTTCAAGTTGAAGATACAATTTTATGGAAGTATTGATAGGTATAAGGAGAGGTTGGTTGCAAAATGGTATTCTCAAGTTGAAGGTATTGATTTTCATGAAAAAAATTCTCCAGTCGTTAAATTTGTTTCTATTCGTACTATGTTAGCACTAATTGTGTTACTTGACCTTGATTTAGAAGAGCTAGATGTTAGAAAAATATTTCTTCATGGTCATTTGGATGAAGAGATATGTATGGACCAGCCAGAAGGTTTTGTATAAGGTCGCAGCAAAATATTAGTTTGCAAGCTTAGGAAATCATTGTATGGCCTGAGGCAGTCACCCAGGCAATGGTACAAGAAGTTTGATTCCTTCATGGTGAGCCAGAATTTTATCAGAAGTGAGTATGATCATTGTGTATACTTCAAAATTTTCAATGGCATATTCATTATCTTGGTGTTGTATGTTGATGATATTCTTATTGCAAGCAAAATCATGGAAGAAATAAATAGGTTAAAGGCTCAGCTCTCTAGGGCGTTTGATATGAAGGATCTTGGAGTGGAAAAACATATCTTGGGCATGCAGATACACAGAGATAGGAAGAATGGTAAGCTTTGGTTATCATAATATAAGTATGTGGATAAAGTACTTGAAAAGTTCGATATGAACAATGTGAAAATTGTTAATGTTCCATTAGCTTCCCATTTTAAGATTTCTTCGGATTTAAGTCCAAGAACTAATGAAGAAAAGAAGTATATGTCTCGTGTACCATATGAAAATGTTGTAGGAAAATTAATATATGTGATGGTATCTACAAGATCTTATATTTCACATGCAGTTGGAATTGTCTGCAAGTTCATGGAAAATCCAGGGGAAGAACATTGGCAAGCAATGAGATGGGTGCTTTAGTATTTGAGAGGCACAGGTGACCATTGCATAAACTTTGATGGTTGTGAAGGTTCAATCTACAGATATGTGGATTTTTATTATTTAGGTGATTTGGACAAAAGGAGACCTACTACAGGTTATGTTTTTAATCTCGTAGGTGGAGAAATCAACTGGATGTCAAATATTTAAGAGACAGTTTCTTTTTCCACTACTGAAGCAAAGTATATAGCTTCTTCGGATGCCTGTAAAGAGGAAATTTGGTTAAAAGGTATGCTTTATGAGATTGGAAGTACGAAGGAGAAAATGAATGTGTTATGTGACAGTCATAGTGCTATTCATTTGGTGACAAATCCAGCCTATCACAACAAGGCCAATCACATCGATGTAAGGTATCACTTTGTGAGACATGTAATCAAAGGTGGCAAAGTAGTTCTCAAGAAGGTCTGTACATAGGAAAAGCATGCAGATATATTCACGAAACTAGTTACAGTAGAGAAACTTAGATGGTGTCCCGCTTCTCTTGGCTTGCAGAAGAGATGATGAATGGGCATGGGCAAGGTAATAGGAAAAGTTTTGTCAAGGTGGAGTTTTTTAAAATATGACAACTAATTTTAATTAAATGGAACTTACCGGATAGTTAGTTTTAACTAAAGAGGCAGTTATGTAATGAATTAGCCCATGTTAAATTGGGATGGCCCGAGAGGCTTGTAACTTGAGGAGAATCATTCTTTACTAATAAATTTTCCAATACCTTGCCACATGGAGGTTTCCTTGACACCATGTCAAGGTTTTACCATGTAAAAATTGTGTATTTATCTGTATATGTTTTTTTTTTCAGTTTCAATTGGTTATATGCACTTCTTTCTTCGTTAATGTTTTCCCAAACCCAATAGGAACCGTAAGATAACTAACATTGGTATAATTAGCTCCATTTTATGAGTCAATGACAACCATCATCAAGAAATCTCGTCTTCTACCTGCAACAATATATCACTAATCCTCCGTTCCGCAAGTGTAATCCAGAGATCTAGTGTTTCCTTTAGAGATATTATATATCAGATCTGAGGGAGGAATGAACCCCCTTTACATAAGTCTAATTAGGCCATCAACCATGTGAGAAATGTAGCTGAATTTTTGGGTATGTGTTCTAGGAGCTTGTACTGTCAGCTCTTCACAACACATCACATCACATGAATAACAAGAGGGAAGGGATGGAGAAAATTAGAATCGTTAGGTTTTTTCTTCCTTCTAGATTTTTTATGGGAAACATCATTGTTCACAAGCAAGGGAGATAATTTTTTACCCCTTGCATGATACCAAGTCTAGGTATGTCATGATTACTCTCAACTGTGGAGATGTAGGGGGACTATCTAAGATCCTGCATGTGGACTACTCACACAGTTTTGATCACAATGTGGTTAAGGGCTAGGAAGGATCAAGAAGGTTCGGCTTCGTGGAAGGCTCTCAAGGATGGGCTTCTCTTGAGGTAAAAATACAAGCTCAGAGGTATTATGAGGGAACCGAAGTCCACATTGTTGACTGTTGTGAATAGTTGAAGAAGCTGCATAGGGAATATTTATAATATGTCCCTGGAAGTAGTGTGATTTGTTTGGGTTGGATGCATCAAGAATACCCTATGAGATTGCTCACTATACACCTTTCTTCCAAAGGGCGAGGATATCATATATTCATTTCTTCCCAAAGTATGAATATTCTCCCAAAGTTTGAATACGCCAAAGGAGCAGTTACTTGCGGTATATCCAGGGTTTATAGTTTTCAAGAAAATGATATATAAGTGGGATAATCCTTTCTATGGAAATATTCGTTGTTTTTCCCCTTTTGATTTGGCATAAAGGAAGGTAGAGATGGAAGAAGAAATATTTCAGATTTTATTAACAAATCTTAATAGGAAGACCTTTATCTTTTGTATCCGGAGCTAGGATTTTGTGGCAAATCTCTAGCATACCATTCAGAATAGTATTGGTATTTATCAAAATGAAAAAAGCCTATTATTTGAGGGGAAAATGATACATGACCATTAATAGATAAAGGACTATGGAATTATTTCAAATATATGTCTATGTGGTGGAGTTTAAGGATCCAGAAAAACTAGTGGATTAGACTTATTTAAGGAAGGAGTGCAAGGGAAGACTCATAGTCCATTAGAGTGGATTCAAAACAATCCAATACCCCACATTGTAGATCAAATGAAGCAAGCACTAGACATGGAATTTAATCTCTAATAGGTAAATTCTCTCTTTATTATTCTTTAATCTAGATCTATTATATGTAGATTCAATTATTTGTGGCTGAGATATCATGCTTTGCACTAGTGATTTTTCTCCACATGAACCTCCAAGTGATACATATTTATTCTGCAAATGCTTCTTCATTGTTTAATTTCATACATAAAAAGATATGGATTTCTTCCTAAATGAGGGACAATGGTTTTGGGGAAAAGTTGAGCCTTTTCATTACCCATTGGTTTTGAGATTTTGATGCTACAAATATAGTAGTATCAATAATTTCAGTGTGGGTAGGACTACCCAAATACCACGTGAAAAGTAAAAAAAATGGGTCATGAAAGAACAAAAAAATGAATCTTTAGTTTCATCGAAATTTGTGTAGAGATAGATCTGAGAAAAGACCTACCTCGTCATATCCCATTCAAAAAAAAACTTTTCATGGACCTAGGTATTAGATTATGAGAATACAACATTCATATGTCAAATAATTTTCCAAATAGAACACTTCTATAACACATTCCTGAAGGGAAAAAAAACCCAAAAAAATGAAAAAGAGGCAAACCCATAAGCCAAATGGATGACAGGTATTAGACCATCACGTTTACGAAGAAGAAGAAGGAGGAGAAGAAGAAGAGACCATGGTGAAAAATCTAAATGCGGCCTCTTGAACCCAACAAGGTAACCAAGCAAAAGGGGGTGCTAAGGCTCAACCTAAAACCACAACCCCCATTTAAAAGAGAACTAAATTAATAATGACCCAAGAATTATAGTTGCAGAAAGAGGAAACACAACAAAATTGGCATGGGGGATAATAAAAGAATTCATATCTCTAAGGGCTTAGATTCACAAAAATAAGTCTCAGTGAAAAAAATTATAAATTAGTTGGTAGTAGTATCGGTCAATCCAATCCCTTGGGGTTGAATAACAATTCAGAAAAAAAAAAAAAAAAAATAAAAAAAAATAAAAAAAAAAAAATAAAAAAATAAAAAAATGAAAGAAAAAAAAACTATGGAATTTTTATCATATAAAACATTCGTATTTTATGTTATTTTTATGTTTTTCCTTTCTTATTGCTCATAATTCGAAAGGATTATATGAGTGAATTCTTTCAAAAGCATATAAAGAATTTAATTTTGATCCTTGTTACAAGTTGAATAAAATTACGGCTTTTCTTCTTTGGAAAAAAATGACATGAAATAGGTATTTTTTGCAATATATAATATCACTTGTTTCCTATTCATATTGAATAAATAGAAACACATACAGGCCCAATTATTCACCATTTAGCATAACAATTTATATTTAATTGTCAAAAAACATATGACAACAGTTACAAAAATAAACACTAATAAAGGGGCTATTATAAAAGGATAAAGTTTTATATAAAAATAAATAAATAACTAAATAAATTTAAAGGTTGTTTTCTTCAATTGGATAAAAGGTGATATTACAAGAATTAATATATTATATTATTCAAGTGTTCGGTACATTGAAGTGAAAGTGCGTGTCAGTGGGAGTTATTTATGAGTAGAATTATTGAGGGGAAACAGATTATTGAAGTATTAAAGGTATTAAAAAAAATTTAAAAAGAGATATTTAGTTTAAAAAAAAAGGAAATTTGTGAAAGTATTTATAAATTTAAGGAAAAGAGGTATTTTAATAATAATAATAGTTATTATTATTTAGAAAAAAAGAGGAAGATGAGTTCCACACAATAATCATTATTTTGGATTAAATGTCTCTGTTGTCTAAAGAAATTGGTTATACATATATTAAAAAAAATTGAAATTTACATTGTCCAACACGTGGAAGATTATTTAGCACTCAAGAGCTATTGGAAATATTGAACAAAACAATACATAGAGGGATGCATTCCCCCACAACACAGAGAATGAAAAAATTAATGCGGAAATTAAAATTCACAGACAGATAGCGTAAACAGAGGAGAGGAACAAAACTTCTGTTTTCTATTCCATCACTCTTTGAAAACAAAATGAAATTACATAGTTTTTAATACAAAATGGCTGAAGCCCGAGAATTGAAAGAAATTCAATGTGGGAATGGAAGTTCAGGAGAAAAATCATCCTTTCATTCTAATTTTTCGTTTACACACGAAAAAATGTACAAAATGTGTTCAAAACACAAAACAATGGACTTGAGATTTTAAGCAATGCGGTCCAGAAACACATCGCATTCATCACCCCATCGCAAATCTCTCATCGTCAATTTTAAATTTAACATATGTGCGATACGGGAAAAAAATTAAACTTTACGATGTGCGATGTGATGTGGCACATCTCATCGCATCCAAAACAAAATAACTTGCGGATGTTATTCGTTAAACTCCTGAGCTTGCGATGTGCGCTTCACGTTTCCCTGCTGAGCTTGACACATGACCCCTCTTGTGATCGCATCACAAAAAAAAAAAAATAACTTGCAGGCAGATGAATGGTAAGTTATAAACTTTGCGAAGTGCGCACTGCGGGAGGCTTAAAAGGTTAAAACAAAAAATTGCGAAGTGCGGGTTGTGGGTGACATAAAAGGTAAGTGGAAAGGGTTGTGAAGTGTGCTGAGGTTTGTGGGTCCTGCCAGATTGCATCAGCAAAGATTTCACATTCAGTGAAGCATTAAGTGGTAAACGGTAAATGTTGGGAAGTGTGGGCTGCGGGTACTTAAACGGTGGGAAGTGCGGTAAGGTGGGTGGGTCCCGCCGATATCGCATCGACGAAAACTTAACATTGGTGAAAGTATTATGGGTAAAACATAAAAATTTTGGGTGGCGAATTACGGCCAAGAAAGGTAATTAATGTGGTGGGTAAGGAAATTAACACAGGGTGTACAGCTCGGGTACTCCGTTTGATATTTTGCGTGGATTTCACAAAAAATCCTTCGGGCTTGAAACTTGCTGCTTGTCCTTCCTACAACAAAAAATTTACTGAAGCATGGGCTGCTGCCACTCCTTATTCATGGCGGTGGTTGGGATTTATTTCCAGCACTCCCCCTTAATCACAACTGTCGCCATCAATCATTCCTAGACACTGTCTGAGATAAACAAAACTCTTTTGTCCCAATGGCTTTGTGAGGATATCAGACAACTGTTCCTCTAACCTACAATGTTGCAAAAAAATTTCACCATTGTTAACCAATTCCCTTATAAAATGATACTTTGCATCAACATGATTTTTTCTCTTGTGGAAAGTGGAATTCTTTGACAATGCAATTGTTGAGTTGCTATCACAATAGATTGTGGTTCCTTTGTCTTTCTCATGACATAGATCTCTCAGCATCCTTCTCATCCAAATTGTTTGACATGCTGCTGCTGTTGCTGCTACATATTCAACTTCTATTGTTGATAATGAAACTATTGGTTTCTTCTTGGAAGCCCATGAAATGGCTCCCGATCTCAAATGAAATACATACCCAGATGTGCTCTTTCTGTCATCTACACTTCCAACCCAGTCACTGTCAGTGTAACCAGTCAGCTTAAAATTATCAATTGAGGAGTATAGAACACCATACTCCCCTTTGTCACTTCAGATTTCACACTTTCATCCAAATTGGCAAACATTTCTATGTTTCTAGTCATATAGTTATTGCAATCTGAATCTAAGAACCATACATCTTCTTTTTTTTCTTGTGCTATATTACAAGTTAAAAGAACATTTCCTTGTATCTGATTTTATTTTGTGAAATTTACACTAGGTTTATTACTCATGTAATTTTTCTTCTTTCTACATTAATTGGAATAATGCCCATAATTTTTGCAATAATGACATTGGACTTGATATTTATCATACCTCTCTCCTTGTGCTTGATTTTGGCTTGAGCCTTCACTTGGATTATGACTGTGCCCCCTTCCACTTGTGCTTCCAGGGTTTCTTCTTCCACCTCTGTGTGGGCTTCTTCCTCTTCCTCAGTAGTTTGACCTTCCTCGACCTCTACCTCGACCAAAAGACATTTGTGTCTTGAATTCATTCTCCAATGAGAAGTTCGTTGCTCTATTCAGTCTATGCTCACGAGATATTAGTGATGCATGAAGCTCATCCATGAAAATTGTAAGAGATCATTTCTCTCTTCTATGGGCAATATTATGGAATCAAATCTTAATGGTAGAATTATTAACACTTTCTCCACTATTCTTCTTTCCTTAAGTGTCTCTCCATGAAACATGATTTGGGTAACCAAACAAATCACATGTGCGAATAATGAGTCTATGCTATCAAACTCTTTCATGCAAAGAGTTTCAAAATATCTCCTACGCATTTGAAGTTTTGTTGTCTTTACTTTTTCCATACCTTGTTCAGTTGTCTGGAGGGTATCCCATGCCTCCTTCGACTTTGTTTCTACTTCAATCCTTGGGAAAATAATCTCATGTATTGCTTGGAAAATATAGAAGAGGGATTTGGAGTCCTCCTTCCTATTTTCTTTCAACAAATCTCTTTGTGCTTGTGTCAAAGCATTAAGTGCAGTTGCATCTGCTAGTTCTTGGAAACCATTATCCACTAGCTCCCAAATTTCTTGTGAATAAAACAGGGCCTTCTTTGTAATGGCCCAATAATCACAATTCTTACCATTGAACTATGGTAATTGTGGAATTGTCAAGCTTGTGCCTACTGCTGCTATATTTATTGTGTAACAAAAAAAATTTCTCACTGCTGTAAAATATTTCTCACTATTGGGGACTTCTGCTACTACGAACAATATTATAGCTTATTGAGTAAAGAGATATTGTTCTTTCACTAAGAGGCTAGACCTGCTCTGATACCATGTTGGAAATATTGAACAAAACAATACACACACGGATGCATTCCCCCACAACATAGAGAATGAAAAAATTAATGCGGAAATTAAAATTCACAGACAAACAACATAAAAACAGGAGAGGAACAAAACTTCTATTTTCTATTCCATCACTGTCTGAAAAAAAAATGAGATTACATATTTTTTAATACAAAATGGCCAAAGCCTGAGCATTGAAAGAAATTCAATGCAGGAATGGGCGTGCAACAGAAAATTCATACTTTGATTCTCATTTATCATTTACGCATGAAACAATGTGCAAAACGTGTTTAGAACATAAAACAGTGGACTTGAAATTATATGCAATGCGGTTCAGAAACACATCAAATCCATCGCCCCATCGCAAATCGCTCATCGACGATTTTAACTTTTAACATATGCATGATATGAGAAAACATTAAACTTTGTGATGTGTGATGTGACATGGCCCATAGCATCGCATCCAAAAAAAAAAACTTGCGGGTGCTATTCGTTAAACTCCTGATTCTGTGATGTGCGCTTTGCGCTGCCCTCTTGATTTTGACACGTGGCCCCTCTTGCGATCGCATCGCAAAAAAAACAAAATAACGTGCGAGCAGCTGGGCGATAAGTTATAAACTTCGCAAAGTGCACACTGCAGGTGCCTTAAAACGTTAGAACAAAAACTTGTGAAGTGCACACTGTGAGCGACATAAAAGGTAAGTGGAAAGAGTTGCGAAGTGTGGTGAGGGTTGTGGGTCCCACCAGATTGCATTGGTCAAGATTTAACTTTCGGTGAAGCTTTAAGTGGTAAACGCTAATTGTTGTGAAGTGCATACTACAGGCACATAAACGATGGGAAGTGCGGTAAGGTGGGTGGGTCTCGCCGATATTTCATCGAAGGAAAATTAACATTGGTGAAAGGCTTATTGGTAAAACATAAAAGTGGTGGGTGGCAAAGTGCGGGCAAGAAAGGTAAGTAATGCGGTGGGTAAGGAAATTAACGCAGGGTGTGTGGCCTGGGTACTCTGTTTGATCTTTTGCGTGGGTTTCACAAAAATGCCTTTAGGCCTGAAACTTGCTACTTCTCCTTCTTGGAACAAAACATTTGCTGAAGCATGGGCTATTTCCACTCCTTAGCCATGGCGGTGGTTGGGAGTTATTTCCAACAAGAGCATCAAGGTAATTCAAGGACACAATTGAAAATCTTATACGAAGATCTTGTAGAACTTTAGAAAAAAAATGAAACATCGGGAAATAATTATAAAGATATCAAAACTCGATTTTAGGAACAATCAATAAAAAATAATGAAGAAAGTTGGCGTCTAAGAGACCACAATAAAAATTTAATTGAGAAGGTAAATAAGTTAAAAATTACAAGAAAAAATTAGAATATAAAGTGTCTCGAGAGGAAATTCAATGAGAATATATTAGAGAAAGAAAAAGAAAATTTGTTCATAAAATACCTGAATAAAAGGCTATTATAAAAAATCAAAATTTCAAAAGATAAATAGAAGTATATTGAAGAAAAATTCAATGATTCCTAAAATTATGAAATTTTACGTCTAAAGAATCATAACCAAAACCTCCTTACGCAAATAAAGAATCTTAAAAGTGACAAGTAGTCACTAAATGACAATTTAGAACAACTTCAAGAAGAAGTATTGAAGTCTCTAGTTGCAATAATCCAAGTTGAAGATAAAGGAACAAATATTGATCGAGTCATTATCATAACTCAAGAAGATGAGAAACCAACATAACTTAAAACATATTTAGATGTTGCAGTTCAAACAATAGAAATTCAAAGTGATGATTCTGTAGCCTACTCAACAACATTAGTATTTGAAGCGATTTAGGAAATTTCCACACACATGATAAGAAAAAATCAAACTGAAATAATACTTTATTGACATCCAAATCACAAGAGTAGACAACTAAGTCAATCTACATATTTGAACCATTCAGAACATAAACAAAAAATTTATGTTCCACGGAATACTGAAGTTTGCAAAATATAGTCCTATGATAAAAATTCATTACAAAATTTCAACGATCAGAAGATTCCAGAGAAGGTTAATATAGGACGGTTTGATCCATTCTTATTCCAACAATTGTTTTTTATCCCTTAGAGCATCATATTATCAATAGAGATGAAAGTTCGGAGATGAGAAGATATTTTAAATGGAAAAGAGATCAAGCCCATTCATCAATAAGGTTTAAGGAGTTTTTTGAAGAGGAAAAAAATGTTATGAATAAAAATATATGTAAAACAATTCAAATAATGTAAAACAATAATAATAATAAATGGTGATTAATTATTAACTAGGAAATTAAAAGGTATGTCCCTAAGGACATAACCGTTGGTGAAGAGGTACATGCTTAGGGTATATAAGAATGCACTCAACCTCATTGTAAATATCACATAAAATATTTTATAATATTCAATATACACTTACTTTTCCTACAATGGATGTCTTTGTCTTTGAATTAATTAGAAGCTTACTATATTGCGTCTATTAACGTTGTCTGTTACATAGCTTCTCATGTTATAAAGTATTCCCTTGAAATTTAAATAAGTACATAAAAGCATTAGTGTGCGTAATTGAATACTAATAAAAAACCTACAGATTAACCTGTATACATCTATGTACTACCATAAACATGATAAATATGTTTCCTATCTACAAAAACATGTAGTTTAAAAAATGGTATAGTTTCAAAATTGGAAAAATAGAAAAACACTTCATCCTTAACATATGACCATAATACACGATCGTAATGACATATAAGTTGTGTTTAATAGAGACCAATAGTATCAGTACTTTGCGAAATATTTCAAATTTATTCTTCATAATTAGAAAACATGTGTCCGAGTACAGTTCTCTTTAGGACAAAGGATCAACTAGAGATTTTATCTCTCTATGAATATGGTGGAAGATGATTTCCTTAAATTTATACTTCATCTCTACGATCTTGAATTTCCAATGGTCCAATTTTGAGACCTCAATTTGTTTCGTACCAGCCAATCAGTCTATCACACATTTGGATTCACCAAGAATTTGAAAGCATCTTATTATTTTAAAATTAGAAAAAAATAAAAGTTCCCAACATGCATAATTTCTGCTTTTGTATTTTATCCTTATTCGATAACAATACTAAACTGATAGGACTTGCTTCCTAATAATCTAATAATGCCTCCACTCCCACATCTTTCCCCTTGGGCTACACCACTAAATAACCGTAGTGGGAAGATCTATAAAAAAATGGGAATCACAATAAAAACCCACAAACCTCAGAGTGTGTATTTCTATATTGATATAAGAGTTCTTAAAGATAACCTTGTTCCTTAAATTCCATATTCTTCATGACACAGATATTGGAAGGGTGAATTATTTCCTAATCTTAATACGTTTATATCGCAAACAATGCACAAAATGGATATGCTTTATCTTTTATTTTATTCCTAAAACCTACATGATTCTTGCACAATTTTACTGAATAAAATACATGATCAAGGGTTTCTTCTTCAACCTTACTGACTACACAGGTTTGGGCTAGAAAAGACTCTTTTATGGGTATTTTCCCAAGTTAGTATTTGATTTTGTAGAACCAACTATATAAAACATCTCAACTTATTTGGAATCCTCCATTTCAAAATTAAATTGTTCCACTAGTTGATATTATGGTCTACAACTTATTATGTGGTGCCTTCATAAGCAAGCCTCACTTTCACCTCTCCAGAAGTATTATCCTAGCTCCAAACCAAGCAATCATTTGATTCATTTAGGAATATGTCATTATTATATCATCCCTTTACAAAGGTATTCCAAACTTCAGCTAGATCACCAAGTATTGACCTAAAGTCTACATAACCCATTCAGTAACCATTATAAAATTGATTGGACTCAACCTTCTTGACATTGTTCAAAGATAGTAACTCTTATATTTACGATACTTACCAACTCCTCAGACTACATATAGCAAGTTTCTCCTCCTAAAAAAGGGTATTTTCCAGGTTTCACCTATTTTCCATTCTCAATCTTCCACGCCAACCATCTCAAGAAAAATGGACAAGATCCCATTAAATCCTTACATACAATTGAACATCTAAGAATCATATCGACAAATTATTTTCCAATCCCATTGACCACTATAATTTTTTTAAGGAACTTACCTCGAATAACTTGACTACACAGTCCTCCTCTAAATATTCCTTTCTGCGAGTTTTTCATTACTAGTGTGCTTCCAAACCAAACTAGATTCTTAATTCCCAAACTTGCAAGCTTTTTTGGCCTATAAGGATTTCCCAATTAATAATATGAACCCCTTCCCTAATTTTCTTTCCTTTCCACAAAAAATAAAAATTTATTGTCTTATTTTTTCCAAAATATATTTTGGAATCTTCAACATAGACACCAAAATACTAGAATATTTTCCAGTGCATATTTCACTAGAACTATTATTCCTCCCAAGAGAGCCATTTATAGCACCATATGTTAATACTTTTCTTAACTTTCCCAATAAGCCACCTCTAATCCTCCTTTTATTATGTTATCACTCAAACATTTCTCAAGGTTGTAACAGAAAACTCACTATGGTAACTTTTTCAAAGAATAATATACATTGAAGGCTAGCCCCTTCAATCCATAGAGGGCTCTCTCTGACAACCTAATCACTAAGCTTAGAAATTTGTTGTGTATTTAAACAATGTCTAGAAATTCGTTAGGGTTGTCTTGGAAATAGGGTTTGGTTCAGATGAAGCAATTAATTCATTAGGAAATGGGGTCAAGAAATAAGGTTTCAAGTGTAATTACCGAAACATCGACTATATGAATCAACATGTATAGAGGCAAGATAAATGTGAAAATGTAGACCTATCAAAAATCATTTTTCATGGCAGTAGAATAACGAAATAAAAATTCGGGCATGAAACAAGAATCATGCAAGATTTAGAAGAAAGAATGTATATGTTTAAAATATATGAACCAAAGCATTAAATAAATTATGTCACATTACCTTTTCTAAACATCAGAAGACAAACATAAATAGGCATCCCACATGAAGAAAAATTGTCACTAAATAAACACACACTAAGTAAATCATCACAAGAATATTTTTATCGTTGATCATAAAATTCTAGTCATATTGGAATTTGAAAAAGATATATAATTTAATAAACACATAAAAAAATACATCTTTATTTCAGAGTTCAACCCTTGGACCTCCTTTTCATACATTATATAAAAACATACAAAATATGAGATCCACAATGTTTGGGAAAGTATTAATTAAAATAACCATGAAGATCCAAAATACATGGATCTGAAAAACATCTTCATCCATCTTTAGTATGATCCTCAATTCGAAATTGATGAGGTGGCCTTCAGTTATTTACTTGATATTTTTATAGGAAACAAAATTTTGAAAAATCTGGCAAATTTCTGAAAAACAAGCTTCAAAGAGGCATTCAAATCTCACAAACCATGATATATTTGTAAAAATGCAAAGAAGTTTTTTACATAAGCTCATTCATAAAAAAAACCTATTTTATATTTGGAAAATTCATTTTCATATTCTCAACAACCACGCCCAAAGTAGATGACTAAAATAGGAAACAATTAAATATTTAAATCTTGAAATATAGGCTGCAAATATTCTTTCATAGCCTTCGAACCATGATAGTTGGGTCAAACCCGAGGGAATATTTTTTAAATTGGTATGTCACCAACAAAAACCTATTTTAGTGTTTGCAACTTCATCTCCATATGTTCAGAAACTGCATTTGGAAATAATGATTAAAATAGGAAAATAACATGATAACACATATTTCATTAAATTTGGAATTATTCAATGGATCTAGAAATTATAACATTAACTAGATTAAGTATTTTGAAATGAGGAATTAGAAAATCACTTAGTTCGCTAATTTTAATATAGATATTCACCATTTTCTATGAAACAATCATCATGATAAACAATATAAAACAAATTTATATAAACTTGTGAAACAAATCTTTCACATGTTAATCTTGGATTCCTTACATTATGATGTAGGGGCATCCAAGAAAACTTTCATTAAAATTGGAATCCGAAGCTGTGAAAAGGAAAACATGGATAGTCGTTGTAAATTGGGGCAAAATTGGTTAAAACAGAGATAAATTGCTGGAACTAATTAAATGTAATTATATGCCATGTATGCATAATGAGAGATTAGGGGTTTTTTTGAGAAAATGAGGGAGAAAAATCGTGGATCTTAGATGATCCACACTCTTGTAAATTATATATAAAGAATCTTTATTGTGTTAGGAGAATATGAGCGAGAGTGGAAAGTACAATGTAATCGGAAGTCGATTTGTTGACTAAGGCTGAAATGCCTTAGAGTTTGTATATAATTAAAATACATATTATGTCGATTTTCTGTGTGTCGAGTTTTGGTTATTTATAGCTTAAATTTATGATTTAAATTCCGTGTTATGATATTTATTGATTGACCATCGATCACTGAAAGGATCGATGGCGCTCCAATTATAATACGATGTCGTTGAATGAGTTGTTGTATGGTGGAATTAAATTTTCGTTGGAGCCATGTGATTTGGAACCACACTCATGTCGAACCATGAGTTGAAAGCACAATGGAAGCGTGGTGAAATACGCATTTTGGAACCATGAGTGAAGGAACAGTGTAGGTGGTTTTTGAAAACCACGAAGGGTTATCGCACATCTTTTGGGTTGTTGGCGGTAATTTGTGGAGTCCACGCGATACACCCCAGCAGATGACACATGATGGTTTAAAACCACTTATTTTGCGTGTCTTGGAGCCTTTAACCATCGAAGCTTATTCGAATGCGACCACCGTCAGATTGGTAGTCAAACAAATGCGGAGTGCAATGGTCGTAGGATCACTTCGCATAACAGTTATGTGTTTATGAGGAGCAATAACCGTATGATTTGCGATCGACGGTTATCGTGAATAAAAGTTGCTTGGGGTTTAAATCTTTACATCGGACCTAATATGTTATAAAATTGTGGTTAAATCCTTTTGAGTTCCGATGTTAAGCCATAAGGGTGGGACCATCGTTTGTTGGTCAAGGTTTATGGAATGTTTTTTCTTTGTTTTATTTTCTTCCGATACATATTCATGGGCCCATAACCCATAGGTCCAAAGATCGAATTTTCAAAATATTGGATCTTGCATCTTTGCTACGCATTGGAGAAAGGTTGCAAGTTCATATTGATAAGATGACAGTTAAACTAACCTATAGTTGTTTTTATTTTCATCAAGTGGTATCAGAGTAGGGAAAGGATTTCCTGCGAGAAGGAGTTTGCATGCAAAGAAAGAAGAGGTATAGTTTTGTTGAATATTTGTAAAACTTGTGGTTTTTATATTTTGTGAAGGTAGCAGCAGAGGAAGGTGAGAATATTGTAGCAGCCTAGAGGAGGAGTGCTCAAATGGTTCCACAGGAGCGAACCAGAGAGATGCCGAAGGACTAAGCTCAGAGGAGAGAAGCTTGGTGAGGTATCTAGTAGCAAGGAGGACTTTCTATTGCAGAGGTTTTGTTGCAACTCGCAAAGGACAATTCCACAGAGGATGTGGGTAGAATTGCTCAAGAATGTTGTTACAGAAGATCACAAAGGGCAATTCCACAGAGGATGTGGGTAGAATTTCTGAAAAATGTAGAAGAAATATGACCAAGAGGTCATAAAAATTTTGTACCTCGAGAGTCTGATGCAGGGGCATCCGAGCAAACTTTCATTAAAATTGGAATCCAAAGCTGTGAAAAGGAAAACGTGGATAGTCATTGTAAATTGGGGCAAAATTGGTTAAAACAGAGCTAAATTTCCGGAACTAATTAAATGTAATTATCTGCCATGTATGCATAATGAGAGATTAGGGGTTTGTTTGAGAAATTGAGGGAGAAAAATCATGGATCTTAGATGATCCATGCTCTTGTAAATTCTATATAAATAATCTTTATTGTGTGAGGAAGAGAGGGTGTGCATGATAGAATATGAGTGAGAGTGTAAAGTACAATGTAATCGGAAGTGGA
Source organism: Pinus albicaulis (assembly GCA_034641835.2). NCBI lineage: Eukaryota > Viridiplantae > Streptophyta > Pinopsida > Pinales > Pinaceae > Pinus > Pinus albicaulis. Next base: position 929,074,714 of record CM076583.1, read on the forward strand.
TTTATTGACTAAGGCTGAAATGCCTTAGAGTTTGTATATAATTAAAATACATATTATGTCGATTTTCTGTGTGTCGAGTTTTGGTTGTTTATAGCTTAAATTTATGAGTTAAATGTTGTGTTATGATATTTATTGATCGACCATCGATCACTGTAAGGATCAATGGTGATCCAGTGATAATACGATGTCGTTGAATGAGTTATTGTATGGTGGAATTAAATCTATGTTGGATCCATGTGATTTGGAACCACACTCATGTCGAACCATGAGTTGAAAGCACAGTGGAAGCGTGGTGAAATACGCGTTTTGGAACCACGAGTAAAGGAACAGTGTAGGTGGTTTTTGAAAACCACGAAGGGTTATCGCACAAATTTTGGGTTGTTGGTGGTAATTTGTGGAGTCTGCGCGATACACCCCAGCAGATGACACGTGCTGGTTTAAAACCACTTATTTCGCGTGCCTTGGAGCCTTTAACCGTCGAAGCTTATTCGAATGCGACCACCGTAAGATCGGTAGTCAAACAAATGCGGAGTGCAATGGTCGTAGGATCACTTCGCATAACGGTTATGTGTTTATGAGGAGTGATAACCGTCCAATTTGTGATTGACGGTTATCGCGAATAAAAGTTGCTTGGGGTTTAAATCTTTACATCGGACCCGATATGTTATAAAATTGTGGTTAAATCCTTTTGAGTTCTAGTGTTAAGCCATAAGGGTGGGACCAGAATTTGTTGGTTAAAGTTTATGGAATGTTGTTGCTTTGTTTTATTTTCTTCTGATACATATTCGTGGGCCCATAATCCACAATTCCAAAGATCGAATTATCAAAATATTGAATCTTGTAGCTTTGCTACACATTGGAGAAAGGTTGCAGGTTCATATTGATAAGATGACAATTAAACTACCCTATAGTAGTTTAGCTTTTCATCACATTAACTCTTTCAATAGTATTTATTGTGCGTATTAAAAGCTAATTTGATTAAGTTCATTTATGAAAACAATGTTGTGTATGTGTCTATTATTAACCCATTTAATTATAATCTGATATATTTAATATCATGTATGTGTTGAGTTAGTATTATTACTAGGACAAGTTTGGAACAATTTAAAAGTATATCACCTTTGCAACACTAGTAATATGGTTGAAGATGAAAGAACTCTCTTAGATCATCAAGTTTATACATTGGATTTAAATTTCAAAATATTTGTGACACTACAAACCTTCTTGATATTTTAACTAAACAAAACTATCATGATATTGAAAGACTTCTTTTAATGCCTTTTTAGCATAAAAATAAAATTCTAATGAATTTTGAGTAATATTTTTATTACTTGTTATATACCATATTTGGTCTTAGTGGATGATAATCATCATTGTCACCATCATCACTATATACTATTGTAGGAAGTTTTCAGCAGTTTGGAGTTGACAAGAGAAAATATTTTTTTATATGTGTAAGTTTCGCCTTTGTAACGATCAAATTAAATTATGAATTATAATAGCAACATAATTTATTTTTATTTATTATTTGTACTTTTTTGTTAAAAACTAAGTTGATTGAGGCTTACTTCATGAATAATATATTGCAATAAATATATTAAGTATAAATTTATTTAATGAAAAATGATCACAGTAATTTTTTCAATATCTATTACTAATAATTTTAATGATCAAAATAAATCATGAATTAAAATAACAACAATCAATTACAATTCAATTATTATCAATTGCAAGAGGAAACAGAAGAAACTTGACTAAAATAGTTATTACAAATGTTTAATTTTTGTTCCTTGAGTGTTTAATGATATTATATTGAAAATAACATATTGATATTAATCTAAAACTTAGATTCCTTACATTATTTCTATTATATTGATCTAAATGTGAAATGAAAAGATCTTTCCTAACTCTTTACAAAATGTGAAGGGAAAGAAATAATTACTGAAATAGTTACTTTTATGTGAATCTAACTGTTTAGAATAATTTTTTTTTAGGTATAATCATGTTAATGTTAAGGTTTAACAATTACGCATCATGCATAACAATAAAATCATAAGACAACAAAGATTAGTGACGGAGTTCGTCCCTCCTGGAATATGTCTTTGGGTCTGCTTCAAAAGTGTGTGTCTGCTGTATTGATAAAACCAAGAGAAATAGGACTACAATGATCTATCAGTTGACAAGTGCCAAATAGCACTACTGATGTTGCAGAATTGAATTCTCCTGATGAGGCTTTATGGATACAGACTCTTTTCTTTGATGGGTCTTCAATCGATCAAGAAAATCTGATGATGAAGTGCACACTCTATCTGAAGGACTGAAGCATATGGACCTTTGGCACAATGTAGCTGAACTGAGTTTTTGAAAATTGAAGTGGATCTCATTGTTCTACAACGAACTTCAGTTCTGTATCTACGTAGGAAAAAGATCTCTCATACTCCACAATATACCTGCAAAACCAAAAACTCTCTCTACAAAGTGTTATTGCGCTTCTTCAAAAAGCACTTCTTCTTAACTTGTCGAGAACCTCTCCCTTTCCTCTCATCTCCAAAGCATACTTTGTCTTCTTTATAATATGAGGGAAAATGAATGGAATTAAACCATTATCTTCATATCTAGAAGAATAAGGTTTTATTAGTTTCCATTTTTAACATTAATTTAATGGGTCATTGTCCCTTTCTAGGCAGCTTATTTATCATGGATTCCTTCGAAGTAATCCACATCATAACCTGATATAATTTCTCTTGGGTTTGTTTGACACCTAGTGTCTTAGGATAAGGTGTTGATTAAAACATAATGCCTTTTTACATGCAATTAAACCCATTTTATACTTTATATTATATCTTCTCCGCTAGCGGTCTGGCTAACGGTGCGGATAAAAGGATTTCCCGGCATGTGATTAGCGCCTTGCCCAACGGTCACGTCTTACTCCGAAGGTTCCGGCTTAACCCCAGTGGTTACGGCTACTCTTTTTCACATGTCACACGTGGCTTCTTGATATTCAGCTTCAGCTGACAGCTCCGATGCAGTTTCCACACACGACATTCACATGGCTTTGAAACCTTCGACATATAGCATTTGTTGTTTGAATTAACGACTTGCATAAAACTATTCACATATCACAGTTTCTGATACAGTCAACATCCAAACTTAACATAATTCTGTTGCGGTTTGTTTTCCTGATCACATGGAACTTCGACATGGTCTCTTTAGACTTCTTATCCAAACTGCAGCTTTCAAACTTGACATCTGTGATTAACCTTGTCACATGATATCAGTTCTTCTGATACGGTTTGATGACTGTTTGAACATTACATTTATTATGTAATTTTTTTACATAGTTTCCAAGGATTTGACATTAGGTTAGTCCTAAGGCTGAAAGGTTTTATTGAATAGTTTTAAAGTGGGTTTTATTACAGAGTTTTAACACCATTCCCCTTTAGTTTTATACTTAGGTTTTTAGAACTAGGACTTAGTGCTAGGTTTAAAATTAGTCCTTTTACCTTAGGATTTAACCTTAGCTTTACAATTAGTACTTAAACATAACATTTTACATCATCTTCTTGCCACGGTATCAATTCACTTAGGCATTTTTAGGATTTTAATCAAATGTTTTTAAGACTAACATTTTTTCCTAACTTTAGCTGACTTAGACTTATAGTGCTAATGCTTTAGACTTAGGATTATGTTTCCTTAAGTCTTTACATGAACTCAACACTTTAAAATAATGACTAATGCTCTTTACTATTTCAATGTCATAGGTCGACATAAAGACAAATTTTTCTGATGACGACAATGTGACTTTAATTAGAGAAAAACATTGACGATTGTTGCCGAAGTCACTGATGTTGATGTCGAAGTTGACGATGAAATTTTGAACTTGAATTTCCTTCTCATAGCAAGAATGCTGAATGTGACCATCTTGGTCACTTTTCAATTTCGACAAGATTTTTCTTGACGACTTGAGTTGATGAGCCATTGATCTGAAAACCATCTTGGTCGATACAATTTCAACTCAACCTGTTTATTACAAAATCGATGATTAATTACTTGAAAATGACCATCTTGGTCATTTTGTAATTTTCGATACAAACTTTAGAATCCAAATTGGATCATATATTAATATTTATACTTATGTATTAAATTTTTCTTGTGAATAATAGATTTTTGTAAAATAAATATTACCTATAAAGTTATTTAACAATATATTAATATTGTGTTTCTTACTATTACTGACCATTTTAATATTGGCACTAAGTAACTATTTTTACTATGTTCAGTACAAAGTTATTGTACTAGTACAACATTGGCACCACTTCAAAATCTATAAGAGAAAATATTTTATAAGTCTAGTTGTGTTGTTCAATGATCAAAATCGTTTTTATAATAAATTAGAATGAAAAATATAGTACAATTTGATTTGTATTAAATATAATAAGTAATAATAAGGAAAAATCACTTCAAACATTATTAAAAGGGTCAAGAATTTATTCATTAAGTGTCTAAATGGTTTATATTAAATAGAATAGCTTTTTTTTGTCAAGTGGTCTGAGTTCACTAGAGATTACCTCAGATTTGATCTTTGGCTTGAGAAACCACATCCTAGGCGCATCTAAGCCATCAAAATCACTCGGGGATCACACTCGGTCTTAGCCACACTAGCACTAAGAAAACTGGTTTTAACTTGTCTCCTCCCCCTAGCACGAGTGCAACAACCTCTATAAGGTTTAACCCTTGGTAACCCTTTTGACGAGGACCATCCTCAACCAATTGTGCTAGTGGGACTTGACATATTAAATAGAATAATAATTAGTTACTCCACTATTATTTTAATAGACCAAGTCTAGAAGATGTTTTTAAGTGCATTATTGAATTTGACTATGCATATTTGATATGGTGAGAATTCATGTCGGTCAAGCAAAGCTTTGAAAAATTAAATATTGAATGGCATTTTCATGTAATTTTTATCACCACATGATTGCATTGAAATTCTAAATAATATAAAATTCCTCCAAAAATAATATGAAGATAATATTTTATGTACAATAAATATTGAAAAATGTGCCTAAATGTATATTAATAGATACTTGAAAAGAGAAAATTATACTCATGAATCATATCAACCATCTTAAGATAATCACTCAAGTAGATCAAGAACAAATTCTACACCACATTTATTTATCTTGTTCTTATTTCAATTTTTTTTATTTGGCATCCATGCCCACACTATGGTATTAATTGGAACAGAGACAATTTCTGGGTCATCATGATTTGGTACCCAATATTGACCTAAAAAATTTCCATTGTATTTCCCCAACATAGGCCTCCACCAATGAACCTTTACATGAAGATCTTGACTTTCATTATCCCTAAAATTATCTGAGATGGATTTTTCCATCCAAATCATATCTTTTTCATCCTCATTTCCTGATCTAATTACCAACATCTTTCCTTTCTCAATATCAATATTTGGATTGAATATTGGCTTTGACTTGTTGCAATTGGGTCCAATATATACTGGTTCATATATCACATTATCAAAATCTCCATCCATAATACTCGAGATTACATGGAGTGCATTATGGTCAACATCAAAAGGTGGCTTGTCTTGGGCGAGAAAACCTCGAAAGATGAATCACTTCCATCTATTATTCTATGATGGTTATAGATTCCATATAATTCATCCAAAACTCTTTCCCAATACACTACCTTATTTTCCCATTCCTCTCTAACAATTGGTGAGTCCTCATTGCCGATAGTGTCTTTCCACATTTTTATGTATGATTTGATTCCTTACTTCAATTTCTTTAAATAGGCATCATTCTTTTTGGAAGCTAAGAAATATGACTTCCCTACGTGAATTATAGGTTTACCTTCATCATATATATTCCATAACTCAACTGGTTCCTACCACTCAGTATCTCTAATGGATTCTTTGTACCTTAGTACTGGAAAATTATTGATTACAAAAAATTGTAAGTATTAGACATTAATATGTCCAACTAGTTCATTTTTCCAATCCTTGATGTATCCATTAAGGAAAAATTTGAAGTCATAGACCTTTTCAATAAGTGTAGGTGGAAACACTTCTTTTCTTCAATTATGTGATTTGTATGTATCATTTCAAGTAAATAATATATTTCTTTACTTTTCAAGTTGGAAGACGTTCTTATTTAGGTTCCTTCTCCGTCTTCATGGGTGTGCCCCACAGGAAAGAACCCAACCTCAATAGTGATGAAGACACCACGTGCAGTTAAAAGTGATAGAAACATGAAAAGATAAATATTCTTATTATCACTTGCTGCATTGTCCAATTGTAACAAAAAATTTGGAGGAAGTGGTTTAAAATCAACATTTTGACATTTTGATCTTCCATGAGATATAAAAATATCCTTGTAAACTTGACATTTTTAGTAAATAGAGGTGTCAAGTAATGCATTCAAAAGTGGGTTTCTTAGAAATTCCACTCTCATAAAGTAGATCACCATACATATCAATTTGTGGGACGTCATGGTCCCTTAATCACTTTGCAAGGGATATAATATTAATTTGTGATCCCATATGTACAAATGGAAGGGATAAATGACCAAAACCACTTGTCTTACTCCCATGTGTTAGCATACATGTCAATGAAAAACCTAAATATGTTCCTACAATATATTTTTATTTGACACATAGCCTTGGGATTGAAGTCTTTGTTTTATCCATTTTATCATGTATAATTCTCAAGTACTCCTTTAAAAACTACTCTGACATAACTCTATGGGAATAGTAGCAATATATTCCACACATAACAATCTTGTTATGTTTGTTCAATCTACCTCGTGCCTTTTCTTCCAACTCTTTTTTAGCCACTGACTTCATATGTTCCTTCAACACAATACATTCACTGCATTTAGTGAATTTATTTTTCTTTTAAAATTCCACATATATAAAATCATTATTCCAAATCTTGCTCATTGTTGATTGTGATATTGATGGGTAATTGAGCTTTTGAAGAGCCTCATTGATCTATTTTAACAGATAATTTTGCATATAAGTAAAAGGAAGCAATCTTAGAGGAGTAGATGTTCCATCTTCTTCAACTTGACGTGTTTGGTTTGGTGAAAAGTCTTAATTATCCATTACAATTATATGCAATATTGTTATGGCTTCCACAATGTGTGCTCGTGCATTGCATATGTTGGTGTTACCATGAATGGCTTTCATCTGACCATGATGGAAATAATGTTGGTAGTTATATAATGTTATTTTAGGAATGTTATGTATTTTTGGGCCTCATATATGCCCATGTTTTCATCATGAAATATCATTGTTTATACCCAAAAACCCTAAGTTTTTAGCCCGTTCTATACCCTAATTCCATCAGTTACCGCCAAATACTCTCTATGGTTGATTATCATCAGTTTTATTCACTTCTGTATGATTGAATATTATTATTTCATGTTTTATTGATGATGGTTTTTTGAATTACATTTATCACAGGGTTCCATCGCTGAAATCCCTCACAAGCCAATTAAGTATGGGAATGCCTAATTTAGGGCTTTAGCACTTTCAGCGTGCTTCAGGAGAAATCAAGATTTTTTATTATAAAAAATGATATTATTGTACCTCTCCATAAATTGAATTACACCCAGCTCACTCATATAGGTCTCTAGAAGGAAATTAGCCAATTTGTCCAAATTTGTAATAAATTTTAAGCTGCCAATTTCCACCTCGCTTTCCGTGCAAATTAAAGTGAAGGAAGAAATTAGGAAACATGGGTTTTGATCCCAGTATAGCCAATTTACTATCACTGTAAAAAATTTTCAAAATATCTTACAGTTTGGGAAATATTCAGGGGGATTTGAGGCTAATTATTTAAAATTCAGAAATTCAAGATTTGTCAAAATCTACCAAACAACCCTTTTTGGATTTTTGGTCAACTCTCTTACCTTGGTGACATCAAAAAATTGTTCAAACATGAGGATCAATGACCCTTAGGCACCATTACCTTCCATATTTTGTGAACAAATCTCATCTTATCCATGTAACCATGTATGGAGCATTGTTGAACCGAATGCTAAAAATTGAATGTTGTAATCTGAACTAATAGATTAAGTTAGCATATGGATCCTTTTTTATTTGATCTGCATAAAATTTTGTAAATTTGAGGCCATTTATAAAATCCCACATGAGAAATAGATTAGGGGAACACAAGGACTATCTAAGAGTTCTTATTCAAGGAATATTTTCCCTCATAAGACGATGGATGATGTTTTATTTGCCATTCGAATTCTGAATTTTAATACATAATTTTATTCAGTGTTTAATATATGTAAGCATGATGGTTTGCTATGATTTTTTGAAGTAGATTGGGTTAATCCAGGCTTTCTCCAGGAGTGGTAAGGGCCCACCACCATTGGAAACAAGCCTGTAGCTAAATTATATCATATATATTATCATAGATATTATGTCGATTTGACTTTATAAATAAAATATTCATTTGAAAGGTTGTGAGTTAGATCTCAGAATTATTATTTCATTATGTACTTAAAATTTTATTTCACTTCCGTAACCTTGAATAAAATATTGTAGATCTAGTTTCATAGTTGTTAAATTATTAAGTGGGAATCTTCATTGAGAAACGATCTTGGTATAATTTCATGAATGATCTCAAAGAATTGTTTATAGTTTGTTGTGGGTGTGCGTTCAACATTTATAGAGAATTGCTCCATTTCTTTGTATTTAACCTTACAAACATCGTTCATATATACAAAGAGAATTATATTGTTGTTCTTGCCCATCTCAAAATCATCTTCAAATTAGAATGAACACTTCATCTACATTCTCAAACTAGAAGATAAAATTGAAAGCACGAATCTTTGCGCTAATAAATACGAATAAAAATAGAGTATAGTTGAAATTAACATTGCCTTGAGGTTTCATTATATAGTTCATAAGAGTTGTGTCATTTTAATTGCAGAATAAGGCTTCATGTTTCCAGCATAAAGATTTAATATGAGTTTTAATTTGCAAAATCGTGTGCGGTTGCTCACCATCGACAGTTGAACACACACATTTCCTTTTCATCGTGACCGTTGATTTCTCTGGGAAGGGCAGAGAAGGGAAGTTTAGCAAACCATTATTTTCTTTTCATTTTATTTTATATCTCTTTCACGAAATTTATCTACGAAATTTTAGATAAATTTAGTGGAATAGGTACCTATAATCTAAATTTGGTGGAATAGGTACCTTTGGATTATAGGTACCTCTGGATCTTTCTGAATCTTTTTAGAGTATTGTCAACCAGTTACGACGCAATATATTTTTATTCAAATTGATTTGACTACTTATCATTTTTTAAAGGTTTGTTTAGAAATTTAATTTCATGGTAGTAATTAACTATGGATGCCTCCCAAGGTAGAAACCTACCATGATTTTTTTTAATAAAATTATTTTTAATCTTATGCCATAACCCTGTGTGGCCTAGTGTAATTTGACTAGGTGCTTATAGGATCTCAGTTGTTTCAATTTCCAGTCTTTGCAATTCGAGTTTGAAGTGTCTTTTCTTCATTAAGACTCTCTAGCATTAGATAAATCAGCTAGTTGTAATTTTATTAAATAGTTAAGTGTGAATTTCACTAGCAGTGTGGGTTGAAATCTTAGTTTCCAGTTAAAGGTAGTTTCTATTAAGAATTTCCTTAGTACAGTGCGTTCTTGTTGGATTTCGAAGTAGTTAAGGTTGCAATCAGTAGTGTAACTTATATCTTTCATTAAAAGAAAGAGTGTTGGGTTGCTGAAGTTTTAGGTAGGTTTGATTGAGCTCAGTTTGAAATTTGATTCATGTTAAATGCAATTGAGGCATAGCCTCTCAAGTAAAGTTCTATGTGTCTTATAGAAATTTAGAGTTGTCTCATTCTGATTTTCATTCTTGAAAGTAGAATTAGGGTTTGATATTTGAACCTGTCACAGAGTGGGTAGTATATATGCAGTTGGTTTCAAATTATATACATTCAGCTTCAAAAAATAAAACAATGACATTTGTAGTGAAATATAAGATTTAAATAAATCCAAACGCATACACAAACATTAACATGTGGATCTCTTATAATTTTTCAATCCATTTTACATAAGCATGAAGGTAGTGAAATCTATACCCTCTCATCTTGAATGTTAGAAGGACAGTGAGCATTTCAACAAGTGTTGCTGTGTATTTTAATCCTATCCAAATATTTAGACTTTTTTATTTCATGTATACGTTTCTTTGTTTGAGGAAGTCTTTGAAAATTATCAAACAAAGAAGGGAGCTTAAAAGTGACAGTGGTAACTTGTTTGTCAAAGCATTAGATTTGATAGGACTTGGTTTGACAGTTAGATATAATTTCGATTTCAATAGGATTGTGTATCAGTAATTTTAATTGCGAGATTGAATGAGTAAAAATATTTTCCATTAAATTTTTATGCTTGTAGCTTGCTTTTAGATTATAGTGTGTTAAGGTTTGATTTAGTTGTTGAGTTTGATATTACCATAGCTATATTAGCAGTGTGAGTTATCTTTATCAAAGAAGCAAGTTCTACGTTGTTTTGAATTCAGTTAGGAAATTGCTTGAGATTAATTAACTAAATGAGTGTGTTTTCCTTGAAGAATAGAATGATTAGGGAAATTCCTTAGTTATCATTTCTTTTGATTATTTCTTAAACTGTATGTGAAGCTCCTACCATTTTAGGGTTTTCAATTTCAAGTGCAGTTTAGGGTTTAATATAAGGATTAATTTTGAGATTTTAGTTTCAAGTTTGTTAGACTGAGTTGTGGTTAAATATATTAATTTTTCAATTCTTTACTTAAAGTTCAAATTTCATTTTCAATAAAAATTAGGGTTTCATTTAAGTGCATTTTCTTTTAAAGAGAAGAATTGGATTAATTCAATAGAGATCTTAGGTTCTAAAGTTGAATTCCGTTATTTTTAGTGAGATGTTTTGACTCCACTTTTGAAAGTTGATTATTCACAAGAATTTGTGTGTTTTATTACTTAGCTGATCATTATAAATGAAACATTAAAGCTCTAACCTACAAACTAAATCAAGAAGTGCAGTGCAACCTGTGCTCACGAGCCTGGATTGAAAAATTAAGTATTAGGAGGATTAATGTAGCAATTATTTCTCCCAACATTTTGGCGTCATCATCGGGGATCAAACCCGGGTCACCTGCATGACAGACGGGAATACTTACCACTATACTACAACAATAGATTATGTTTCCAGCATAAAGATTTAATATGAGTTTTAATTTTCACAGTGTGATTTTGGTGTGATTAATCAATTCTGGATAGTGCATTTTCAATTCCTTTGTCATCATGTTTTGAGATATCAAGAAAAGTATGAAGTGTTGTAGGTAATGTAGTTCAATTAGGTTCTTATAGGATCTCATTTTTTTCAATTTCCAGTCCTTGCAATTCGAGTTTGAAGTGTCTTTTCATCATTAAGACTCCGGAGCATTAGAAAAATCAGCTAGTTGTAATTTGATTAAACAGTTAAGTGTGAATTTCATTAGAAGTGTGGGTTGAAATCTTAGTTTCCAGTTTAAGGTAGTTTCTATTAAGCATTGCCTTAGTATAGTGTGTTCTTGTTGGATTTCGAAGTAGCTAAGGTTGCAATCAGTAGTGTGACTTATCTCTTTCATTAAAAGACAAAGTGTTGGTTTGCTGAAGTTTTTGGTAGGTTTGATTGAGCTCAGTCTGAGATTTGATTCATGTTAAATGCAACTGAGGCATATATTCTCAAGTACATTTCTATGTGTCTAATAGAAATTCATAGTTGTCTCATTTTTCTTTTCATTCTTGAAAGTAGAATTAGGGTTTGATATTTGAACCTGTCACAGAGTGGGTAATATATATGCAGTTGGTTTCAAATTATATACATTCACCTTCAAAAAATCAAGCAACGATATTTGAAATGAAATACAAGATTTAAATGAATCCAAACGCATACACAAACATTAACAGGTTTATCTCTTATAATTGTTAAATCCATTTTACATAAAGCGCGAAGGCAGTGAAATCTATACCTTATGATCTCGAATGTTAGAAGGACAGTGAACATTTCAACAAGTGTTGTTGTGTATTTTAATCCTATCCAGAGATTTAGAATTTTTTTTTTTATGTATATGCTGCTTTGTTTGAGGAAGTATTTGAAAATCATGAAACAAAGAAGAGAGTTTAAAAGTGACAGTACTATCTTGTTTTTTGAAGCATTAGATTTGATAGGACTTGGTTTGACAGTTAGATATAATTTCGATTTCAATAGGAGTGTGTATCGGTAATTTTAATTTCTAGCATGAATGAATAAAAATAGTTTCCATTAAATTTTGATGCTTGTAGCTTGCTTTCATATTCTAGTGGGTTAAGGTTTGATTTAATTGTTGAGTTTGATATTTCCCTAGTTAGATTAGTAGTGTGAGTTATCTTTATCAAAGAAGTAAGTTATAGGTTGTTTTAAATTCATTTAGAAAATTGCCTGATATTAATTAATTGAATGAGTTTGTTTTCCTTGAAGAGCAGAATGATTAGGGAAATTCATTAGTTAGCATTTATTTTGATTATTTTTGAAAGTGTATGTGGAGCTCCTACCATTTTAGGGTTTTCAATTTCAAGTGCAGTTCAGGGTTTAATTCAAGGATTAACTTTGAGATTTCAGTTTCAAGTTTGCTAGATTGAGTTTTTGTTAAATAGATTAAGTTTGCAATTTTTTACTTAAAGTTCAAATTTTATTTGCAATAAAAATTATGGTTTCACTTAAGTGCCTTTTCCTTCAAAGAGAAGAATTGGATTAATGCAATAGAGATCTTAGGTTCTAAAGTTGAATTCAATTATTTTTAGTGAGATGGTTTGATTCCATTTTCGAAATTTTCTTCTTCACAAGCATTCGTGTATTTTATTGCTTAGTTGATCATTATAAAGGAAACATCAAAGCTTTGACCTACAAATTGATTCAAGAAGTGCAGTGCAACTCATGTTTATGAGCCCGAATTGACAAATTAAATATTAGGAGGATTAATCTAGCAATTATTTCTCCTAACGTTTTGGCGTCTTTACCGGGGAAGTTGTAATTTTTTTATTCAAGTAACTATTATCAGAGTTTCAGTATCTTGGAGGGCTGTCAGAGGGAAGAGAGTGTACAGTAAGACGTGAGTGAAGAGCCACACGTCCACTTTTGTGGGGTTTCTCCAAAGTCTGACCGATTGTTGCATGTTCTTGAGTTTTTATTTCCTTTTTCTTTATGCACAGAAGTAAAGGTATACCTAGGGATAGTAAAGATAGATTCATTTCGAGTGCTATTTTTCTTGCAATTAGCAGTTTTTAATTCATTTTAGATTAAAAATTCAAGCTTTGAACAACAAAATATTTTTGGAGTGCTATAAGAACCTCCTTTTTGTACTAATCCATGTTTCGAACAAGATAAATTCAAGAATGACCAAGAGCTTAGAGAATGTCCATCGATGCGCTTTCTCAAATCCTAGAAATAGTTGGAGTATCTTGTTCTCAGGAAGGGTTCATCTTGACATCATTCAGGAAATTATCTGTCTCTCCACAGCTAGAACAGGATCTGGAAATCTCCCTTGATTCCTCTTGCCTATCTACCAAGAAGATCGATGGGCCATGTACCAAATTCGATGGGGAACATCCAGCTGAACTTGAGATCGAGGAACCTTCACCATGCCTAGCAAAAAGCCTTATGTGCATTCCAGAGACAAATTATCTAAGTTTGCTTGGCATGACCAAGGAGGAAATTCAGAGTGGTCCAAATGAATAAATGAGCCAATACCACTAGAATTACATCAATCATTGGTTCTAGGTCACAATCCAGTCAAATTACCACTCTCATCTTCAAATACTCTTCGTACATATTAATTGAAGCAACCGGTTTCTCATACACTAGTATGTGTTGAAATTTATTCTTGCAATCTGAGTGTGAGTATATTCAGCATGTTGTTACGAACATGGCTGCATTGGAAGTACTCCTACACTTGAAGGAGACCTTCCTCTCTCTATATTAGTGTAGGGTAGAAATGAATAAAATTATTGTTACAACATCATTCTTGAAATTATAATTCCTAAGGCATAATCATTTAATTTTTTTTTCATTATGCACTCTTGTGGTAAGACTTGTCAGGATCAATTCACTCTTAATGCCTCATATTTTATAAAGTGACTCTGATTATCGGCCGAGATTATTCATTGGGTCAGTTAGAGGAATTTTTATTGTTGTAATTTCCATTCATAAGCTTAAAATACTATCATCCAAGAAACCTTTTCAAGTTTCTCTTTGAAGGTATTGATGAAAAGCCTCCTATGGTGGACCACTCCTATAAAACTATCATGAGCTCTCATAAGAACTCTAGCATGACCTACTCGAGGAATATTTCATTCATTATCTGAGTTATTTTTCTTCTTGATTCTTTAGGGTAGCAGGATCAACCGGTAAATATTAGTAATTAAAAAAATTTCATGCCATCCTACGCTCTTAAGGAGTGGATCTGTCTCCCAGCTTATTAAGTAACCTCTAAGGTTAATCATAATCAGAGTCTACAAAAATATTTAGGGGAGGATAGGAGGTCTCAGCATGAGCTGACCTACCATGATCATGAGTCCTAACATGCATGACATTACTGCTCCTGGTCACCAAGTCAGAGTAATGGCTTTCAGCCCTAAAAGCGGGAAGATTGGAGGTCTCATCACGATCCAGCTTGTTCATCCATGTTACTTCTTGTGAGTGGAACTGCCATCCACTAGTTACCAGGCCAAGATAATGGCCTTTATCTAAAATTCAAATAAGCTAACTTTGAATCTATATCTAGTAAGTGGGACACAGACATTTCGTAGGGTTAAAATCCATCCCTGTCAAGGCTATAGATGCCTGCTAGCAGTAGGGCCATGCCTATGGTATCAAAGTTAGTTTTACACTATGATTCACTTAGTTGTTTTTGTCTTTTCCTTGAACTCACTATCATATGTCTCTGTGAATGGCTTTAATATCCTTCGATAGTGTGCTTTGGAGATCTATCTTTCAGAAATGATTTGCTTTTTATGGAGTGAGACTCTTAGTCTAGGTGATTCACTTTGCTTGAATAAGAGAAGCTTCAACTATATGCTTGGGTAATGCTAAGACAATCATCCTCAGAAGGTATAATTTTGTCATTTTTTTCCTACTTTTGATCCATTTTAAGGCCTTGGTTTTTAAATAAAGTCACTTTTACTTGTAATAATGAGGCTATTGAAAGTGAAGACCTCCTCCTTTGGATTACTCTTGAGATACTTTGTGGAAATTATTATGGTTAATAATTTTAGGATGACATTATCCTTGCAATAACAAAATTGTTAAGCATTCCTTTAGTAGCCCTAGGATTAGTTACTCTTTTGGAATAATAAAACTCAGTCTTAACGTCACTGGATCCCTGGTCACTACTTTTCTTATCTTGTTGATGCAAAGGAAGATGACATCCAATGAAACTTACTTACATGCTCTCATAATTAGCCCTATGGTTTAAGTCAATGAAGCATGACTTTAATATAGAACCCCTAACCCTTTAGTTTTGGTCTCTGTCAGAATTTTTTCTTGCATTAGGACATGCAAGATGATAGGCATCCGGGGGGGGGAGATGCTAGGAAAAAATGATGAGAATTGTCAGGTTTGATTCATATTTTCACCCTATGCTTCCTCATGGTTCTCACTATCATTTTTCACAAATTTTGGGCTTGGAGCATGATCAAGTAATTGTTCTCTAATTTAACCTATTTCCTTTATTTTCAATAAAGAGGATTATTGATGATAGTGCTTGTGTTATTTCAGAGAGTCGTATGAAAAATACACATGCATCAATATTTTCAGCATAACTTGGATATTGAGACCTTTTTCCTTCTTCAACAGATCATATCATCAGTCACATCAGCTTGAGCCATTCCATCATTTTCTTCATATTGCAGCACCAAGGACATCAACAACAAGGGTAAAACTCGAGGTAGATGTGGCTTAAGATTCTTTAATTGATTAGAGATTTAAGAAAGCTTTGATGAGTAACCACCACATATTCTGTATATCTGGTTTTCCATATATCCTCCATTTACATGCTACTAGAGGTCATAATAATAATGTTTCATGGAAAAAATTAGTAACTATAATGCCTTCCCCTCCTACATTCACACATATTGTCAGTTGAATCCAATAGAGGATGAATTCATTGTTTCCTTTCATGAAGAAACCATTGATAAGCACCGGCCTCGCAAAAATAGAGCATGTAAGCACATGTCTTCCAATCTCCATCACCACCTCATCTCATCTAACATTTTCATTGTCTCCTATCATCCTATTCGTCATTTTATTCCTACCATATCTCTTGTTTTTCCTTGATTTGTATCGCTCTTAAAATCAAATCTATGGCAATCAAATCTTCATTTAGTGTCGCTCCATAAGAACTAACCCTACCTAAAGCTATAAGCAAAGTATTTGTTTGCATGAGGAAATGAAAAATCTCATGCATGGGGGGATGTTGGACCTTGTATATGCCCATGTTTTCATCATGAAATATCACTATTTATACCCTAAAACCCTAGGTTTTTAGCTTGTTCTATACCCTAATTGTATTACTTGCCACCAAATACTCTCTATGGTTGATTATCATAAGTTTTATTCACTTAAATATGATTACATATGATTATTTCATGTTTTAATGGTGACGGTTTGTTGAAGTAAATTTATCACAGAGTTCAATTGCTGAAATCCCTCACAAGCCAGTTAAGTATGGGAATGCCTAATTTAGGGCTTTGTAACTTTCGATGCGCTTCTGGAGAGACCGAGAGAGGTTATTATCAAAAATGATATTATGATACCTCTCCATAAATTGGATTCCACCCATCTCACTCATATGGTTCTTTAGAAGGAAATTAGCCAATTTGTCCAAATCTGTAATAAATTCTAAACTGCCAGCTTCCGCGTTGATTTTCATCTAGATGAAGGTGAAGGAAGAAATTTGGGAACATGGGTTTTGATCCAGTATATTCAAATACTAACCATTTAACAGTTTTTCAAAATCCCTTATGGTTTGGGAGATATTCAGGGGGATTTTAGACCAATTTATGTAAAATTTGGAAATTCCAGATTTGTCAAAATCTCCCAAACAACCCTGTATGGATATTTGGTCAATGCTCTTACCTTGGTGACATCAACAAGATGTTCAAAATTTAGGATCGATGATCCTTAGGCACCATTAGCTTCCATATTTTGTGAACAAATCTCATTTTATCCATGTAGCCATGTATGGAGCATTATTGAACCAAATGATAAAAATTGAATGTTGTAATATAAACTAATAGATTAAGTTAGTATAGGGATCCTTTTTTATTTCATCTGCATACTATATTGTAAATTTGAAGCATTTATAAAATCCTGCAACATAGATAGATTGGGGGAACACAAGGATTTTCTAAGAGTTCTTCTTCAAGGAAGATTTACCATCATAAGACACTGGATGATGTTGTATTTTCCATTCGAATTCGGAATTTTAATACATAATTTGCTTCAGCGTTTAAATATATGTAAGTATGATGGTTTGTTGTGATTTTTTGAAGTATATTGGGTTAATCTAGGCTTTCTCTAGGAGTGGTAAGGGCCCACCACCACTGCAAATAAGTCCTGCAGCTGAATTATATCATAGATATTATGTCGATTTGAATTTATAAATAAAATATTCATTTGAAATGTTGTGAGTTAGATCTTTGAATTGTCATTTCATTTTGTACTTAAGCTTTTGCTTCACTTCCGTAAGCTTGAATAAAATGTTGTAGATCTAGTTTCCTAGTTGTTAAATGATTAAGTGAGAAAATTTAGTGAGCAACGATCTTGGTATAATTGCATGAATGATCTCAAGGAATTGTTTATAGTTTGATGTGGGTGTGTGTTCAACATTTATAGAGAATTGCTCCATTTCCTTGTATTTAACCTTGCAATAACTCGTTCATATATACACATATAATTAGATTGTTGTTCTTACCCATCTCAAAATCATCTTCAAATTAGAATGAACACTTCCTGTGTGTGCTCAAACTAGAAGACCGAATTAAAAGCAGGAATCTCTGCACTGCTAAATATGAATAAAAATATATTATGGTTGAAATTAGCATTTCCTTGAGGTTTCATTATAGATTTCATAAGATTTGTGTCATTTCAATTGCAGAATAAGGCTTCATGTTTCCAGCATAAATATTTAATATGAGTTTTAATTTGCACAGTGTGATTTTGGTGTGATTAAACAATTTTGGACAGTGTGTTTTCAATTCCTTTGTCATCATCTTTTGAGTTATCAAGAAAAATATGAAGCGTTGTAGGTAGTGTAGTTCAATTAGGTGCATATAGGATCTCAGTTGTTTCAATTTATAGTCTTTGCAATTCGAGTTTGAAGTGTATTTTCTTCATTAAGACTTGGGAGCATTAGATAAATCAACTAGTTTTAATTTGATTAAATAGTTAAGTGTGAATTTCATTAGCAGTGAGGGTTGAAATCTTAGTTTCCATTTTAAGGTAGTTTCTATTAAGCATTTCCTTATTACATTGTGTGCTTTTTGTATTTCGAAGTAGTTAAGGTTGCAATTAGTAGTGTGACTTATCTCTTTCATTAAAAGAGAGAGTGTTGTTTTGTTAAAGTTTTAGGTAGGTTTTATTGAGCTCAGATTGAGATTTGATTCATGTTAAATGCAATTGTAGCATAGCCTCTCAAGTACAGTTCTATGTGTCTTATAGCAATTCAGAGTTGTCTCATTTTTCTTTTCATTCTTGAAAGTAGAATTAGGGTTTGATATTTGAACCTGTCACATAGTGGGTAATATATATGCAGTTGGTTTTGAATTATATACATTCACCTTCACAAAATCAAACAACGAAATTTGCAGTGAAATACAAGATTTAAATGAATCCAAACGCATACACAAACATGAACAGGCCGATCTCTTATGATTGTTAAATCCATTTTACATATAGCGTGAATGCAGTGAAATCTATACCCTGTGATCTCGAATGTTAGAAGGATAGTGAGCATTTCAACAAGTGTTGTTGTGTATTTTAATCCTTTCCAGAGATTTAGAATTTTTTATTTGATGTATATGTTGCTTTGTTTGAGGAAGTCTTCAAGAATCATGAAACAAAGAAGGGATTTTAAAAGTGGCAGTACTAGCTTGTTTTTCGAAGCATTATATTTGATAGGACATGGTTTGATAGGTATATATAATTTCGATTTCAATAGGAGTGTGTATCAATAATTTTAATTTCCATATTGAATGAACAAAAATAATTTCCATTAAATTTTGATGCATGTAGCTTGCTTTCAGATTCTAGTGTGTTAAGGTTTGATTTAATTGTTGAGTTTGATATTTCCGTAGCTAGATTAGCAGTGTGAGTTATCTTTATCAAAGAAGCAAGTTCTAGGTTGTTTTAAATTCAGTTAGAAAATTGATTGAGATTAATTAATTGAATGAGTTTGTTTTCCTTGAAGAGAAGAAAGATTAGGGAAATTCCTTAGCATTTCTTTTGATTATTTCTTAAAGTATATGTGGAGCTCCTACCATTTTAGGGTTTTCCATTTCAATTGCAGTTTAGGGTTTAATGCAAGGATTAATTTTCAGATTTCAGTTTCAATTTTTTTAGATTGAGTTGTGGTTAAATAGATTAAGTTTGCGGTTATTTACATAAAGTTCAAATTTCATTTGCGATAAAAATTAGGGTTTCACTTAAGTGAATTTTCCTTTCAAGAGTGGAATTGGATTAATTCAATAGAGATCTTAGGTTCTAAAGTTGAAATCAATTATTTTTATTGAGATGGTTTGATTCCATTTTCGAAATTTGATTATTCACAAGAATTTTTGTTTGTTATTACTTAGTTGATCATTATAAAGGAAACATTAAAGATCTAACCTACAAATTGAATCACGAAGTGCAGTGAAACTCATGTTTACAAGCTCGGATTGACAAATTAAATATTAGGAGGATTAATCTAGCAATTATTTCTCCCAACATTTGTATCTTACACAATGATTTATTACAAATAATATTCCCATTAAATCTCACGTCCTTTAATTTTATAGAAATAGGTGGTAGGCGATGGCCATGGCTCATGTACATGATTGTGTTTGAAATGAGCGAATTCAAGACAAATTCCCTAATACCATTTTTTTTTTAAAATTTTCTCACGCCCCTGCTAGCACCTACAATGGCCTTCCTACCAACATGTTGAGTACAATCTTTTCTACAACATACATATGCTACCAAAAGTCAAATTTATTTCTCTTCATTTAATTTTTTTTGCCATTTTGGAATTTATTTTGTCGCCATAACTTGTTTAATGCTTTTATATGGTCTTATTACATGTATAGAATTTTTTTTTCTATATTTTCTATTACAAATATCCCCATCACATTTTTTTAAGGGATTTGTGTCCTTTATAACACCCCATATCACAATTTCCTTGGGTGGTTCCATAAACTTTTCCTTTACCCTTAACATCTCACCTTTGTTGTCCACCAACTTATTTTTTTTCCATATGACCAAACATTGTGTAGACTTATCCCCAATTTTTCATATTTCACAATTTCTATCCATCTCTTCTAAAAAAACCAAATTCAATTTCACCTAGTGTTTCACCTTTAACAATGTCATCCTCACAAACATTGATTATCGTTTCTTTGGGAATGCACATGCTCGTTCCCATGCACTCATATGTAGGAGAAATTTTTTTGCATATGAATATAACCCTATCTTGGGGAATATTCATGGAATGATCATAACATTGAGGTCCAAACCTTATTCTGGCTAAATATCATAATATTCCAATGCGCCCCCTAGTGTATTCTCAAATTCTGTTGGATGTGGTAGAGGAGCATCATGTTTTGACACCTTCTCAATTTTAACCACTATGCATCCTTTATTTACCATATTTCAATGCACTTTATGCCTAAACTCAATACCGAATATGGAGCCTATTGGAAAGTCAAAGTAGTTATATTAGAGTTTTATTCTCTGATATTGATAGTTACCCGTGATCTTGTTGGAATATTTTACTTGGTTATTATCTTGTATTTCATCAAGAAATTACCATGTTATGTGTGCATCAAGATTACAAAATAAGAGACACAATATGTAGGCACTATGCCAGGCTAAAACCCACCTTGAGGGGGAAATCCTGTTAAGATAATTATTCCTTTCAATGGTATTATTTCTAACTCTTCATCGTAGACATATACCATACCTTACCTCCACACAAAGTCAATTGAGTCAGTGCTGAAAAAATTCTCAGAAATGAAATTTGTCAGAGTAACTCAAAACTTGTGTGCTTGCTTAGATTTCATCGTTCTTAATCTGGTGCAATTTGTTTCATGAAAAATCGATACAGTATTCTCCCAGAAATGAGTTTTGTTCGTTTTCCCAAATAGGGAAATTTTGGAAAAAATATGTACATGCTGCCCTGTACATACTATTGACTGTGAAATGTGACTAGGCTTCAAGAGCCAATAACAGTTAGTCACTTTTCATTCTCTCATTGGTGCTGAGTTGGTCAATTTTCATTGGGTTGTTGGGTTTTTTTAGTGGCCAACCACAGGCTGGCACGTGGCCAAACCACAGGCCACCATGTGGTAACATGGGGCCCACCAAAATGGTTGGGCAAGTCCTAATGAGACTTCGCCGAAATTGAACATGCAACCTCTGCACCGCAAACCAACAGTCTAACCATTATACCATGTCACAGTTATTGTTATGTAATGGTTTATAACCCTATTAATCTTTTAATATGGGCGCATTTGGCATGGGGGGTTGGGCTAAGTCCCATCCATTGGTCACCCCAGCGCCACGTAACTGTAGGCAGAGGGCTGGGGGCTAGGGCCTAGCCCAACCCCGTGGCACTAACCATAACCACCGGTAGAAACATTTTCATGTGATAACAAAATCGGACCACCCATCTCCTACACCAACACCTTCACTACCTATTTCCTAACCGCACAATGTGACCATCCCCATGGGACCGCTGACATTAACCTCCAACAAAATTCCTTCCGAAACCGCCTCCTAACCACCAACATGTGACTGGGTTTGCAGTTAGCCGAAACCATCAGGATGACTGCCAGCAGAGGGGGCCAGCCCCAAGTCCTATGGATCCCATGTGACCAAGTGAATGCAAATTTTGAGGGCCTTAATGGGCAATTTATTAGTCATACAAATTTTCCTACCGAACGGGAATAGTGTTAATTTTGGAGAGAAGCTTCCACACTCGGGGCACCCATGCCAGGTTTGGATCGAATTGTGGGGAGTTTAGCTGCAGAATTGGAGAAAAGAGACAAAGAGGCATAACTTTCTCAGTTTTTTGTATTTTTTGGAGCAAAAAGAGGCTAGACATGAATTTTCAATAGCTATCAAGATTTTGGAGCATGTTTTGAACCTATTTTAGTACTATAACTCATTGTAATCACCATTTTATGAGCATAATGAAAGAGGGTCAAGCATTGGAAGTTGGACCAGGAGACGTAGCCCAGGAGGGGTCAACTGCTTCATCACTTGTTGTTTTTTGGTTACTATTATGGCTTTATTTCGCTATTATTTATTAAATTTATGAGTTAAATTAATGTGTAAATATGTTAAATAATTTAACTTAAGTACCTCAAAAACTCATGCAATTTACTTGCAATTTAAACAATCCCCAAGCACATACATATTCAGATCAAGTTTGGTATCAAAGATCTAGTTTTATTTGATACTGTGAGGATTTAACTTTTTGCAAGTTTTTCATACGGTTACAAGGTTGAAGCTCAAGAGAGGAGAAGGAAATATTGTGGGTGCAGGTTCTCGATTTTGTACAAGGAAAAGGAGAGCACATTTTCCACAATCTCCACCACAAGTTTCACCTCAAATTGTACCTAAAGCTTCAGTAATCATGTCTCATGAAGGATGAGATTATAATATGTCAAAAGATGAGAATACTTTTAGAAAAGCATTCTTTGAAAGGATTGAAATGGTGAAAGTTCTCTATGAAGAGAGAAATGCAAGATTGCAGGGTGAGAGTTCCAAGCCTTCAAAAGGAGAGGGTTCTTCTGGAGGAAAAGGAGGAGATGATGAAAATTCAAAAGGAAATGGCTACCAACCACCCTCTTCTCCACCATCATCTTCACCTATATCCTCACCTTCATCTTCATCCACTTCCACAAAAATCTTTACTCCAACACCTCCACATACCCCAAAGGGTCATGGTAAAACTCCCTTATTGAAACTTGATATTAAATTCGAATTGCCAATGTATAACAGTGAAGTGAATGCTAGAAAACTTGATAATTGGGTTCGTTAACTTGAAGTATATTGTAGGATTCAAAACATCATAGATGATGAAACAAAGTTTCAGCTGGCTTCATTAAGGGTGGAAAGTGATGCTTTGATTTGGTGGGAAGCCAAAACACAAGAGGATATGAAAAATAATGGTAAGGTCTCAACCTCTTTGATAGAGCTTATTACTACACTTAGGCAAAAATTTTATTCATTATCTTATATGCAGAAGGATATTATGGATTGGCAGAATTTTAGACAACTAAAAGGTCAAAGTGTGCAAAGTTACATGCAAGAGTTTAGAAGAAGATCTCTAATTTTAGGTGTATATTTGTCATCACAAGACACTTTGTTGAAACATATTGTGGGTTTACACAGTTATTTAACGCATACTATCCTTATGTTTAATCCTACAAGTTTAAATGAGGTTTGTGTTCAGGAAACACATATTGAAGCAAGAGGGATAAATATTTCGCAAGAGGGTAGCAAAAATCCATTTGAAAGTGGAAACACAAGAGGCTAGGAAAAATCCATTTCAAAGTGGAGAGAAAGGAAAGAGTAAATTCAAAGGGAAAGGAAAGAAGAATGCATCTGTCAAGAAGGAAGGAGAAAAATTAACATGAAAAATGTTTTCCAAGGAGGGTCATGATGAAGATCATTCTTGGAAGCTTCAGCCTAAGATGACTTAACAAAAAATGGAAGAAAAAGACAACGACAAGTACACAATATAATCTAGGATATGATTCAGGAGATGACACAAAGATCACAAAAATGGAATGAAAGGTAAGGACATAGCAAGAAATAACTATTCATGTTGTCCTAATGATACTCAAGATGAGAAAAAAATAATTGAACTTTTCCATATTCGATTTATTTCAAAGCATAACAAAATTGATAAACTCTTTGATAGTGGTTCACAAGAAAACTTGATTTTTGAAGAATTAGCCAAGAAGTTAAATTTAGAGACCGTTCCTCATCCAAGACCTTATCCTTTAGGTTGGATATGCAAGAATGAAAACTTACAAGTGAAGAGGAAATGCATACTTAAATTTTCAATTACAACAAACTTTCGTGATGAAGTTGAACTTGATGTAGTTCCACTTTATATTTCTGATATTGTTTTGTGAAGCCCATATTTTTATGAAAGGAAAGATATTTTTAATTGCCATGAAAACAAGTATCACTTGTTAGAATATGGTATTGAGTACATTGTTAGAGCACATCGACAAAAACAAAATCTTTCACGTGTGAATGGCGGACAAATAAAGAGACTTATTACTCTAGCAAGATTTTTGTGATTTTAATAGTCAAACAAAATAATGATCATTAGGGGAATTTTTAGGTCTAAAATGAGCCTCCTAAGGAAATTATAAAATAATAGTGGAAATAATAAAATAATATTTGATTACATCATCAAATTTTAGAGGGAAAAAAGAAAAAACTACTTTTTCAACTCATATTTTCAACTTATCTCCCAAATTTTTTACTCAAATTTCGAGTGGGAGTACTCGTTTGATGAAAAATTTAATTCCTTATCCAAGGAGTACCTATGTTGCATAGTTTCGATGGATCTTGCTACACAAAAAATTATAAATACATGAAAACCATGATTGCAATCACATTTTTCATGTATTTCTCATTTTTCATGTAGTAGGGTCCGTAAAAAGTATGTAACATGAGTACTCCTTGGATGAGGAATTAAATTTTTCATCCAATGAGTACTCCCACTCGAAATTTGAGTAAAAAATTTGAGAGATAAGTTGAAAACACGAGTTGAAAAAATAGTTTTATTATTTCACTATTTTTTAATCTCTTTACCCTTTTACTTAAAAAATGTGAATCATCCCCCATGGTTGACATCGTCATCTTGAATCCTATTGGCTCTTACAAATTTTACTTTGGTTGTATGTTTTTCTTATGAGGCCCATTTTAGACCTCAAAATTCCCCAAATGGTTGATAATGAAGATTTTCAAGGTTGTGACTCAAGATTGAAATATAATTTGGTTAAGGTTGTTAACCAATATGATGAGATGTTTCAGGAACCAAAATGATTTCCTCCCAAAAGAGGAATCCAATATTAAATACAATTGCAGTAAGATTGTGAGATTCCTAATATTGGTGTGTATAAGATGTCAGTAATGGAAAGTGAAAAAAATAAAAATAAAATTCAAGACTTGTTAGACAAATGGATCATCAGACCAAGTACTTCGCCTTGCAGGTCACAAATTATATTTGTGCCAAAAAGGATGGAACATGGTGCATGTGTGTGGACTTCCATGCATTGAAAAATATTACAGTAAAGAATCATTACCCACTTCCTAGAATTTATGATGTACTTGATCAGTTGAAAGAAGCTAAGTATTTTACTAAGTTGGACATAATGAGTGGCTATCATTAAATTTCAATTATTGAATGAGACATATGGCATACAACAATAAAAAAAAATCAAGTTTTTTTTTAATGGATAGTTATGCCTTTTGGTCATTGTAATGCTCATGCTACCTTCATGTGTGTGATGAATGATGTATTGAGGCAATTTATAGATTATTTTGTGATAGTCTACTTATATAACATCTTAATTTTTTGTAAATATCATGAAGAACTTGTAATGTATGTCAAAAAATTACTTGATGTCTTGAAGAAAGAACAATTGTTTTTAAATATGTCAAAGTGTGAGTTTGGAAAAACATCTTTAGTGTATTTGATTCATATTGTTGGAGGAGGTAAACTGAAAATAGATCCCTCCAAGGTTGATGTCATTTTTAATTGGCCAAAGCCCAAAATAGTTACAGAGGTAAGAAGTTTTTTGGGAGAAACCCAATATTGGAGGAGTTTTATTGCTAACTTCTCTTCTATCACAGCGACATTCAATGCATTGAAAAGTGTGAAAGGTGTTCTAGTGGGAAGGTAAATAGGAAAAGGCATTTGATGCATTGAAGGAAAGATCAATTCAGCTCATGTACTTTCACTTCTAGACTTGATACAATCATTCAAGATACAGACTAATGCAAGTGACCATGCCATGAGTGTAGTCCTTATGCAACATGGTAATCCCATCTGTTTTCATTCGGAAAATTTTAATGGTGCAATGATTAATTATCCTACATATGACAAGGAATTGTATGCATTGGTGCAAAGTGTGAAAAAGTGGAAAAATTACTTGATGGGTAAGGAGAAAATTATTCACATTGATCATCAATCATTGCAATACTTGCAATCACAAACAAAGTTGCAGCAATCAAGGCACTTTTGATGGATGGGTTTTCTTCAACAATTCCACTTGGTGATAAGGTATAAAAAAGGTATCTATAACAAAGTTGTGTATATGCTTTCTAGGCCTATTATTAGTGTTGCTACTATTCTTAAGCATAATTTTGTTTTGCATAAGAGCTATGTTGAAAAATGTGCTTTAGATAGTGATTTTCAGGATATATATGAAACATTACGTCAAGGGAACCAAGTAGATGAATTGGATTATCATATGCATGACAACTTGTTGTACCATCTTAGTAAGATTTGTATTCCATAGGGAGAGAATAAACATCATAAGAGAGGCACATACTTCTCTTATTTCTGGTCATTTTGATGTAGGTAAGATGGTGGCACAACTACATAGGTATTGTTATTGGCCTCGTATGCTTGAAAGTGTGGCATATTTTATTAAAGGTTGTTCATTATGTGTTGTCAGTAAGCCTAGCAATAGAAAGTTAGGATTGTACACACCACTTCTAGTACCTTCTCGCCCATGGGAGAGTGTTTATATGGACTTTTTTGGAGGAATTCCTATGTCAAAAATGAAGCATGATTATCTTTATATAGTTGTGGGTAGTTTCAAAAAAATGTGTATTTTAATTCCGTGTAAAAATAAAATTACATCTGAAAAAAAATGCTCAGTTATTCTTTAAAAATCTATGGGTATGTTTTGGATTGCCCACATCCATTGTTAGTGATAAATATTATCTCTTTGTTTGGAATTTTTGGTCAAGCTTGTGGGGATTCATAGACACTAAATTGAAAAAGAGTACAACATTTCATCCGCAAACAAATGGTCAAATAGAGGTGGTGAACAAGATGGTGATACATCTTCTTCGTGGGTTTTGTAGCAAGAATCCTAAGTTGTAGGATGAACATTTGCACTATATTCAACATTCTTTAAACCGGGCCAAGCACTCTTCAACTCAAACATCGCCATTTGAAGCATGTTTGGGATACTTTTCTAAATATCCTTTTGATTTTATTTTTGTAAAATATGTTTCTATTGATGGTCATTATGACAAAGCTTAAAATTTCATTGAAAAAATCCAATTGGTACATCAAGTAGTTCAAGAACAGTTGTAAAGGAGCCAAGTCAAGTACAAAACAAGGCACGTCAAACATCGTGTAGATCACAATTTCCAAGTTGGTGATGAAGTTTTGCTTGACATTAACCAATAAAGGCTTTAACAATAAGGTAAAAAACTAAAACCAATTCGATATGGTCCATTCATAATTTTAGAAAAGATTAGTGATAATGCCTTTAGGTTGGATTTTCTTTCATATATAAAAATTTATGTTGTTTTTAATGTTGAGAATTGAAGGTTTTATGAGCCTCCTTTGATTTAATATCAAGGAGATAATGTTAAAATTCCTTTTATTGAGGATTTCTCTCCTAATTACCTTGAAGAACCACAACAAGACACCATTCTTGAAAAAATAACAAGGACTTCCAAATGAGGGAATGTGGAGTATCGTCGTGTGGGGCTAAAAGGAAAAAAATCCAAGTAAATCCAAATGGATCAAGATTGGAAACATGAGGGAACTGTACCCTCATATATTTAACAATTGAAAGTGATATTTTCAGGTCCAAAAGCTTCCAGTGGGGATGAATGATCTGGTGCTCAAAAATGAAAGTCGTTGGAATGGATCAAAACCTTTGTGCTTGCGTAGATCTCGTCTTTCTAAATCTAACGCAATTCATTTCGTGAAAAACCGACACCTTATGCTCCCATAAATGAGTTTTGTTCGTTTTCCCAAACATGCAAATTTTGGAAAAAAGATGTGTAGGCTGCCCAGTTAGTAGTCCGTACATCTGACTAGGCCTGCTGACTATGCAATGTGACTGGGCTTCAGGAGCCAATGACAGTTCGACTATTGGAATTCTCTCATTGGTGTCGAGTTGGTCGATTTGAAATGGGTTGTTGGGTTGTTTTAGTGGTCAACCACATGCTTCCACGTGGCCCACCCAAAGACCTCCACATGGCACCATGGGGGCTAGAAAATTTTTTGGGTATGTTTGAATGAGACTTTGTCAGAATCGGACATGAGACCTCTGCACAAAAAACCAATCGTTTAACCGTTATACCATGTCATAGTTAATGGTTTAAAAAAATATTAGTGTTCTAATATGGGTGCATTTGCCATGGGGGGTCGGGCTAAGGCCTAGCCCTTGGCCACCCCAGTGCCACGAGACCGCAGGTGGAGGGCCAGGGGCTAGGCCCTAGCCTGACTCCATGGCACTAACTATAACCATCGACGGAAACATATCTATGTGATAACATCAATTGACTGCCCGTTTGCTAAACCACCAGTCTCACCGTCTGTTTGCTAATGATGCAATGTGAACAGCCCCACAGGACCACCAGCAGTAACCTCCAGTAAACCACCTTCTGAAATCGCTAGGATGACTGACAGTGCAAGGGGCTAGCCCCAGGTCTTGTGGACCCCATGTGATCAAGTGCATGTATATTTCACGGGCCTTAATGGCCAACTTATCAGTCCTACAAATTCACCCACCGAGTGGGAATCATGCCACTTTTGGAGGGAATTTTCCATGCTCAGGGCTCCCGTGCTAGGTTTGGGCTGAATTGTGGGGATTTTAGCTACAGAATTGGGGAAAAGAGAGAAAGAGGCATAACTTTCTCATTTTTTGGTGTCTTTTGGAGCATAAATAGGCTAGACATGCATTTTTTATAGCTCTGAAGTTGTTGGAGTACGTTTTGTATCCATTTGAGCATTGTAACTCATTTTGATCACCATTTTATGAGCATAATGAAAGAGGGTCAAGAATCGGAAGATGGACTAGGAGACGTAGTCGAGGAGGGGTGAAATCCTTCATCACTTGTTGTTTTGTGGTTAGTGTTATGGCTTTTTTTCTCTGTTATTTATGGAATTTATGAGTTAAATTCATGTTTAAATGTGTTAAATAATTTAACTTAAGTACCTCAAAAACTCATTAAATTTACTTTAAATTTAAAATATGATATGAAATAGGACTAAATTTTCGCCAAATTGAATTTATTGTTAACTTGTTCGCTTAGTGTGGATGACTGAAGGAAAGAAATTGATTTTATGACTTAATCTTGAACTTAAGAAAAACAATTAAACATGAATTTTCAGTAAATAAAAGATATAGAAGACAAAAAACATTGATTACAGAGCTGTCCCTAATGGACTACATCTCCAAGTTTGCTTTCAAGATGGGCATCCGTTTGATTAAGGAATGATCCAAGGAATAATTTACATAAAAATTCACCAAATTGAATGTGCTCATAGGCACCTCTAGTCTCTGTCAATAAAAATTTCTCGATCTTATCTTTCTAACGTCTGTCTCGGCGCTGAATTCTGCCCCCAGATGGCCAAAATACACCTAAAAGAAAAACTTCTCCTCTTTACACAATTTTTGAATACAAGCCTCAAATTCCCACCTTCTTCCATGGTTCAATGGCTGAGGTTTTTATAATGTGAAATTCAAGTTTAGGTCAAACCTCTTGGTCCAAAAATTGCATACGGTTTTGCATTAGGTGGATTGAATGTGCTCTCGGTCCAATAGTGTTTTAACAGCTAGGATAAGGTTACATGGTGGTTAATTAAAATATAGTGCATAACAAATTACAAACCCGAAAATGAACTTTAGGCTAAAATAAGCCTCGATGATTCTAGGTGAAAATGGTGGTCAGCTAACAGCTCCATGTGTCGGGTTGATGCTGTCCTGGTATTCTGGTGGTTGACTGCCACATCACAGCTCTGTTCTCGTAGCTTCGTCCAATAGTTAAGGGTTTTTCCCAAAATCATGTCACAATGCAATCCTCCGACGGTGATCTTCTCGACGGTCATCTCCAAACTACACAGTGTTAATCTACTTATTCATATGTTGTTTGCACCTGCAGTCAACTCCCGTGTGGTTAAGTGATATAATATGGTTTATTCAAATGGTTTATAACCATAGTTTTTGACTACCAGAAGTTTTTTTTCCACTATGCTTTATATATCACATAGGTTTTTAACATATTTTTGGTATGCGATGTCACCATAGGTTTAGGACCTTTAATCATTTACAACATGTAATTTTTTCCCTTTTCACCATGTAATATTTTCCCCACTTAGGTTATAACCTAGGTTCACTACATATAATTGCATCCACCATTTAACATTCAACATAGAACCATTTAACCTTGACATAACCATGAAGTAACTTGCACCATGACTGAAGACTCTCATACATATACAAAACTGAAATATTGGAGGCTATATTGGACTTCCCAGTCAATCTTTGACTATGCAAGATACTCCTGGATCAATCCTTTCCACTTGAAAGCTTTTGCACCAACAAAAGTTTGATTTAAGCATACATGAGGTGAGGTTATATCTCCTTTACTCTTCTAATCTCCATCCACCTCGCGTTGCTTGGATTCATGCCTTTGAGTCCCACTTGAAGGTATTAAACATCTCCACACCTTGAAGTTCAAACCTTCCTATCCAATATGGTATCTTCCTGCAACTCATTCATATACCCAGGTGAAAAATCATCAATAGTAGGTATCTTTGTATCTTCCTCTGGATCAATGATCATCTGAGGTTCATGCAACTTCATATTTTCTACATTAACAACTGAAAAAATACGCATGTAAAGAGGTAAACATAACCAGAATGCATTATTTCCAAAATTTTCTACAATATTGAAAGGACCATACCTGATGGGTTTTAGTTTCTTACCTTCCCCTTTCAATCTGTCTTTAATAATATACAACCATACCTCATCACTGACCTGAAAATGATGATCCACTCCATGCTTGTCGTGCTACATTTTGTACTTGGCCTAACTCTTCTTTAGCTGATCTTGCACTGCTTCATGTACTTTTTGTCTCTGTTGAATGAACTTAACTACTTCATTTCAATCGTTGTGTCTATCCACTTAGCAATACCTTTGAATTTACGCCATTATCTTTCTTATGCCAAAATGTCCTAAAACGCGATAATAATGTGCTTTTTGAATAGCATGTGCCCTTTCTATCTGTTGTATGCACAACTTACCCAGATGATATAACAACCTGTCATGAACATGAAAATTGACTTCTTCCACCTAAGTACCATGAGTTAGTGATTCGTAAATATATTTGAAATAAACATCTGTATTATATTTTTATAAATAAATTTCATGTTTTAAAGAACTATTTTGCAGCATTACTGAAGCATTCGAAGATGGTATAGACAAAATATCATCTTCTTTGTTTGTTACACCTTTCTTGTACTAAATTACTAAATGAAATTGCTGAAGAAATCCCATACATATGTAGTGGTGATATTGTTGCAACTTAGTCTGAGACTGAAGGTACTGAATCAACTGATGATATGAGTGAATCATTGTTTCCTTACCCATTAATTAATGTTTCCATTTCTTAACACTTTCAACCAAATCAAACAATTCTTTATCATATGCCGGATAATTTACAACTGCCTTAGAAAACGTTTCTGAATGAAAACAAATAGGCTTCCCTTTTTGAAGTAAGATTGCACCCATTGCATAAGCACTAGCATTTGTTTCAATTTTGAATGGTTGTTGAAGATTTGGTAAAGCTAAAATTGGTGTTGTGACAATTTTCTACTTAAGTGTCTCAAAAGATTTTTGTTGTTTCCCTCCCCACTGAAAGGAAAATTTGGACCCTGTTAAAGCATATAACGGTGATGCAATTAAAGTGTTGTGTGTGGAGCCTGATTATCTTGTTTATTTTGTATCACGACATTGGAGCCCTGTACCTTAATGGGCCGGTAATGCCACCCATAATTAAACTCTGTCTGGGGGGTCCGGGGGGGTTGGCTATGACTTTTTGGAGCCCCCCACCCCCCATGGCGGGAGCTTTTGGGGGCAGCGCCCCCGAAGCTAAAGACAGATGTGAAATTGCCTTATAAAAGTATAGTAATTTATAGTCAATCTGGGTCGTTCAATAGGCGGATGATCTGATGGTAGAAGATGTGTTTAGTTTAGGTTTTTTTTCCCTAGAAGGCATCCCCTCACTTGTATGAGGGTTTTGTATTGTGGCTATGTATTATATGTTTATTTTCCAAGCGATAAACTGATAGGGAGACTGTGAGAGAGAACAGAGGATATTACAGCGGATCTGTTGTAATTTGTGTCTCTTCATTTTGCTGGATAATAGATAGGAAGGACTGCTTGTTCGGGTGGACGTAGCCCAAAATAGGTGAACCACGTATATTTGTGTCTCTCTGGTTTTATGTGTTTTGTGTGCTTGTTTTTTCCGCATATTTTATTTGTTCTATTGCTCTGTAATATATAATTTTATAACATAAAGAAAACTGAGAAATGAATTTCCTCCAATATTGAACTGCACCTAAAAAACTCCTAACTTCAGTCACATTTTGTGGTCTTGTCCACTTAACAATCACATCGATTTTAATTGGATCGATTTTGAAATGACCACCTCAAAATATGTAATGAAGATACACCAATGAAGCTTTTCCAGACTCACATTTGAAAATTTTAAGGTACAATTTTTCCCTTTGCAACACTTCAAAGACCCGTTTAACATTCCTAACATGCTCCTCCATACTGGAACTGAAAATCAGGATATCATCTAAGTATATTATGACAAATTTATCAATGTCTGGATGAAATACATCATTCATAACCCACATGAAAGTTGTTGGAGCATTACACAAACCAAACAGAATAACTAGCCATTTAAATAGTCCCTGCCTAGTTTTGAATGCAGTTTTCCAGATGTCATTTTCTGTTATGTGAATTTGATGATACCCACTACGCAAATCCAACTTAGTGAAATAGACAAAAAATTTCAACTCGTCAAGTAAATCACCTATCCTAGGAAGGTGATACATGTTCCTGATTGTGATTTTGTTTAAGGCCCTAAAGTCAACACACATTCTCCATGTCCCATCTTTATTAGGAACCAAAATTATTGGTGAACCACATGGAGATGAACTGGGTCAAATGAAACCTTTCACAACCATCTCTTGGATTTGTTTCTTTATTTCTTCATTTTATATGACTAACAAGTGATACATTCCCACATTAGGAAGAGAGGCATCAAACAACAATTGTATCTCATGTTGTATTTCCCGTTTAGGAGGCAGATTTTTTGGCTCTTTAAATATACTTTGAAAATAATCTACCACTTTAACCAAATTATCTTTAAACTGAGATTCACAACCTGAAAAATCATCATGTTGATCCTTATTTTGTTCTTTTACAACTAGGAGTACATATATTTTACTTGAACTTATTAGCCTCTTCATCTAATTAGCAGTAACAAAATCCAAGTGTGTTTTGATTTTATGTGCCCTGACAATGTATTCAATCCCATATTTCTTAAGGTGATATTTATGCTTTTTCCTATGAAACACAACATCACGATCATAGAGGTAAGGACTTCCTAGCACTACTCCACATATGTATGATGGAATCACATATTAATCCACTTCATCAATGTAATTAGTTGTGATGAAAAATTTTAAACGACACTACTTTTTGACATTAATCTGAGCCTTTTCTTTTAGCCAACCTAATGGGTATGCTCTTGGATGATTCTCTATCTTCAAACCTAATTTCTTAACTATTTCTTCAGATATTAAATTTTCTTGTGATCCACTGTCAAATAATGTGTCTATTTTGGTGTTCTTAGAAATTATCCTTATGTGAAATAATTCAACTCTTTTATCCTCATCCAAATGATTTATGTTTGAAGAAGATGCAGAAGTACTAGAAATTGAACTAGTGTCAGAACTTTTACCTGTCGAACCCATTGCAGTTATTTTCCTTGTTGGGCATGGAGCCTGATTATCTTCTTTACTTTGTATCACAACATTGGACCCCTGTACCTTAAAAGGGGCGGCAACGCCGCCCGAAATTTAATCGCTCCCGTGGGGGGTCTAGGGGGGGCGGCCGCTGGAGCCCCCTCAAGCGGGGTCGTGCGCGCCCCCGAAGCTAAAAAATAGATGTAAAATTGCCTTGTAAAAGTATAGTAATTTCTAGTCAACTGGGTCGCTCATTAGGCAAAAGCAAATGATCCACTACAGAACTTATGTTTAGATTAGGGTTTTTTGCCCTGTAAGGCAACCAACTCCCTTGTATATATGGGGAGGGCATTGTATTACTACTGTGTGTATTACGTGTGTATTCCCTTAGCGAGAAACAGAGAGGAGACCGCAGAGAGAACAGAGGATATTACAAATGTGATCTACCGTAGGTTTTGGTTCTTCATTTTTGCTGGATAATAGAAAGGAAGGACTGGATGTTCAGGGTGGACGTAGCCCAAACTGGGTGAACCACGTATATCTGTGTCTCTCTAGTTTTATGTGTTTTATGTGCTTTTATTTTCCGCATATTTTATGTGTTGCATTGCTCCATAATATATAATTTTCTAACAACCGGTATCAGAGCCGAAGGTATATTTGGCTAATAAACTCACAGGAAAGAAGGGTTCCTGGTTCGAGTGGGAGAAATGGCGACGATGGTAAGTTTAGGGTCGAGAAATTTAACGGCCAAAACTTCCCGCTGTGGAAGATGCAGATGGAAGATTATCTGTATCAGAAAGATCTGTACCTACCATTGAGCAGAAAAACAAAGAAGCCGGCGGCCATGACAGACGCGGAATGGAACATTCTCGATAGAAAGGCACTCGGAACAATACGGTTGTGTCTTGCGGCGTCAGTCGCCTTCAATATTTCGAAGGAAACAACAACAGAGGGTTTGATGCAGACGTTGGCAAAACTGTATGAAAAGCCCTCGGCCTCAAACAAGGTATTTCTTATGAAACGACTATTTAATATGAAGATGTCGGAAGGTGGATCTGTTGCAGACCATTTAAATGAATTTAATACAGCTACCAGTCAGCTAAGTTCTGTAGGGGTAAACTTTGATGATGAAGTTAGAGCTCTGTTATTCTTGTGCTCATTGCCAGAGAGTTGGAATGGTTTAGTAATGGCCATTAGTAACTCTATCTCTGGATCTAGCACTTTAAAGTTTGATGATGTTGTTGGTGCTATCCTTAGTGAGGAAATGCGACGGAAAAGCTCTGGTGAGACATCAGGTAATGCTTTGAGTGTAGAGTCTAGGGGAAGAAGAATGGAAAGAGGAAAGAGCTCGGGATATCGCATTAAATCAAGGAAAGGCAGATCCAAGTCCAGATCGGGGATAGTGTGCTGGAATTGCGGAAAGAAAGGACACCTAAAGAAAGACTGTAGATCTCGGAAGGGAAAAGAAGGAGACACACAACAAGAAAACAATCATGAAGAAAATGTGACAGGTGATGTGTTACAAGATGCTTTGATTCTTTCTTTCGAAAATGTTATTGATTCTTGGGTTGTAGATTCAGGGGCTTCATTCCATGCCACACCTGATAAGAAATATTTTCATGACTATGTCCAAGGAGATTTTGGACAAGTTCGTTTGGGTGATGATAAACCCTGTAAAATTGTTGGAATGGGTAAAGTTCTTGTAAAACAACATAATGGAAACCAATGGCTACTAAAGGAGGTAAGGCATGTTCCAGATCTGAAGAAAAATCTGATTTCAACAAGGCAGTTAGGCAGTGAAGGTTGTGTGACAACTTTCACAGATAAAACTTGGAAGGTCACCAAAGGAGCGCTGGTAATAGCAAAAGGTGAAAATGTTGGTACATTGTATTTATGCAATGGTATTTCTAACTCTGTTAATGCTTTAACTTCCAAAGAAGCAGATGCAGCATTATGGCATCATAGGCTCGGACACATGAGTGAGAAGGGAATGAAGATTCTTCACTCAAGAAATTTGTTGCCAGGTTTGAAGAATGTTGATTTGGATTTCTGTGAGAATTGCATCTATGGAAAATAGAAGAGAGTCAGATTTCTCAGAGTTGGGAAAGAAAAGAAGAGCGAAAAATTGGAGCTTGTGCATACAGATGTATGGGGACCTGCTCAGGTATCATCTCTCGGTGGCTCTCGTTATTATGTTACTTTTATTGATGATGCAACTAGGAAAACATGGATTTATTGTATTCAGAATAAATCTGATGTATTTGATACTTTCAAGAAATGGAAAGCTTTGGTTGAGATTGAGACAGGAAAGAAGTTGAAGTGTCTTAGATTAGACAATGGAGGTGAATATTGAAGAAAAGAGTTTGATAGGTACTGTTCAGAGCATGGAATTCGTAGAGAGAAGACAGTTCCAAGAACACCACAAGAAAATGGTGTGTCAGAAAGGATGAACAGAACAATCATGGAGCGTGCAAGGTGCATGAGATTGCATGCAGGATTGCCTTTACAATTTTGGGCAGATGCTGTAGATACTGCTGTTTATTTAATAAATAGAGGGCCTTCAAGTTCCTTGGATGGTGGTATTCCAGAGGAAGCATGGACAGGTAAAAAGGTAAACTACTCTTTTTTAAAGCCTTTTGGTTGTGAGGCCTTTGTCCATATTAATAAATAAAATAGAACAAAGCTTGAGGAAAAATCAAAGAAATGTACCTTTATTGGATATGGTGCTAATGATTTTGGTTATCGCTTATATGATTATGAAAATCACAAAATCATTAGGAGCAGAGATGTAATATTCAATGAAAAGGTCCTGTATAAGAATCAGCTGCAGGAAAAGAAACAAGAAAAAGAAAGAAAATAATACACGGTTCTTGATGAGATAACTGAAAAAGTAAAGGTGCCTGAAAATAATCAACAACCATAGCAGCAGCAACCACCACAACAGCAACAGGCACCTCAAACACCTGAAAGTGGTGTTAGAAGATCTACCAGGATAAGTAGACCCCCTGAACGATACTCTCCTTCATTATATTATTTATTGCTGACTGATTCTGGTGAACCTGAATGTTATGAAGAAGCAATGCAGGTTGAAAGCAGGAAGAAGTGGGAGCAAGCCATGAAAGAAGAGATGGACTCCTTAATACATAACCAGACTTGGGATTTAGTCAAGTTGCCTGCAGGTAAAACTACATTGCAGAATAAATGGGTTTACAGGCTGAAGGAAGAAGATGGAGGAAAACAGAGGTACAAAGCTAGACTTGTGGTGAAGGGGTTTTCACAGAAGAAAGGTATTGATTTTGATGAAATATTTTCTCCTGTTGTTAAAATGAATTCAATCAGAACTATTTTAAGTCTTGTAGCAATGGAAGATTTACATCTTGAACAGTTAGATGTAAAGACAACATTTCTCCATGGAGATTTGGAGGAAGAGATATACATGCAGCAACCAGAAGGATATGAGGTAAAAGGGAAAGAAAAATTGGTGTGCAGGTTAAAGAAGAGCTTGTATGGATTAAAACAGGCCCCAAGGCAGTGGTATCTAAAATTTGACAAGCTTATGTCTCAACAAGGTTATACTAGATGTCACTCTAATCATTGTGTTTATCTGAAAAGGAAAAATGATGGCAGCTATATTATACTGTTATTGTATGTAGATGACATGCTTGTTGCAGGGTCTAACATGCAGGAAATAAATGTGCTCAAAAGAAAATTGGCAAATTCATTTGCAATGAAGGATTTGGGAGCCGCAAAACAAATCCTTGGTATGAGGATAGCTAGAGACAGGAAAAATCACAAATTAACACTGTCTCAGAATGAGTACATAGAAAAGGTGTTGAAAAGATTTAATATGCAGAATGCAAAACCAGTTAGTACACCTTTTGCTATCCATTTCAAACTTAGTAAGGAGATGTGCCCAAAGACCCAAGAAGACATGGATTATATGTCTAAAGTTCCATATGCATCAGCAGTTGGAAGCTTAATGTATGCAATGGTCTGCACAAGGCCCGATATTGCACATGCAGTGGGAGTTGTAAGCAGGTACATGAATAATCCAGGAAAAGAACATTGGATGGCAGTAAAATGGATTCTCAGATATTTGAGAGGTACCACAAATCAAGCATTATGCTTTTGTGGTTCAAACATTGCTCTACAGGGATATGTTGATGCAGATATGGCAGGTGACAGAGATAACAGGAGGAGCACTACAGGATATGTATTTACTGTAGGTGGAACAACTGTCAGTTGGGTTTCAAAATCCAAAGTGTTGTTGCACTTTCAACAACAGAAGCCAAGTATGTTGCTGCTACAGAGGCTAGTAAAGAAATGATTTGGTTACAATGGTTTATGGATGAATTGGGTAAGAAGCATTATATGGGTACACTATACAGTGATAGCCAAAGTGTTATTCATCTTGCAAAGAACTCAGCATTTCATTCCAAGACTAAACACATACATCTCAAGTACCATTTCATACGGTCAGTATTGGAAGATGGAGAGTTGAAGCTGGAAAAGATACACACTAGCCAGAATCTTGCAGATATGCTAACAAAAGTTGTAACCAGGGAGAAACTGAGAACATGCTCAGTTTCAATTGGTCTTCAAGGATGACGATGAAGATGAAGAACAGCCAGGTCCAAAGAGGAATCATTGTCCAGCAAATGAAGCAACGGTGGAGTTGCTACAATCAGTCTCCAAGTGGGAGATTGTTGGGTATGGAGCCTGATTATCTTCTTTACTTTGTATCACAACATTGGACCCCTGTACCTTAAAAGGGGTGGCAACGCCGCCCAAAATTTAATCGCTGCCGTGGGGGGTCCAGGGGGGGGCGGCAGTGATTTTCGGAGCCCCCCCCTGGCAGGGGTTCGGGGGCAGCGCCCCCGAAGCTAAAAACAGATGTAAAATTTCCTTGTAAAAGTATAGTAATTTCTAGTCAATCTGGGCCGTTCATTAGGCAAATGATCTGACGGTAGAAGTTATGTTTAGATTAGGGTTTTTTGCCCTAGAAGGCAACCCCTTGTATATATGAGGGCATTGTATTGCGGCTGTGTATGATGAGTGTATTCTCGGAGCGAGAAACAGAGAGGGAGACTGTGAGAGAGAACAAAGGATATTACAGCGGATCTGCTGTAGGTTTTGTCTCTTCATTTTTGCTGGATAATAGAAAGGAAGGACTGGCTGTTTGAGGTGGACGTAGCCCAAACTCGGTGAACCACGTATATCTGTGTCTCTCTGGTTTTATGTGTTTTGTGTGCTTGGATTTTCCGCATATTTTATGTGTTTCATTGCTCTGTAATATTTAATTTTCTAACATTCCTTTCATCACTTGAGTCAGAGCCCAAATCTTGTTGGATTGTGGTATTAGCCTTCTTTTCACCTTTCTTTTTCTGGAACTTTTTTGGTATGAGTTCTGGGTGAAGTTTACAACGTATGGCTTCATCATGTCTAATTATTTGACAATGAGAACAAGTAGGTATTTCACCTTCCTTCTAAGTTTTTGTTGTTTTCTTTCCCTTCAAACTACTCTTCCTCTTGTTGTATTTGGAATCCTTGATTTCCAATTGTTTGGATGCTTTTTGTGAAAACTTGAATGGTCTGCCACGTGATTCAATATGTATGGCTTGAACACACACTTCATCAAAGTCAGTGGGATTAAACATCAATAACGTATGTTGTAAATAAGAATGTAAAATTTCAATTTACTTTAATAAAGTTTCATGTGTATCCAATGGAATACCAAGCGCAAAATATATGTTCTTGAACTCCTGATTAAACTCCTGAACATTATGTCCTTTCCTTGCCTCAAATGCTTCCAATCAATAACAACTTGTTGCATGTATCCCAAAGCATAGAATTGTTTTATGAGAGATTTTAAAAACTTTGACCATGAAGAGATGGCTAAATACCTTTCCACTTTAAATCTACTTGATTTTTACTTTCCCACCAGATTAAATTTTTTCCCCCCATTCTAAGTGAAGCTAACTAAATTTTTATTCTTTCATTAGAAATGTTCTGAATTCTACAATACACTTCTAACTACTTAATCCAGTTATCTAAATTTTTAGGATTCATTTTTCCATCATATATAGGTAGTTCAAATTTACATCATGTTTCAAAAGAGATGATTTCTAAGGTTTATTTTCTATTTTAGAGTCTCAACTGGAAGAAGAAGAAGAAGAAAAGGAAGAAGATGAAGATGATGGAGGAGAAGGAGGTTTATCAACTTGTCCTTTTCCCTTTTCCTTCTTCGTCGTCTTTGAATAAGAATCTCCATCTCTTACCTTCTTATATTCATAGAGTTATCCCAACATCGGCTGCATGTTCAAAAACATTGGCTGAATCTGTTCTTCTCCCATGACCTTCACTTCAGGAGATTCTCCTGTATCAGATCCTCCAATTGTCGATCATTGAGAGTCTTTCTACTTTCCAACTTCTGGGCATATCTCATCGAGCGTTACTTCTCCATATTGCAACTTGGACTTGGTAAACATTCACTGGCAAAAATCCTACAAATGCAACCTACTCTGATGCCAAAACATGATCTGAAATAGGACAGAATATTCGCCAAAGTGAATTGATTGTTAACTTATTCGCCTAGTGTGGATGACTGAAGGAAATCAATTGATTTTACGAATTAATCCAGAAATTAAGAAGCACAATTAAACATGAATTTGTAGCAAATAAAAGAGTAGAAGACAACAAACATTGATTACGAAGTTCATCCCTGATGGATTACGTCTTCGGGTCTGCTTTCATGATGGGTATCTGTTTGAGTAAGGAATGATCCAAGGAATTATTTACATCAAAATTCACTAGACTAAACATGCTCATAAGAAACTCTGGTCTCTTCAACATAATGTTCACCCTATTAGCTTTATAACGCCTATCTCTACACCGAATTCCGCCTCTGGATGACCAAAATACACCTGAAATAAAATATTCTCCTCTTTACACAATTTTTGAATACAAGCCTCAAATTTTCCATGGTTCAATGGCTGAGGTTTTTATAATGTGCAAGTGAGGTTCAAGTCGAACCTCTTGGACCAACAATGGTATATGGTTTTGCATTTGGTGTATTGAATCTGCTCTTAGTGCAATAGTGTTTTAAAACCTAGGATAATTGTTACACCAGTTTTTTGGTCATCTAAACTATTATCATTAGATGGACCCAAGTACACCATGTAAGACCAATTTTACCCTAAGTAAAATTTCTTTCAATATGAAAATAACTTAGTAAACCACCTTTATTAAGTTTTTTATGGTCTAAACAGGAAACCCCATGAGGAAATATTAAATAAATATACATTTGTTTGATTTTCCTCAAGGAATAATTTGTTAAACAACAATTTAATTAATATTTCTGGTTATACTTAACCCAAAACAAGGAAATTAATTATATAAATCATTATTTATCTTATTATTTTCTAAGAATAATTATTTAAACCTTATTTAAATAATATTCTTTGTTAACTATGACTAAATCACCCTTAAATAATTAAATAAATCATTATTTATTTGATTATTACTCCACCACATCCTTAAAATGATAAATAAATCATTTATTTATTTATTATTTACAAATAAAAGAATTTGACCCAAGTCAAATTCCTTTTCCCTCCAACAAATATAATAAAATATTCCATAAAAGTTGGATCTTGATTTGGTTAATAATATTTTAATTATGCACCAATATCTAGACTAACTCAATATTTTGTTATAAATAGAAGGGTTTTCTCATTCATTTATCACCTTTTGTTGCCTAAAGATCACTCTGGATCTATACTTTTGGTCTGACTATTGATCCATCATCATAGTCATATTTTTCTACCATTTTTGTCTAGGTTTTCTACACCATCAAGAGAGAGGAATTTTAGATCTGAAGTGCTGAGGACTTACAAGAACCATCCCATTGAGGAGAACAGGGAACACCCTCTTGTGTTTTCCTCCCAAGTGCTATTAATACAAAATTCATTCAATATATTCTTGTCTTTTCTATTGGATGCATGGATTAAATCTTGTTTTTTTCTACTTTTTAATGTCTTCTAATGCATAGATCTAGATTTTTGCAACATTTATCTTGATCACCTAACTGCAAATCTGGGCATATTAGCAGCCATATTTTTTGTTAGGGTTGTTTGTTATGTGCAGCTAAAGTGGTATTTTTTCGTACGCTTGGAATTAAGATTCATACTAACAACTGGCGACTCCACACGGGTTTACAATTACGACCACTATCATTTTTGTGATCCTTGCATATTTAGCTGCTTCAAACCCTAGGATTTCTCTTTAGCCCCTTGTTTTCACTTTTCTTGATGTTTTTTTTAACCTATAAAACCCTAAAACGAAAACAATTCTGACTTCTGTGTGTTTTCAGACCTATTGCGCAAGTGACAGGCATCAGCCGCAGCTGAGAGGACAACTTTTTCTGAAATCTGCCGCTGAGAGTGTCGGAAGTGCAGGTCACACTTTTTGGCCCAAAAACTGCGACCTAGACCTTGAGGATGCACCTTTCAGCCCAAAAACTGTGACCTCTGTTGAAAACAGGTCAGAAACTACGACCTAGACTTTTTGCATGGATTTTTCTGAAAGTTTTATGGGTTTGTCTGAGCCTCTGTTCAAGGTTTTCCAACCTCCCTCTCCGCCCATTTTGGACATGTACTTATTCTTTTTTTCTCAAATAAGTGGGAACCTAGCCCCCTAGGGCTTCAGTACACTCCACTTTTTGTGGAAGAGTTTTTTCTGTTGCAGGTTGTCTGAAATTTCAGAGTCTTCAGCCATTTTTTCAGATCTGATACCTCACCTTTAGATCCGCTTTAGATATTCTTGTTATCCATCCAAATCACATCATTTATCTTTGTTTTGGTTTTCCTCTAGGTTTCACTCTGTTTCCCTTCAAGAGATAGCCTTTCGCCACCTCTTTTATAGCAATTTTTCCTCTGATTTGTTGTTGTTTTCTGCACCACTTTCCAGTAGATCTTGTCTTTTAGATCCCTATCCCTCTTGACCTTAGATCTATTGGATTTTTAGGGTGTTTTGCTTATTTTTTTCTCACCTATAGACTAGTTGTTGAGAGACCTGCCTTCGCGGGTTTAGATTATTGCATTATTAGTTGTTTATTTTCTGTTTTTGCAGGCCTATGTACTGTCATTTGCAGGTTTATTTACAGCTATACAACACACTTTTTCTTTTTCTCTACAAACGTTTAGGTTTAAAAATTAAAATTTACACACTTTTACACACACACTCTAAGCGAAAAAGGGCTTGGTTAACACCACCAAGAAAAGATTCTAAAACATTGAAATCAATTTATTCTCCACCTCTCTGCCCTTGTTTCGACATTGTAATCAGTTGATCCTGCACCTCCCTGCCCTTGTTGGTCTCTTTTTCCTTTGTGTCATGTTTTTTTCGTCACCATTGCGCCACAAAGTCATTTATCCCAAAGAATTCTTGGCCTTCATCCTCAATTTCCAGTAGGAATACTTACTCCTCTGCGTAGGATTCAAGTTAGTCTTCCATCGAGTCCGCACACTGACTCTTCTTCTGGTCTTTCAAGTTCTCCTTCTCGTTCTGCCTTCGGTTCTCCCCCTGACACCTTCACTATGTCTGGTGCAGGACCTAATGCTAGTGGTAACCTTAGCCCTCCTGCCAGAAATACCATTGGTGGGGCCGTAACGGACACAACCCCCGCTGCACCTTTTCTCCCCTT
Organism: Pinus albicaulis; assembly: GCA_034641835.2. NCBI lineage: Eukaryota > Viridiplantae > Streptophyta > Pinopsida > Pinales > Pinaceae > Pinus > Pinus albicaulis. Next base: position 929,118,771 of record CM076583.1, read on the forward strand.
CATGGCAGGCCTCAGCCTCCCTGATTTTGACCAATTGATAAACGACCCTATACACCATGTTGTTAGTTGGCCCTCTATGCCAACTAAACTCCCTTCAGACATCCTAGAGTTTGAAGGCCTTGCTAGAGAAGATCCTTCAAATCATATTCGATCTTTCCACATGTGGTGTTCGTCTAACTCCATTATCGATGACTCTATCTGTCTTCGGTTATTCCAACGAATGCTTACAGGTGAAGGTTCTAAGTGGTATGTTGATTAGGCCCCTTCCTCTCATACCACCTTTGCGACTCTTGCCCGAGTTTTTTTGTCTTACTTCCAGCTTCCTCTTCATTATGAAACTAGCACCGAACCCTTGACTTATTTCTTCAATCGTCTGCAACCTGCCTATCCAACCATGTCTAGGAATGGCAAAGAAGAAAGAGCCTATGTCGAGCCCCTACCTTCGAAGACCATGTCTACATGGACTGGTTCCTCAGATCTCTCTTGGTGCTTATTGGGAAACATGTCGCATCACACTTTCCTCAAACTGAAGAAGCCGCTCTCCAAATTGCGTTAAAATATGACTTGATCTATGCTCAGTCGGGTTATGTTTATACCGTTCTACCTTATCTTCCCAGACCCGGTGGTGCCAACACAGTGGGGGCATCTCACAGCACTGACGGTATCATTGGAGCTCTCTTTAATCCGTATGCTCAACCTCCCATGGGCTATGGTTTTCCTCAGGGAGGGGCCAGCACATCTTGCACTTTCCCCCCTCCCGGTAGCACGTATCCAAGATACGGCATGCCTCCTATTTTTTCCTAGGCTCATGTTTACCACACTATTACCCAACCTCGATATCCACAGCTTGGTGCTCCAGCTCCTCCAACATTAGCACCTCCTCCTTGCTTTCCTTCTCAACCCCCGCAACAGCAACCACCGCCCCCTCAGGGGTAGGTGTACGCATAGCAGGGCATGACTAATCCTCCTCCCTCAAAAAGGAAGAGGAAAGGCACTCAAAACCAAGTTGCCCCTGGTAATCTTGGACCTAATCAAGACAATGCTCCTAACACTAATCCGTATGCTCAACCTCCCATGGGCTATGGTTTTCCTCAGGGAGGGGCCAGCACATCTTGCACTTTCCCCCCTCCTGGTAGCACGTATCCAAGATACGGCATGCCTCCTATTTTTTCCTAGCCTCATGTTTACCACACTGTTACCCAACCTCCATATCCACAACCTAGTGCTCCAGCTCCTCCAACATTAGCACCTCCTCCTTGCTTTCCTTATCAACCCCCGCAACATCAACCACCACCCCCTCAGGGGTAGGTGTACGCATAGCAGGGCATGACTAATCCTCCTCCCTCAAAAAGGAAAAGGAAAGGCACTCAAAACCAAGTTGCCCCTGGTAATCTTGGACCTAATCAAGGTAATGCTCCTAACACTAAAAACTAGCAACAGGGCACTTAGCCCAGGCAGGACAGGCCTGTTCATACGAACAAGCCGTGTTCTTGTTGTGGTGTTTATGCTCATTATATGCATTATTTTCCTCTTTTGCCACAGATGCGACAGTTGTGGGAGTGTCAAGCAACATTGAGAGGATGACAAGTTGTCCCTTTCGTTCCTCCTAGTCCTGCACCTATTCAACTGGATATGCTTACCAATCCTTTACCTCAGCAAGGATTTGTGGCTACCCAACTACTTGAAGGTCAGGTGGCCACTCAACCTTTTCCATCTGGTACCTCCAATTACCAGATTCTCATGATGTCCTCTGATCAGCCTTCTGAACCTTCTCCTCCTGACCCTTCACCTTCAGCTAATACTCATGAGACTCTTTATCCTCCTAGAATGGTTCCTCCATGCCTTAACCATCTTGGAGCCATCTCGCCTGGTCATTACCCATCTGGTTAGATACCGTTCCTAGCTCCCCCACCAGGAGTGTACACGGTACCTGTTATGGCCACCGTCTCTCTTCCTAACCTGACCCTTGGGATTCCTGTCTGGTACCTCCATCCTCCAGCCGCTACCCTAATTGGTCAACCCAAACCTTATCTTTATTTGACCCCAGTTCAACCTATCCCTATGACTTCTCCCACTGAAACGGTACCTCAGTCACCTCAACGGGAACCACCTCCCGTTGTGACCACTTCGGGTAAGAAAGGCAAAGCTCGCAAGGGAGCATCAAAGGACAAGGCTGCCCCGACAAACTCTGCCCCTCCGAGGCCTCTAAAGCGTACCATCCACTGTGCTTTGTGTGATGTTGTCAGTCACGCCAACCATACTTGTCCAGAGTTTCCTCACCTTAAGTCCATGTTCAATAAGACATTTTTGGAGTCTGATATCCCAGAGGTATATGTCACTAGACCCGATTCAATCCCGAAACTCAAACCATTGTGCACAAATCACCCCTGTGCTTTGTGTGATTTCCATGGCCACTACACTCACCTCTGTCCTCACCTCGAAGAGTATCATTCCTCTTTGGAAGTGGTACGCCAATTCAAGGCCAAGCGCAATAAGTCCACTGCTCCCTTATTTGTGCGTTTTTCTTCGGAAAACTAGAGGACATGAATGCTACCATTGACATTCCATCTTATGATGTCGAGATGACAGAGCCTTCATCCACCATTTTCTACCTATCATCATCCATGAGACCCTCGATAGAAAGCCCCTTAGAGACTCCCCCTGATGTTTCGCTTGACCACCCTTCAGTGATCACCCTAGGCTCAATATCAGTAGATACTTTATCTGCTTACCCTTATGTCACCACTTGTGACGATGTGCATGTGGACCTCTCCTCTCATGATGATGAGTCATGTAGCTTCTCCGCGTCAGGTGGTCTTTCTTCCACCAGTCACCCAAGCTTCTATTACAATGATGACATTATGGAAGTAGTCACCACCCCTGAATTTACGTACTCCCCCTTACATCGAACCCATGCATTCGAACCACATACACCTTGTGACCATTACATTGACACCCAATGTTTGGGTAAGGGGGCACCCATATTTGAGAAACCAGGAGAAGAAATTCTCCACAACTCTCCTAGTGTATTTGGTCGTGTCAACTCTAGCACCATTATTCTTCCACATTTAGAAGAACCTCTAGAGTCCCATATCACTTCAGATCACTCTAGGGATGATACCCCTCATCATTCCTTCATATTACATAAACATCCTAGTCCCTTCGACATTGTTGTTGACCAACCTGTGAGTTTTCGGGGAGAGCACCAGTTCATTATCTCCAAATCCTCTCTTTGGGATAGTGACACCATGTATGGAAACCTGGAAACTTAAAGTCCATTTGATTCATATATGCAGTACCAAAAGAGGTTGGTAATCCTCCATTCCCTTTCTCTAACTGCATAACCATAACGAAAACAAATGGTGCACCACATCATTAAAATGTGTTTAGATTCCCCTTTTTCTAAATATATTTTGGCATGACCACAACATGCTTGGTGGCACCTGTGCCCCTCAACCATAAAAATCCCAGATCTCAGCCAAAAACAGCACTGAAACGCCCTTTCTCTGACAGGTCACACTTTTCAAGTCATTTCTTGGGACAGGTCACAGTTTTCTGCCCAGTACCTGCTACCCAGGTCATAGAAAAGACTCCAAAAAGTGCAACCTAGCCTGTTCATGAGCTCTGGGTACCTAAACTGAACTTTCAATCCACTGAAATGAAAGAGTAGGATTAGGCCTCTTACCTGCAACTGACGGATCTCAATTCCAATGGTCAGTTTATCTACTATGATCACTGTAAGATTTAGGGCCTTCTCTTCTCACTACATTCACCATAGCTCCACCTACAAATGAGTGAATTTGGAGGGAAAATGCCTTATTAAAAGAAAACCCCTGATTTTTTATTTCGCCTGCTATGGCCAAACCGTAGGTCAGTCTGATAAACCGTCTGTACCATTTGAAAGCTCTCACCGAGCCCTCAAAATAGCATCTGTTAGTTTTTAGTGATTTGATAATTCACCAGGACACATTTTTTCCAAGATGAGTCACTTCACCCCTCCTCAAAATTGAACGTCTTCACTTGTAACACTCGTACCGAGGGGCAACACTTTTCCCCCATACTTTTCCACACTCGTGTCAACTTTTGTCGTGAGTTACCATCTTGAACTCATGTTTTTATGGTCCCCATTATACCTTTTATGTGTGGCAGCACCATCGATTCGCCCTTGTTTAGAGCATCAGAGTTGAGTCATCATTGCATTCATGGAGTCTATCCTGAGTCCCTTTGAATCCTGTTATAGTCATACATCCTTCAATTCTTGGTCCCTCTCTCGTGTTGCACATTATGGCCTTTATTCCCACTATCCCCTATCCCTCATGATATTGTGTCAGTTGCTACCAGGTCATCCATGCCCTTTATGCTCTAGCAAGGGAATTCGTTCATTCGCTACTCAGTACCCCCCATTCCATCATCATCATTGGTGTCAGTCTGTTAGTCGCTCTACTATTTTCTCTTGTGCCTTAGTTGAGGATCCCTTATTGCCTCACCTATGGCAGACCACCTTCTGTCAACATCAGCTCATTCATTCCAGAAGACAGGTCTAGAGGGCGGTGTACCTTGGTTCCAGCTTCCACTCTTGTTCATTGCCTCGAATCAGGAAAAGGGACTCCTTATTTCCTTTGACTTGATTGTTTCTCAGCTCCAGCTCCTTTCAGCACGATCGAGATCCGTATACTTGATGGTTCAGTGATGCAGCAGTTGATATCGATGACGCCCGGGTGTGTGTGAGATGTCTTAGCCCTCATGAGGGGGTGGCCCTACAGGTAGCCCCCCACATACCCGGATGACCTCTTCATCACGACCTTTGATGCAGCTCCATACATTTGATGATGTTGGCCCTAGCCGCTTGTAGTGCCTTTTGTTTGCATATATCAGTCAAATTTTTAGAGCCCTTTCCTATTTTCAGGGGCATCTAGGTTGCATTTATATCTCATGTACTCAGATATTATTGTACAAATCTTGGCTGTTATCCTAGGCACAATATGTATTTGGGATTCATTATCGTGTTTTTTATCTGGCTCATGTTTATGCCAGCATGTACTATATTGGCCAGTTCCGTGGTTTACCAGATGCCTTATTGTTTGTACTTTGCCTCGGCGTTCATAGGTATGCCTCCCTCACCGCCGATAGCATAGGTACTTACTCATCAAAGAGACTTGTCACACCTATAAGTCTCTCTTCCTCAGGGTCTAGTTCTTTCAGCACTTTGGTCTACCTTATACTTATCTCTCTTTGACTTCCCCTTCGATGTCTAGTTATTGAGTTCATACAATGTACTTCGTCATACGATTAGCTCCTAATCCTTGCACGCTAGGGGGCAATCTGTTACACCATTTTTTTGGTCATCTAACCTATTATCATTAGATGGACCCAAGTACACCATGTAAGACCAATTTTACCCTAAGTAAAATTTCTTTCACTATGAAAATAACTTAGTAAACCACCTTTATTGAGTTTTTTATGGTCTAAACAGGAAACCCCAGGAGGAAATATTAAATAAATATACATTTGTTTGATTTTCCCCCAGGAATAATTAGTTAAACAACAGTTTAATTAGTATTTCTAGTTATATTTAACCCAAAACAAGGAAATTAATTAGATAAATCATTATTTATCTTATTATTTTCTAAGAATAATTATTTAAACCTTATTTAAATAACCATCTTTGTTAAATATGACTAAATCACCCTTAAATAACTAAATAAATCATTATTTATTTGATTATTACTCAACCACATCTTTGAAATGATAAATAAATCATTTATTTATTTATTACTTACAAATAAAGGAATTTAACCCAAGTCAAATTCCTTTTCCCTCCAACAAATATAATAAAATATTCCATAAAAGTTGGATCTTCATTTGGTTAATAATATTTTAATTATGCACTAATATCCAGACTAACTCAATATTTTGTTATAAATAGAAGGGTTTTCCCATTCATTTATCACCTTTTGTTGCCTAAATATCACTCTAGATCTATACTTTTGGTGTAACTATTGATCCACCATCATAGTCGTATTTTGATACCATTTTTGTTTGGTTTTCTACACCATCAGGAGAGAGGAATTTCATATCTAAAGTGATGAGGACTTGCAAGAACCCATCCCATTGAGGAGAACAGGGAACACCCTCTTGTGTTTTCCTCCCAGGTGCCATTAATATAAAATTAATTCAATATATTATTGTCTTTTCTATTGGATGCATGGAAGTAAATCTTGTTTTTTCTACTGTTTAATGTCTTCTAATGCATAGATCTAGATTTTTGCAGAATTTATCTTGATTACCTAACTGCAGATCTGGGGATATTAGTAGCCATATTTGTTTTTAGGGTTGTTTGTTATGCGCAGCTAAAGTGGTATTTTTTCGTACGCTTGGAATTAAGATTCATACTAAAAATAAGGTTACATGGTGGTTAATTAACATAGCGCACATGACAAATTACAAACCCAAAAATGAACTTTAGGCTACAATAAGCCCTGACGATTTTGGCTAACAGTGGCGGTTGAATGACAGCTCCATGTGTTAGGTTGGTGCTATCTCGGTGGTTTGGTGGCTGACTGCCACATCGCGACTCTATTTTGGCGGCTTCGTCAGACGGTTAAGGGTTGTTCCAAAAATCATGTGACAATGCAATCCTCCAACAACGGTCTTCTCGATGGTCAGCTCCAAACTGCGCGGTGTTAATCTACTTATTCGTATGATTTCTACACTTGTAACCAACTCCCACATGGTTAAGTGATATAATATGGTTTATTCATATGGCTTATAACCATATTTTTCGACCACCGAAAGGTTTTTTTTTTCCACTATCCTTTATATATCACATAGGTTTTTAACATAGTTTTGGTATGCGCTATCACTATTGGTTTAGGAACTTTAATCATTTACATCTTGTAATTTTGTCCCTTTTCACCATGTAGTGTTTTCCCCACTTAGGTTTTAGCCTAGGTTCACCACATAGAATTGCATACACCATTTAACATTCAACATAAAACCATTTAACCATGACATAACCATGAAGTAACTTGCACCATGACTGAAGAATCTCATCCATCTGGAACACTGAAACACTGGAGGTTATACTGCACTTCCTTGTCGATATTGGACTATGAAAGATCCTCCTGGATCATTAAAAAATCCTCAAGCACCTACATATTCAAATCATTAGCCTCCCAGATCTTTGACCCCTTTACAACAACTTCGACTAGGAAGCAACTTCCAGCAGCAAACGGTTTCTGGTAGCAAAAAAACTTGGAAGACTTTGATCTCCCAATATAGGGCACGAAACAGAGAGAGAGGCACCAAAATTTCATTTTTCTTCTTCTCCTTAGACTTCCCCAAACTTGCACTTCTTTCAGCTTCCTGGCAACAGACTTTGAACTTTTCTAGCTACTCTTGAGATATTGAACTAGCTTAAGAGAGATGCTCCAAATGACTTCGACTTCCTTGCTTTTATAGGCCCCAGGTGAGGTAGATTGGGTGTCTCTTAGGCTGACTTGGTGTAGAGGTTACATAATTCATATTTAACTCAATCTGTAACCGATTTACATCATTCAAAAACCCAATAAGGGTCTCTTTGAATGTACAATGACTATATAAGCTCAATATTATTCCTAATCAAGTGGAACTTATTATTTTTATGCTTCGTCCTAGCATGAAACATGGGATATCCATACATCTTGATACAAATTTTATTATCACAATTAATCACATTAGGACCTAGAGACTTCCTGAAAAAATTCTATCAAAAGCTTCTGTAACCAAAAAACCTCCTTTGGTGCTACACATGGAGCCACATATTCTGCCTCAGCACTACTCAAGGCAATGAGATCTTGCTTCCTACTCATTCGTGAGATCATAGTATCTACCAAACTTAAACATCCTCTGGTAGAGCTCCTTTCATCGGTCTCACTACCACCCTAATCAGAGTCTATGAATCCAATTAGCTTGACCACATTACTATTATATTTTAGGCAATGATGTATAGTGCCATGAAGATACTTTAGTATATTTTTAGCATCTAGCCACTGGTTGTGACGGGGCTCCAATTGAAACTCACTAAGAATTTTTACTGCAAAATATATATCTAGCATAGTATTTTCCAAATACATCAAGGAACCCACCAACTGTCGATAAGAGGTAGGATCCATGAGACTAGAGTCTTATTCTCTTAACTTCTTGAGATTGGTGATCATGGGAGTAGTCATTGGCTTGGAATCCATCATCCAAAATTTATGCAACAACTTGATGATGTAGTTTCCTTGCCCCAAGTATATCTCCCCAGGTCTCTACCATAATTCTAAACCTAGGTAATAATGCATAAGTACTAGATATTTCATTTAAAATTTAGTTTCCAACATATTTTTACATTCTTTAATTCTTCGCTCTACACCAGTGATGAATAGATCATCCACATATAGTAGAATAATGACATTCTCATTATTCACAACCTTGATGTATAGATTCAAATCATAAAAACTCTTTACAAACCCAATTCTAAGTATATATGCATCCATCCTAGCATAACATGCCCTAGGTTTTTTCTTCAAACCATATCATGGACTTCTTAAGTCTGCAAACATTAGAGTCCCTGCTATTAACTTCAAATCCTTTGGGTTGTTTGATGTACACTTCCTCATCAATGGTACCATTTAGAAATGGGGTCTTCACATCCATTTGATGTATATTCCACCTCATTGTAGCATCCAACGAAACCAACAATTTAATAGTAGTGTAACTTGTTGTAGGTGCAAATGTTTCTTCATAATAAATGCCTTCCTTTTGAGAGAAACCCCTTGCAACAAATATTTATTTATACTTGTCTATACTTCCATCAACTGCATGTTTTATATTATAGATCTATTTAGATGTGAGAACTAATTTCTCACTAGGTCTAGGAATGATTTCTCAAACCCCATGATTTATTAATATTCTTCCTACATTTCTTTCTCTCAAACCTCTTGATGTGCAACTCCCTTGAATGTAGAAGGTTCACCTTCTATAAATTTTATCATATATGCAACGTAAGCATAATAAATTTTCTGTTTTTTTACTTTCCCTGAATGTTCCTACAGCTACATGTCCTTCAACATATTCCATTGTATCTTTGAACCAATTTGGCCTCTTAATTGTGGTTGGGATTACAGTTGATTGAATAAGCTCACTTGGCCCTTCTTCTTGAAGATTTGTAGTAGAGTTTTCATGATGAACTTCCTCTTCTTCAAATATGGGAACTTCTTCATCATCAGAATCAATAGGAATATCCTTTTATTTCTTATATTCTTGATTCTCTTAAAATATGACATGTATGCTTACTTCAATATATATTCCTTCTTTGATGTATATTGTATATGATTTTGAAGAGATACTATATCCAATGAATATCCCCTTGATACTTCTAGATTTCAACTTCTTTTTCTTGTCTTACAGAACATGGATATATGTTGGACTTACAAGGATTTAGAGGTGATCCACACTCAGATTATTTCTCATGAATACTTCTTCATTTTTTTTATTATCAAGACTCTTATCAGGACTTCTATTTTGAATGTATATGACTACCATCACTGCCTTTCCCCATAATAACTTTGGAAGATCTTGATCAAGGAGCATAGTTCGAATGCCTTCTTCAATTAACGTATTCTTCCTCTCGGCCAATCCATTTTGTTCCAGATAATAGGGAACAATGATATCCATCTTAATAACTACTTCTTTACAAAATGAAATCAATTCCTTAGAACTCTATTCCCAAACATTATCAGTGTAACAACCCTGGTGAAAATTCCATGTAATAAAGTTCAACTAATTACCATGATTGATGGGACACTTATTCCAAGTTGAATGTTGGGAAAAACATCCTAGTGTGGATTTTCACATGGTTTATTATGGCTAAGGAAATTCACAAAGGCTATGTCTAAGGCATTAAAGAGGCAGAAATTATTTTTGTAACATTTATTTATGAAAATAATGGAAACTAGGAGAAAAGGGAGATGAAAGGTCATAGGTTGCATGTGAGGAGGAAAATGAAGGAAAATAATGGAAAATGAAGAAAATAGAGGCATCATATATAAAAAGGCTTCTGATGATTAGTTGGCACCTTTTGTGAGTGCATTTCTGGAGCTATCTCATTATTCTCCCTCTATCTCTCTCATACTCTTGGATACTTAGAGTTTTCTTAGATAACTCCTACAGAGTGTGAATACTTGGTGATTTGGAGCAAGAAGTTAAAGGAAGAGCAGGAAAGCACAAGTGGACATCGGGATCAACATATACAATGGGTTTTGATTACAAGTATCGAGTTACATGTATGTTTTCCCCATTGGTTTTGGCATGCATGGTGTATGAATGTGGATTTGCCTAGCCTTTCCATTTCCTAGATAAACATGGTGTTGTGGGTTTATTTCCATTGATTTATTTCTAGTTGGTTTTCATGATTCCTTTAGTTGTGGGTTGATTTATTAATTCCTAGAAACCTTGGTTGGACACTAGAATCTAGACGGACAACTGTGGGTTGAGTTATTATTCCTAGAATCCTAGGTTGGGAAAACACTCTCGAAGCCCCAGGTGGGTTGATTTAATAGTCCTACAAGCCTTTGTTGGAAAAATGCTCTAGAAGTCTTGTAACAGTTGGGGTTGATTTATTACTCTTGGAAGCCCTAGTTGTACAAATTATCTATAATTCCCATCTCAAGTTGGTTTTTACATTAGGTAATGAAGAGCTCATTCCTTTGGTATTTTGTATACAAATGTAATGGTTTATGTATGGATCTTATTGTTGTTGTATCCCTTTTATTTTTGTGGTTATTGTGTTGGTTAAAAGGATGTATTTGATAAGTGATGATGTATGGCTCTATACATGTTTTTACTTGTAAATGAATGTGTAGAGTATCTATGGTAAAATATGTTGTATTTTAGCTAATGATGTAAGGTCGAAATTCTTCTTAGTGATTCTCATATAAGTATGATACCCCTATGTTTAAATATGTTGTTTACACATGTAGATTTAATGTTTGTTACATGTTTGACAAAATGTTTGTCATGGATAGAAGGGGTTTGGTTGAGTCCTTGATGATATGTTTTCTTCTACATAGTTGTCCTATTGTTATTTATCATGTATAAATGTTTCATGAAGTTATGGGTAGTGACTTGGGCTATGGGCCTGAAAAGGTGGCTCAAATCCCAGACCCGTAAGCACAAAATTGAGCATTTAGGGCCCTAGCCACTGGCATGCAGTGTTATGTCTGCGGAAATGGCTAAAAAGGGCTAAAAGGTCAGTGTGACCCGGGAGTAAGAGGCCTGGAAGGTTGGGTTACCTCATGGGGGTGTTGATGTTTCTGTACAAGGTCTGTATGTTGTGTTTTCCATTGGTTCCACTTCCTTAAGGTCACATAAGAGGTTGAATATCATTATAGTAGCCTCTCGTCACATGTTTACCCTAGCTAGCTGGTTACTTGGGTAGATGTGGGATGGGGGTGTTACAGAGCATGGTTCAACCCTCAGACTCAATGGTCAATATGTTGGTCATGATTTCCTATTGGTTACATATGTCTTTCTCATAGATATGGTTTATGTGTTCATTGCATCTGTGGTGTGTTGTCTGTGGTGGAAGTAGTGTCACCATGGATGGGTTGATAGTTTTTTTTTCAACATGTTTTCATGTGTATATTAACTAATTGTGTGTTTTCATGCTTGTGTATTGTCCATGCACACTTGATTACATATTTTTACATGTTGAATATGCATTTCTTGTGTATTTTAGGTCACATATTGGTCATGCTCGTGTAGTGTCTACAGTATGCTTGCTTGTGTGATGTTATATGTTGAGAATGCATTGGTCGTTCATGTTTGGTTATACATGTCAGTAGGTGCATCTGGTCAAGGTTGCGTTGGTGTGGTTAATATTTTCATGCATTAGGTCATGGTGTGTATTTGTTATGATTATCCATTGATGATTGGACTCCAACTAGAGTGATGGTTATGTGCTAATATACCATGTTTTATGAATTTTCATGTTGTTATGATTATGTATGTACATGTACCTTGTTGATTGGTTGATCTTGAAAAATGTATCCTCCCCAAATTACACTAAGGTACATTGGTTTATTTATGATTTCGTTTAGCTAACATATTATACCTTGTAGGAAGAAACCAAAGATGAATAGAAGAATGGTAGACTACTGAGATTATCCCTATGAGTCATATGAATAGCATGGTGTTTGAAATTCATCTGATTTGGTAGATACACTAAGAAGTATAAATGAAGAAATAAAGAGTTGTAAGGAAGATAATGATAGACTTATAAGTACAGAAAAGGAAAGTAGAGGTTAATTCTTACATCCTTCAAAGTTTGTCAAAGTTTTAGAAATAGGGGCCACTTAGGATCAACTATGGGAAGGAGGATGGTACCAATGGAGCATATGGAAGTAAGTCTCCCAATGGTCACAGGTTCGATATGGATGACACGGTTAGAGATTGAATATTGTTGGACACTCTAGATAGGAGAGGTGACAGACACATGTATCATTCTATTTCTGGTTCTGATAGGAATCATGATAGTCATCGTTATTATCCTTACAAGAGGAATGAAAGTGGATATTTTTTAGATGATTTAAAAAATTAAAAACCACCTGCATTTGGCGGAGAGATGAAGAAACCATAGGATGTAGAGGCATGGTTGCTTTGCACGAAGAAGTTTTTCAAATTGCATGATTACTCAGAAAATATGAAAGCTAGGATAGCTACATTCAACCATAGAGGTAGAGCATACAATTGGTGGGAAGATGTGAAGAATTTCAAAGATATTTTTGTGGAAGAGTTGACTTGGACTGAGTTTGAAAATATATTTCATAAGAATTATCTACTAGAAAGATACTATAATGACAACGAAGAGGAATTTTCTGAGTTGAATATGGGTTCCATGACATATGAGGAGTATACTAGCAGGTTCTCAGAGTTACAGAGATATGTGCCTTACCTCAAGGAGAAGAAGGCCAAGATTAAAATATTTAATAGTGGGCTATCAATTGCATTCAGACATAGGATTGAGTTTTATGAGCTTAGATCATTGGAGGAGGCCATCCCGAAACTCAAGCATTGTTATGAGAAATCAAAGTGTAGATCCAAGGCAAATCTATATTGGAAAGGTAATGATAAGAATAAAGGAAAATGGGACAAGAAGAAAGCAAGGCCTCATGATGCAGGTAACAAGGAGAATGTTTCCCCAACTAAGAAGTTCAATACATATGGTAGAGGATAGGTATTTTGATCTGAGTATAATAAGGATGAAGGCTGGAAGCCTATAAAGTGTTGGAATTGTGCCAAATAGCATCATAGGAGATATTTTCCACAACATCAAGGTGTTAGGCCACATATCTAAAGTGCACAGGAGGCACATGTAGTAGGAGATGTTGGGCATAACTTTCCTCGGATCTATGCAGTTGTGGAAAATAGGCAAGAATATTATCAGGCTTCTATCATTCAGATGGACAGTAATATTTGTGATCAAGTTATTTCTATTTTGATTGAACCTAGATCTAACTATAGTTATATTAATCCAAACCTGGTGGATAAGTGTGGTTTGAGTAAGGAAATGCATGCTGAATATTGGTTAGTTCAGTTGGCCACTGGTACAAATAAAAGAGTTCACCATTGCGCGAGAGCTTGTGCATTTGAGTTAAATGATATGTCTACAACAACATACTTGAAAATATTTCCTTTGGGATCATACAGTATGATATTTGGTATGGATTGGTTATATCTTCATAGGACCAAGGTAGACTGCTATGACAAAGCTATTGAGTTCTTGGATGTAAATGGGGGACCAGGAGTCTTACAAAGGAAATAAGAAAGCCACATCAATTAGGATGGTGACAACCCTGCATGCCAAGCAAAATCGTAGGAAAGGGTGTGTACTATTTGTAGTTCATATCTCTAGTGAAAAAGGTAAGGAAGCTAAGGATGTGGATGTGCTGAACATGTATACAGTTTTATAATAGTTTGAGGATGTGTTTCCAGTATATATTTTAGAGTTTCCACCACACAGGGAAGTAGAATTTTCTATTTATTTGATGCTAGGGGTAGCTCCATCATTAAAGTCACCTTATAGGATGAGAAAACCTGATCTTATAGAATTAAATTTGCAGGTGAAGGAGATGCTTGAAAAAGGGTACATTAGGCCAAGTGTATCACCATGGGGTAGACCAGTGTTGTTCATGGAGAAGAAATATGGCACTCTCATATTGTTCATTGACTACAAGCAGCTAAAGAAAATGACCATCAAGAACATGTAGCCATTATCGAGGATTAATGATTTTTTCAATGAGCTAAAGGGAGCAACAATGTTCTCTAATATCGACTTGAGATCAAGCTATCATTAGGTATGCATCAAAGAGCAGGAGATCTATAAGACTTCATTCAAGAACATGTATAGGCATTATGAGTTTGTTGTAGTCCCATTCGGTTTGACTAATGCCCCAACTATGTTTATGTGTTTTATGAATAGTGTGTTGCATCATTATCTAGAGAAGTTTGTGATTGTGTTTATTGATGGCATATTGGTGTATTCTAGAAATGAGAGAGTATTTTGAGCATTTGGAAGTAGTATTTAGTTTTTTGAGAGAGAATTAGTTATATTCTAAGCTCAACAAATGCATTTTCTTCCAGACTGAGATACACTACTTGGGACATGTTGTTTCCAGGGAGGTAATTGTAGTAGATCCAAACAAGATAAGGGCCATCATGGAATGGGTAGCTCCTATGAATTTATATGATGTGAGATCATTCATGGGATTGGAAGGAAATTATAGGAGGTTCATCGAGACTTCTCACAAATTTCTTATCGTATTATATCGTTGGAGAGGAAAGGTAAGAATTTTGATTGGACAGGGGAGTGTGAAGCTAGTTTTGAGCATATTAAGCATTTTTTGACACATGCTCTAGTGTTAAATATTGAAGATCTGGACAAGGAGTTTGTAAATGTATAAATGCTTGCAAGAGACGAATTGGCAGAGTCATTATACGGGATGAACAGGCGGTATGCTATGAGACATGAAAACTAAATGAGCACGAGCAGAAATACCCAGCACATGATCTTGAGCTAGCAGCAATGATACATGCAATGAATATGTGGAGGCACTATCTTCTTTGCAGGAGGTTTTTACTGATGATTGATCACGTTGGGTTGAGCTAATTGTTTGACCAGCTGATTTGAATGCTAAGTAGGCTAGATAGTTGGCCACAATTAGTGATTTTGACTTCGATATTAGGTACATCAAGGGAAAGGAGAACAAGGTCGCAAATTCTCTTAGCATGCGGGTACAGGTAAATCACATAGCAGCTATGAGATCATATGGGACAAACTTACATGATAGGATCTTGTAGGCAGGTCATTTGGATCACAGGTATATGGATATTGTACATAGGTTGCATCAAAGTATAGGTACATATGTTTTTACAGGTACAGGTGTTTTTATGGGTACAGGTGTTGCCACAGGTACATGTACATGTGTTGTTATAAGTACAGGTGTTGGTACAGGTACATGTGTTGGTATGTTTACAGGTACAAGTTATAGTACAGGTACATGTACATGTGGCAATATGGGTCTAGGTACAGTTGCAGGTGTACAGTATTTGGACTACCAGTAGATGGATTGGTTATATTTAGAGATAGGATATATGTTTTGGACAACGTTTCCAAAATAAACACATAATGTATAAAAATATATATATTAAATTTTAAATCTATCCATCTTAAAAAGATAAAATAAAATTAATTATTCATTAAACCATCTCTTCAAATTTCATCCCTACTCACCACATAAATATACAAATTATTTTTCGATATAAAAAAGATCTTATTTTAAAAATTTTAAATCAAAATACAAATAATAACTCATGATCTTACCTTGTCTTCTCTATGGGACTCTATGTAAGCATCCGAAAAATAAGCTTAGAAATGGCAAACACGGTGGATATCCTATTACATCTGAAAATATATATTTGTATTACTTGACCTTAATCGGTTAACAATTAATAAATGGTCGTTTGTGTGGTCCCTACTTCGATCAATGCAGTTTGATATTGTTTTTATTAAAATATAAAAAATATATTAAATTTTTTAATTATATAATTATATTAATATAATAACTAGACATTACATCACTGTTAAAAATCACTTTTTTCAAATTTTCTCTTAAACCACTTCCCACATTTTATCTATATTATGTCAATCAACTTCTAATGAAACCATAATAATGACATAGTGAAAAACACATAATTATGAAATATTTTAATTGTTCCTTTTTCCCACTTTTTTCTTAAACCACTTCCCACATTCTATCACGATTATGTCAATCAACTCTACTGAAACAATAATAATAACACCATCAAGGACAATAATTATGAAATATTTTAATTATTAGGACCACTTTTAAGTTGAGGTCCACCGAATATAACATCGGTCTAGAGTTTTCAAAATGTTCTCCACTGAATTAAACTTTATGCCAAAAACTTTCTTACGTCTGTAGGCATTTCTAAACAAATATTGTCATGCAGTTGTCGTCATGTTTTCCGCTTCCTATGGGAGTCAAGACCGAGAGCCACTCCATCAAAGAAACCATGTTGAATCTCGAACTGGCGGTGGCAGAGTGCACAGGGTCTATTGAATCTAGGGTATTTTGCATTTCTGCTTCTATGCATAGTGCATAGAAGATATTGAACCTGGTGTATTTCAATGATCCAATTGATTTTATGCAGTGTGCATAGGCTATTGAATTTGAGATATTCCATAGCCTTTATACACTTTGCACCAACATTTCATATTCATTTAGTCTTCTATCCACCCTATAAGTTGTATAGGGAGTATTGGATCTGGAGTATCCCAAATCCTCCACTCTGCAGCATAATATTATATCATTGGGTGTATTGAATATTCAATAGATAAATTCTTAGACACCACCTAATAGGTATCCTTCATTCAAATGTGGCACAAAATATCCATATTGTGTTGAATACTTCTTACAAATTCCAAGTTAGAGAGAATTGAAGTAAACAAATGTTGAAATAAATAGATGCTCTCTGGCATGGAATTTGTAAGAAAGTATTCAAAGGATAAGGCTAAAAGGCTAAGAATGAGGTCGAAGCAGAGATATGATGGAGGATTGTAAAATTATTAGATCACAAATACTGATCTAGTTGAAGAATGATTGCACAAACCTGCGAGAATTGAAAAGTAAAAATTAGAATTGAGAATGAATTTGATACATCAATATTTTTTTGAGAATCAATACATAAAAGCAACTAAGTTAAGGTTAGTTTTACATGCAATAACTACGCATAACTAAATCTAATTGAATATAAGTGTGCTTTATGTTTTTTTAACATGCACATGCACCACATGCAAGCACTAGAGTTAACTAACTAAATCCAAGTGCACACCACATGTAAGAACTGGAGTTAAATAGCTAAATACAAGTGCACATTACATGTAATATCTAGAGTTGAACTAAAGCTAATTAAGGATAACTATGTGCATGTACATCAACACCCCCCCTTAAGCATCACTTATATGAGTGTGATGCAAAATGAATGAGTCCCGGAAACACTTCCATTTTAGGTACCCATATACAATGCATGAAAGAGGAAAGAGGGAAAACCCATGGGAAGAAAACCCCCCCCTCAAAATATAATGCAAAAGTAGAGAAAAGATAACTTCTAGGTTGTCGTGTCCTTCACCCCAAGATGATCTCGTAGGAATCGAAACTTCTACTCAGTGAAAGTCTTGGTGAAGATATCAGCGGTCTTCTTAGAACTAGGAAAATACTAAATATCAATGATCCCATCATGAAAGAGTTCTATAATGAAGTTCATGTGGATCTCGATGTGTTTGGTCTGCTGTCGCTGCACTAGATCTCTGCAAAACTTTAGCGTACTTTGATTATCGCACCAAATGACAATTGGACGATTGAAACTGATCCCGAGCTCAAATAGGAAATTTTTAGCCAAATGGCTCAAATATTGACATTGACTTCTACTCTATACTCGGCCTCTGCTACTTCTTTATTGACCAAAAATTGGGCCAGATCCCGAACTAAGTACATAATTGGAGGTGGACTTGCGGTCAATTTTGTCGGCATCCCAATCTGAATCTGTGAAACCAATGAGATCCAAAGAACAATTTGCTACATAATGAATCCCATAGGTGATTTTCCCCTTGACATATCGAAGGATGACTTTTCAGCTTTCTAGTGTAATTCATGTGGCTCCTACATGTATCTGGAAATTTCTCCTATGACATATGAGAGATCGGGATGGGAGTGAGTGAGATAAAGAATACTTCCCACAAGCTGACCATACAATGTGAAATCAACCAATGGTGTGTCTTAGCCATTCTCAAGCTTTATCCTTGATAAGAAAGGTGTGGCTGCTAGCTTGCAGGCACTCATGTGAAATCATGCCAAAATATATTTAGCATAATTTGGTTGAGAAATGGTAATCCCAGAACCACTCTCATTGATCTCTAGTCCAAGGTAGAAATTTAGCAAGCTCATGTATTTCATAGAAAAATCCTTATGCAATGTAGTTTTAATCTCGGTAATGACATAATTTGAACTACCTATTATCAAAATATCATCAACGTAGAGTACTGTGATCAATAAGAAGGCAATTTTCTTCAAAAAATAAACATTGGAATCAAATTTGTAGAGCACAAAATTTTGAGATAACAAATGGGAATCCATATATTCATACCATGCTCTAGGTGGTTGCTTGGGGCCATAGAGAGACTTTTTTAGTTTGCATACCAGATATGAATTGTGCATGTATCCCTATGGCTACTCCATGTATATTTCCTCTTCGAGATCACAATGAAGAAATACACTCTTCACATCCATATGATGCACCTCCCATCCTCTTATTGCTGCAATGGAGAAAGCTAGCCGAATATAATCCATTTTTTTCCACTGGAGAAAAATTTTCATCATAGTCAACACCATGTACCTGCTGAAAACCTTTTGCTACGAATTGTGCCTTATATCGACTAACTTGGCCATTTGTTGCTTTCTTGGTCCGGTAAACCCACTTACACCTCACAAGTTTACAATTTGAAGGTATGTTAGGTCCCTATATTACTAGTATAGTCCCTTATTGTTGTTAGTGTAACCCCCTTATTGTTATTATTGTACCCTTGTAACCCCCATATTGTTATTATTGTGCCCTTGAATTATTATTGTTAGGTTGGCTACGATTACATTGTGGCCCCATAGACTCCTATATATAGAAATGAGGTTTTGTAATTTGAATCATCCAAGAATTGTTCATTCATGTAATGTATTGGAGGTTTCCCCCTTGAAGTGGGTTATTTCTAAGGCGTTGATATCTCTTTTCTTCTTTTTTTGGAGTTGGTTTCACAACATTTGGTATCAGAGCTTTGAGATTCTAGGGTTTCGCTGCTCCAAACAGGTCATCGTGGAATTTTCACTATAACTTTGTTTCTATGAAGGTTCAGAATCTAAAAATTTTAGAGTGCGAAGCCAAAATCCTGAGGAACATCGTCGCCAAATTTCAGAGCTTGTTTCGCAACATTTTCAGAGATATGGTCTGTGCAAGTTAGGTCGTTTTGCAGGCTCCTGAATTTAACCTAAACAGGTCATCATGGTATTTTCGTAATAAAGTTTTTTCTATGAAGGATCAAAAGATGAAATTTTTAGAGTGCGAAGGTGCAATCCTGAAGAACATCATCGCAAAATTTTAGATACTGTTTCGCAATATTTTCGGAGATATGATCTATGGAAGTTAGGGATTTTTGAGGCTTCTGAATTTCATCTCAAAGAGGTGATCGTGGGAAAATATTCATAGCTCTCTCTCTGAGCATTGGATTGGAATGCTGTAAAAAGTGGCTGCAAGTACATAGACTTTAATTTTTGTTCTCTCAATTTCAGATCCAAAGGAGGAAACAGTGACACTTGGAAAGTCGTACAAGTTCACTCTACTGAACCAGTCCAAAATTAGGTCATTGTGGGAGATTGGATATAACTTTTCCTTGAAGAATCCAAATCAGATCAGACCTATGACATTTAAAAGAAACTTTAGAGGGCTACTACAGGGCTAATTTTCAGATATTTATGATTTGAAATTATAGAGATAGTTCAATTTCAATATCGAGCTCCTAAAAAGCAAGTAAAAGGTGTGTATTTTTTTTCCCGAATTGCATAAGTCTTGTTTGAAGAATCAAGTTGAATTGATTCCAAGGGCATATTGTAGAATAGATATCAGTATTGGATTTTAAAATGGCCCCTCTTTAAAAGACACCTAACGCCTATTAAGCACTATAAAGCTCGACTATTCTACAAGAAGATGACCACCACATGATCTATCAAAATTACAAGAGCAAGTACAACAAATTTCACTCTCGCAAAGAGCAACAAAAAATGAAATGTAAAGCTGAGTAAAGGTGAACGAAGATGATGAATGAAGAATGGCATGTAATCAGAGATGGTACACCCAATCTAGATGGGTATGGTTGGCAGGATAAATCTAAGATGACATGGTTGATCGAGGGAGAATGAGAACATAAAGAATGATCTAAAATCAGACATGGAAGGCTTGACAAAGTTGATACAAGAAATGTTTCCTAATGGTGAAAAGATAGTAGAGGAAACTCATGATGAGAACAAAATAAATGTTAATCGTGATTTCATAAACTCTAATGTTAGAGGGAAGAACCACCATATTCCAAAAATGGATATGAGGAAGTTTGATGGAAAGAATCCTGTAACATGGATACTACAGATGGAGCAATATTTTGATCTCAATAATGTGCAAAACACACAAAAGGTACGCATTGCAACTTTACATTTAAAACAAAATACATTTGTATGGTATCGATGGCTTTGCTCCCGTAAAAAAATTGTCACTTGGTCAATTTTTACGGAGGAAATGATAGCACATTATGAGGATACAAAGAGCAACACCTTCTTTAGCCAATTGATAAATCTCAAACAAAAGGGTTTAATGGGGGAGCACACTGAGGAATTCCAAAAATTGAATATAAGGGTAACTGATATTTCAGAGGAACACAGGATTGATCTCTTCATAGGTACTTTAAAGGATAACATCCAACATGAAGTTCGCGTTTTGGAACCTGATTCATTGGAGAAGGCATTCAGGTTGGCCAGAAAAATTAAATGTAAAATTATGGCGACAAGGAAGCCTACCACTCACTTCTATAAAGAGGGAAGTGTTGCTACTCCTAGATTTCCACAACCTACAAGGTTGACACCACAACAATTGGAAGAAAAAGAGAAAAAGGGCTTTGCTACAGTTGTGATAGAAAATACACTAAAGGTCATAAGTGTGCTGAGAAGAAATTATTTTACATAGATTGTGAAGAGGAAGAAGAAAATGAACAAGAAGAGGATATACACTAGGAAACAAACCTAGAAGAGGAAGAAATGATTCCGACCATATCGTGTAATGCATTGGTAGGAATTTACCATTCCTCAAACTCTCAAGATAGAAGGACATATCAAGAAGAAAAAGGTAATAGTGTTGATTGATTCAGGTAGTACCCATAATTTTATTCATTGTAAGGTAGCCAAGGAATTGAATTGTTTCCTATACCCAGCACCAGAATGTCAAGTGATGGTTGCAAATGGAAGAACTATAAATTGCTCTGGAAAATGCCATAATATCAAGCTAACCATGGGGGAATATGTATTGAATAGTCTAATGCTTTCCATTCCTATGGGAGGTGCTGATGTTGTACTAGGAGTACAATGGTTACAATCTTTGGGGACGGTAGCTTTTAATTTTCAAGAACTTTTCTTGAATTTTTTTCAGATGGAAAGGAATTCAAATTATGGGGTATTGCAGGGAAGCTGAGAAAGATAATAATCTCTAATTTCATGACAAAGCTTCTAAAGAAATAACAAAGAGGCATAATTGCACAATTATGCTCACTAGAAGTTCCAACATCAAAATCGTCTATTTCTGCAGATCTCCAAAAAGTCTTGGACAATCATTCCAAGGTTTTTGAAACTCCAAAAGGACTCCCACCTATTCGTGATCATGATCATGCTATTCATTTGATTCCAGGAAGTGTTCCTCCAAACATCAGGCCTTATAGATATCCTTATGTCCAAAGAGCGAAATTGAACGTATGATTGCAGAAATGTTAGATGCGGGTATAATTCAACCTATTCAAAGTTATTTCTCTGCTCCTGTAGTATTGGTACACAAGAAGGATGGATCATGGTGAATGTGTCTAGATTATAGGGAGCTCAATAAGCTCACCATTAAAGACAAATTTCCCATTCCTGTGATTGATGAATTATTGATGAATTACATGGAGCAATTTATTTTACCAAGTTAGATCTTCGTTCAGGATATCATCAAATTAAAATGAAGACTGAAGATATTCCAAAAACAACATTTCGAACTCATGAGGGTCATTATGAATTTTTGGTCATGCCTTTTGGCCTTACCAATGCACCTTCTACATTTCAAGGGTTGATCAATTCCATTTTCAAACCCTTCCTTAGAAAATTTGTGCTAGTATTTTTTGATGATATACTAATCTATAGCAGGTCTTGGAAGGATCATGTTGAACATGTTGACAGGGTGCTCCAACTATTGCAGGAGAAACAATTATATGAAAAACATCCAAATGTTTCTTTGGAGTACAAGAGGTGGAATATCTGGGTCATATTGTATCTCACGAGGGTGTTAAAGTAGACCCTAACAAAATTAAAGCCATTAAGGAATGGAAAGTCCCCACAAACATAAAGCAGTTGCGAGGATTTCTTGGGTTAACAGGGTATTATCGCAAGTTTGTTAAGAATTATGGGAGAATAGCAGCACCTCTAACAACATTATTGAAGAAAGATGCATTTTCATGGACTCCTGAAGCAACTAAGGCCTTTGAACACCTTAAAGAGGCAATGTGCCTAGCACCGGTCTTAGCTACGCCAGACTTCACAAAAACCTTTATTGTGGAATGTGATGCCTCAGGAAATGGAATTGGTGCAGTTTTAATGTAGGATGGAAGACCCATTGCCTTTGAAAGTCGTCCAATCAAAGGAAAGTATTTACATAAACCTATTTATGAGAAGGAAATGTTAGCAATACTGCATGCACTAAAGAAATGGAGAACTTACCTAATGGGAAGACACTTCAAGGTAAAAACTGATCATGATAGTCTTAAACATTTTTTGGAACAAAGAATATCTTCAGAAGAGTAGCAAAAATGGGTCACAAAGATGTTGGGTTTTGACTTTGAAATAATATAAAAAAAAGGGAAGCTAAATGTTGTTGCAGATGCACTCTCAAGAAAGAATGAAGAGGTGGAAGCATTTCTTTGTGCCATTTCTATTATCCAACCAAATTGGATAACCAAAGCAAGAGATGAATGGAAGAAGGATGAAGAAGTGTGGACACTCGTTCAAAAGTTGCAACAAGATCCTAGTACACATGATACATTTAGTTGGAAAAATGATTCCTTATGGTACAAATATCGCTTATATCTTTGTAAGAATTCCCAACTAAAACAAAATATTCTTTTGGAATTGTACACTTCTCCTTTAGGAGGACACTTAGGATTTTTAAAAAGTTACCATAGGGTGAAGAAAGAATTTTTTGGGATGGCCTTAAATCTGATATTCAAAATTTTGTGGCAGAATGTTTGGTTTGCCAGCAGAATAAAGTTGAGATACTTAAGACCCCGGGTCTTCTACAACCTTTATCCATTCCAAGTCAACGTTGGGAGGATATTTCAATGGATTTTATCACAGGTTTACCTAAGTCCAAAGAAAAGAGTGTCATCATGGTGGTAGTTGATAAACTTACCAAGTATGAACATTTTTATGCATTATCTCATCCATTTAAATCAAGTACAGTTGCTACTACATTTATTGACACAATTCAAAAGCTACATGGAAACCCAAAGATTATTGTGAGTGACAGAGATCTCATTTTTACTGGAAATTTTTGGAAGAATTTATTTTCTTGTTTGGGTACTCAACTAGCTCATAGCTCATCTTATCATCCTCAATCCAATGGTCAAACTGAGATAGTGAATAAATTTTTGGAAGGATATCTTCGTTGTTTTGTATTTGATAAACAAACAAAATTGGTCAAGTGGTTACCTCACGCTGAATGGTGGTATAACACTTCCTTCCATACTGTAGCAAAAATGACCCCATTTGCTTGAACTTTATGGATATCATCCACCATCCATCACATCATCTTTAAGAGAAAATTCAGAGGTTCAGGCAGTGGAAGATCACATCGAGCATCAACAAGAAGTTCTCCAACTCTTAAAGGACAACCTAAATTTGGCACAAAATCGAATGAAAAAATAGGCAGATCAACATCGCAATGAGAGAATTTTTGATGTAGGAGACTGGGTATTTTTACGGCTACAACCATACAAATAAATGTCCCTCAAGCAAGATAAGAAGGATAATAAATTATAGCCAAAGTACTATGGTCCTTACAAGGTGTTGCAAAATATTGGCACTATGGCATACAAATTGGAGCTTCCTGCTTCTTAATGAGTGCATCCAATTTTCCATGTTTCATGCTTAAAGAAGGTTATAGGTGAAAATATTCCAGTTCAAACAATATTGCTAGAACTTGATGAGGAAGGACAAATCATATTGGAACCTGAAGTGGTCACGGAAACAAGAACTCGACATTTACGGAATCGATCAATTTTAGAGTATCTCATCAAGTGGAAGAAATTACCCACTGAAGATTCTACATGGGAGGATGAGAATTTTATACATAAGCACCCAGAGCTACTCAAGCGTTGAGGACAACACTTTTTTGAAGGAGAGGGGCATGTTAGGTACCTATATTACTAGTATAGTCTCTTATTGTTGTTAGTGTAACCCCCTTATTGTTATTATTGCTTACCCTTGTAACCCCCATATTGTTATTATTGTGCCCTTAAAACCTTATTATTAGATGACCTGAGTGGCCCCAATGCCCACTAAGTTGATTGTAGCCCGATGGACTCCTATATATAGAAAGGAGGTTTTGTAATTTGAATCATCCAAGAATTGTTCATTCATGTAATGTATTGGAGGTTTCCCCCTCGAAGTGGCTTATTTCTAAGGCGTTGATATCTCTTTTCTTCTCTTTTTGGAGCTGATTTCACAACAAGGTAGCCGAACCAAATCCACGTCTGGTTCTCAATGAGAAAGTTATATTCCTCATCCATTTCTTCTTCCCATTCATGATGCCCAGTTTCTTCTGCATAAGTTTGTGGATCAGATGCATGCATCATATAATCATGCATGGGCATGCATGCCTCTGTTGGTGCCTCGTTTTTCCCCAATTCCGCCATCTACCACCCCTGTTTTTACCTCTTTTTTGCTAAAAGTACTCTTTTACCTATCTATCCATCACTATGATTGTCCCAAACCTCATTAAATTATTACCCGAGGTAAATGCATTACATTGGTGTCTTTTTACTATTTTGTGATTAAAATTTAAGTGATTCAATTTAAATACCTAATGGGTTAACTAACTATTATAGGCTAGATGTGAATGATACAACAACATTATCATAATGGAAAGAAGACTTGTCAACGATCCTGCCCTCTCGTTTCTGTACTCAACTACATGGTTCCTAATACGTACTCAACTAGACCAAGACCCGGTCGACTTATTCTATGGCTTCTACGCTTATAGAGGTCGAAATTAATGATGAGGATCTTGACTACACCACGCTGGAGGATGGATATGCTTGATATGATCGTTGCGACAGGAATATTCCAAGGATGGCATTCATTGGAACTATTATGCCAAATTTGAACAAATCATTCAGATCATGCTAATCTTACCAATTTTTATGCATTTATTATGGATATTTTTTTATTTCCTCGCTGCCTATAAAAGGTCTGAGTATGTAATAAAATAGTTAGTCAATTTTTTAATTATTTATGCTATACATTGAGTTACCATACTTTTGTTCATACTTTTCACTATAATTGAAGACTGAGTTTCAATCAAGCATGGTTATGGTTTGATCCATTCATTCAAGTTTTCAGCTCGCTTGTGAGTTTCTAATTCGCATTTATTAGAGTACCTTAGCTACTGTAATCTCCTTAGGCTTACCTAGGTGTGGCCAAGCCCACCATCATCTGGGATGAGCTCCTCTATTGAACTCTAGGTATCTAAATTGTGTGTATCGATTTTTTACGTTTGATTTCATTCAATCATGTTCAAACTAGATTCATTTTCTTCGCGTAGTTGTGTGGTATAAGTTGTCTAATTCTCAGAGTGCTTATAATCGTTCATAGTTTTCATTCAACAGTCGATAAAAAAGGTAAAGAAGTGATGAATGGGCGTGGATGAATTTTCTAACCTCATATGATTGCGTGTGGACCCTCTGCACAGAGCTATACTCTGCCTCTCAGAATAAAACAGAGTTTGTTTGATTTCTGAGTTTTAAAACATTACACATGTTAACTTATTGTGGTAATCACGAAGTCAATCATCCTTTGATACATCGAATTGATCAGACTGTATTGTAGTTCGATTTGACAGATAATTGTACTATGTGATAACTTGCAAGTTTTGAATTCCTGTAGAATCTTAATTTCATACATACATTTAGATTAGGAATAATTATTGTGATAGTATTCTTTCATAGTATTCACAAGTGAATTTCGAATGTAGTAATTAGAGATTGATAGTGTGTTTATAATAGTGTTTCAGTTAGATATCTTATTTTTGTTTCGACACTGATAGTCAAGTTTCAATAAGTATCATAATTCCTTCGAGAGTGGTGGAGTTATTCAAGAGTTGGTTTCATTAAGTAGAAACAATTTAACTTGAAAAGTATTGAGTGATTAGCTAGTTTTTATGAATTTTTTTTAGGGTATAATGCGATAACCAAATGGTTAGATCCTCACTTTATAAGTTTTTGAAGGTATAATTGATATTCAGTGTCTACATTCTGTTTAAGGATTGAGATGTGTGATTTGTTCCAGGTGAATTAGCCCAGTCAAGTGCTAGAAATAGTTTGATTTCCTTTAGAATAGGGTTAATTTAATTATATAAAAATTATTAATTAAACTTAGACAATAAGAATATATTTTATTTAAGTACAGTTATTCGAATTTCATAAAATCATTTTCCCTTTCCAACACAGAAGTTTAAAGTTTGATAACTTAGCAATAGATTAGGTCTCTTTACCCAAAATTGTTCTGTCACTTCTTAAGTAGAGTTATTCCATGGTTCAAATGCTTAAGTGAGTAATGTTTTTATTTAATCTCTGAATAAGTGTGATAAGTAGAAGCTTAAAGCTATTTGTAACTTGATTATTGATTATGCTTCAGAAATATTTCTTACTAATTTAAAATAAGAAGATTGGAAAGCGGAAAGATTAAGAACATTGTCGCTTGATAAAGGCTAGGTAGATTAATCTCTTTGTTTGTAATTTAAATAGGCCTTAAATGATAGAAATTGTTCGTCATTCCATACTAAGTGACCATTTTTAAGGAAACCTATATACTTTGACACAAACTGAATCAAAAGCACAGTACAACACGTTTTTACGAGTCCTGGTAGACAATTAAATAATAGGGCTTTAATCCATCTATTAAAACTCTCAATATTTTTGCGTCATTGCTGGGGAATTTGCATTTTTGTTTAGCTAAAAATAATTACAGAGTTTTCAAGAGTATTATAGCACTATCAAAGGGCAGAGAGTGTATGGTAATATGTGATTGAAGAACCACGCATCCACTATTGTGGGGTTCCTCCAAAGTCTAACCATTGTTGCATATATTTGAACTTTATTTTCCTTTCCTTTATTCATAGAAGTAGAAGTATGCCTAGATATAGTAAAGTTAGATTTATTTCTATTTCAAAATTTCTTGAAACTTTTGGCTCGACAAAAATCCCATTAACTAATCCCGCTAATTGCTACTCAGGTGCTAAGCAAGAAAAAGTCAGCACCAGCGACAAGGATATCTTACAAGGAGAACTCCCCATTCAAGGAGAATTAAGGCAACTATCCATTTAATTCTTCTCCAGACATATCAACAGAAACGCATTTGCAACCAACATGGCACACAATGGAGGGGAAAACATAAACAATGAATGGAATTAGGAAGAAAACCATGGAGAGGGAGGAGGCCCAAGAATGCATCTATTTTAAGGAAATGAATATGGACCAAGAGACCAAGATGGACTGAGGCGAGGACTAGATGAAGAAGAAGAAGAAACTACCTTCATATTTCTTATCCTTGATGTAGACAATAACATCAATATGAAAAGAATACCAATGACATCTCTGCCACTCTTAAATGGTAAGTCCTCTGAGGACCTTGATGCCTTTCTTTTTTATTTTTATATTTTATGTAGAAGCTACAATTATTATGATGACACACATAAAATTAAGTTATTCCAAGCCACCCTGAAAGATGTTTCCCTTATATGGCTCATGAGCCTAGGTGAAAACACCATTTACTCATGGGATGATATGAAGTATATGTTTCTTAAAAAATACCAAGACTTATGCAAAAGTAGGGATGTGAATGATATTCTTAGAATGCAACAGCTGGATGATGAAAACCTAGAATAATATCTCGAACATTTCCTATATCATTTTCATAAATCCCAAGGTGCACATCTATACGAGAAAACTGTTAAAATTGTATTTTTAAAGGGGCTGATGGCTGAATGCATTGAGACCTTAAACCTTCTGAGTGGTGGGGACATCTATAAAATTTTTTTTTTCTAAAGTAGCTGAGCTATGTCATACTTATTCAAGAAGTCGAGCTAAAGTAGGAAAAAAATATGTGACAATCTCCGAGATGTTGTGTCAAGAAATCAGAAACCTAGAACCACTGTTATCACTAGAATTGAATTAGGTAACCTACTGGAAAACTTCAAAATAGGTATTTTAAACACCATTGATGACCAGCCTAACACAATGAAACTCAAAAAGAAACAAGAGGATGAGAAGGCTTCCATAGTAATATTTTGTCCAAAATGTAGACAAAAACATATGGAAAGAGAGTGCCCCATCAATGTCATTGGGGTTTTTGGGATTTGTTCTTTAGAACATGCAACCGAGAAGTGTCCATATCTTCCTATTATGCAGGCTATCTATAAGGGGAATACCGAAGCAAATGACTCTTAACAAGCGAACAAGAAACCCTTTTGGAGAAGCCCAAATCAAAACATGTTTCTAGATCCTAGCCCCCAAGGTTATGGTCAGACTCAACCTTGTAATTTCCAGCCATATTACTCTCATTGGCCTAATCCTCAAACTCAAAACACTCCTTGGAACCAGAATTGGCAGGCAACCCCTTATGTAAACACGTTCCAACATCAAAGTCAATTCTACCCTCGATACTCAAACATGCCTAGTACATCCTACAACCCGACTATTCAGCCTTATCAGCAAGGGTACAATCCAAATTTTTATCAACAACCCTTGCTGCCACCTCCTCCCTTACATCAGCTCCTACTTGCTCCTTCATGCCCACCATCTTCACAAGCACCACCAACATTTATATCGCGTCAGCCTGCCTTGTTACCTACACAACCTATAGCTAACCTTAACCATAATATAGAACCTCAACCTATGCAAAACATAGAAGTACATCCTTTTCACCCTTATATGATTACCATTGTCCCAATGAACAAAATTCAATTACGATCTGTTATAAAAATTATATATTATGGAGCAATGCAACACATAAAACATGCAAAAAATACAAGCACACAAAACAAATAAAACCAGAGAGACACAGATATACGTGGTTCACCCAGTTTGGGCTACGTCCACTCCAAACAGCTAGTCCTTCCTTTCTATTATCGAGCAAAAATTGAAGAGACAAAACCTATAGCAGATCCGTTGTAATATCCTCTGTTCTCTCTCACAGTCTCCCTATATTTTTCTTGCTCTAAGAATACACACGTAATACACATCCGTAATACAATACCCTCATATATACAAGGGGGGTTCCTTCTAGGGCAAAAAACCCTAAACTAAACATCAGATCATCCGCCTATGAACGGCCCAGATTGACTAGAAATTACTATACTTTTACAAGGCAATTTTACATATGTTTTTAGCTTTGGGGGCGCTGCCCCCGAAAGCCCCAGCCAGGGGGGGGCTCCGAAAAGCACTGTCGCCCCCCCCGGACCCCCCACAGCAGCGATTAATTACGGGCGGCGTTGCTGCCCCTTTTAAGGTACAGGGGTCCAATGCTATGATACAAAGTAAACAAGATAATCAAGCTCCACACCCAACAATATCCCACTTGGAGACTGATTGTAGCAACTCCATTGCTGCTTCATTTGCTGGAAAATGACTCCTCTTTGGACTTGGCTATTCCTCATCTTCATCGTCATCCTTGAAGACCAATTGAAACTGAGCACATTCTCAGTTTCTCCCTAGTTACAACTTTTGTTAGCATATCTGCAGGATTTTGGCTAATGTGTATCTTTTCCAGCTTCAACTCTCCATCTTCCAATACTAACCGTATGAAATGGTACTTTAGATGTATGTGTTTAGTCCTAGAATGAAATGCTGAGATCTTTGCAAGATGAATGGAAATTTGGCTATCACTGTATAACGTGCCCATATCATGCTTCTTACCCAATTCATCCATAAACCTTTGTAACCAAATTATTTCTTTACTAGACTCTGTAGCAGTAACATACTCTGCTTCTGTTTTTGAAATTGCAACAACACTTTGGATTTTTGAAACCCAACTGACAGTTGTTCCACCTACAGTAAATACATATCCTGTAGTGCTCCTCCTTTTATCTTTGTCACCTGCCATATCTGCATCAACATATCCCTATAGAGCAATGTTTGAACCACCAAAGCATAATGCTTGATTTGTGGCACCTCTCAAATATCTAAGAATCCATTTTACTACCATCCAATGTTCTTTTCCTGGATTATTCATGTACCTGCTTACAACTCCCACTGCATGTGAAATATCAGGCCTTGTGTAGACCATTGCATACATTAAGCTTCCAACTGCTGATGCATATGGAACTTTAGACATATAATCCATGTCTTCTTGGGTCTTGGGGCACGTCTCCTTACTAAGTTTGAAATGGCTAGCAAAAGGTGTACTAACTGGTTTTGCATTCTGCATATTAAATCTTTTCAACACCTTTTCTATGTACTCATTCTGAGACAGTGTTAATTTGCGATTTTTCCTATCTCTAGTTATCCTCATACCAAGGATTTGTTTTGTAGCTCCCAAACAGGGAAAATTTTAAGAACCCCCCTAAATTTATATATATAATAAATGGGAAAATCCCCATGATACATAGGAAAAATGGAAGGCGATTTTATTAATAATATAATATGTATATATAATTTTTTGGCGAATCTCTCACGAGATTATATTATCTTGTAAAATCATGGAAAATCACCAGTACAAATGGTGAATCACTACTACAAAATGGTGAATCATTTTCTAGTGGAGTTCGGGTTGTTGGTTCCAATGAAGATATGGTAGTTGAACCAGGAGTAGAAGGAAGAGAACCACCGAGACCAAGCATGGCACATGGTGGCTCGTGAGGGAAGTAGTTCTCGTGTAGTTTGGAAAACGTGTTCTTCTAGTTCTGCTAGGCGTAGTGTTGTTGCTCATGCTACTACTAGCACTAATATTGAGGTTGGAGAGGAGTTTGAAGAAGCATGGAAGGTAGTAGTGGTGGATAATTACAAAGAGTACCCCATGATGGGCTCCATTTTTCCCTTTGGTATTTGTGCCTGCAAGATCTTCTATCCATTGAACCAACAATTAACTGTTCAACCAACAATCAACTTGACTAAGTTGATTAGGTACAAGTCAACTTAGACAAATATTCAAAACTATGTTTTGCACTATCCCATATTTGTCACACTAATGCTACACAACATTGTGCATTTGCACCCAACTCTCATGCATGAACAAAAAAATTTCATTAACATCTATAACCCTAACCAAGTGAGAATTGATCAACAATTTGCACCAAAGTTTGTTAGTGTTGAAATTTCATAAGAAATTTAGATCCATGGTACCTTAAATAAATTTTGAGATAACCTCCACAAATTTGACCACAATAGAGAAAACTTGTGATAAATTTTAAACCTACAAAAATTACGATTCATGTTCCTAGGAACGATCATAAGAAGTAGTTGGCATATAGGTTGAGTTTTGAGCCTTGAGACATTGATAATGCAATGGCTTAGGTCAAAACTCACACATTGAAAAGTCATCAATGAAGAGAAGACAAGATCATTATGAATTACACATACTCCAAACTTCCTACCAAATTCTACTTAGTTGTCCACAAAGCCTTCTTCACATAGTTAATAAATGGCCATTGGAAGAGCACCCCTTATATAATAGTAATAGTAGCAATCAATAGATTATTTCATATTGAACTTCATAGCCATAGCGCTCCTATGTATTGTATGATGTATTCAACTTGCATTATTAAATATAGATAAAATCATACTTTTGATTGATCCATTTAAAACATACTTGTGCACAATGTTGAATGCAATGCCAGTCAAGGAGTAAAGTCGGTTTAACGTGTAATTATCTATAAAATAATGGAACATAGACTGATTTCATTTAGATATAGGTAACCCTCTGAATGTAGACCATTACTTGAAGAACATTTTTATTGATGAGGAATTTAATACAATATTCAATTTTCGAACTAAAAATATTATTTCTATAGATTTGTGTATGGGGTAAACAATAAATAAAAAATTTAACTATCCTTGGGGTGGTCAATATTTATAAATTTTATTTATACTTGCTTTACCATGTATATCATATACCTATCAATCACAAACATGAAAAGTTGTGGAATTCACAGTGATGATCTTCTCTAGAAACATAACCAACCTTTATTATTACCAATATTAACTTTTATATAGTAGCACATATGTAGATAAAATTTCCAGCTTCCAAAGACACAAACTTGTTTCTCCAACATGATGGCACATTCTTAACTACTAACATTTCTGATTGCTGAATGTAAGAAATATTTCTAAGTACATCTAATCTACTGCGAGGCTCGAAATCCTAGACTATGTTCTTTTTTACCATGTATCTATAGGCTGTAGCCTTCTTCTTGTTTAAAGAGGAGTTGTCTATTATCAGAACTACCTTCCCTGCCTCTGATGCCTTGAAGGAATTGCAAATTGACTCATCAGATGAAGACAACTTTTTTTTCTTGTCAATTAGAGTTGAATAGCTTCCCTGTGCACTCAACAAAAAATCTAACTAATAGGAAACATCCCACCCACCAACTATGAGGTCCCACAGAATTGTTGCTCCCACTTGAACAACAGACAACTTGAATGTGAGAATTCAAAAACAAAGAAAAATCCCAATCGCATATATCTTGAGGATGAACTCGATCTCAAATCCACCACCCATAAAATTTATATCCAAAACTAAAACTCATCAAATTTGGAAGTATATTGGAAACAAAACTGAGGAAAAAGAGCTAAATTTGAATGCAGGAACTGACACAATATGTAAACTTGAGCAATTTTTTATGCACATTATTTTGTTTGACAAAATAGATCAGGGAAGAAAGGCCTCAGGGAAGATCACACTAGACTAGGGGTAAGTAAAAACCACCAAGGTGAAGCATGGGAACAATAATACAACAAAAAATGATCTATAATTTTGTTCAATCAGTGATCCATCCATAGGAAAAAAAAATTCTCCTAGGGGTTACCCACTTGGGTGTGTAACAAAGCCCATCAAATAGTTTATGAAGTTGTTGACCCTTCTCCTCTAAGAGTGAAAATAAAATGACATAGGAGCGATAGAGGAAAGAGAGATATTTGGTGTAGAGGATTTTGGATGCCCTTAATCTTCTCATTAACCTGAAGAATACCAGAAGTTAGAGATTTGTTTTCAAAGTAGCAGTAAATTTAAAGTGGCCAGTCGAGGATATGATAGCTACTCAGGTGAAAGATAATTTGGAAAGGATCAAGAAGATAGTAAAGATATGCATGTTTAGCACAGATTCTGCCATAGAAGCTCAACAAGAATAATGGACACTGGCACTTGGTTCTCAAAATGATGACTGGCCTCAGATCCTTCATGCAACATAGCTCAGGTCCATCACGCCAAGCGAGAGAGGGATCCCAACATGGATGATAGGTATAAAACATATCCCTTCTGCATTCGATAGTAGCAATTTCTGCATACTTCCAGATCATGACCCATTATATTTGGAAAAAGTTGGATTCAATACGTTGACTGTCAATAGGAAGTCTGTGATCCATCCTACAGCAATGGAGAACCAAACACAAGGAGAGCCTGCAGCTCAAGAGTAACTCTGTCCCATGGAAAGATATTCTCTTTTTGAGATTTCATTTTCAGCTAGCAGCAAAAGTAATAAAATGGGATAATACAGTAGTAATCTGGTTTACCAGTTTATAGTTTAACAGAAAACAAGCAGTTCTCCTTATCAAACCTATAATGCATTTTAGGTTGTTTAGATGAAAAAGATAGAATCAGAAGCATAGATATTGCTAGAACTGATCCACTTGGGTTTATTTTCAGAAAATTTCAAAATCTCAGTACTTTTTGTTAAAATGGAAAGGTTGATTTATCCTCAAAACCATGTTTTGATGTCCAGATTCTAGGCAGAATTGCATCTTAGGATGAAGTTAAAAATCCTAGTTGATATCTATCTGAAATCCTTGTAATATTGCTTGTATATTAATAGAATATCTTTCTATTTACCCAAAAAAAACAACAATATATGTTTTGTTGCATTATAATTGGTATTGATCAGATACTTCAAGCAAACTAAGTGATCAATATTACTTTTCCCTTTCTTGTGGTTTCTTGACATTACTTTAGTTTTAGGAAACTTGGATGAGATATCAATATAAGCCGCAGATCATATCCAGCTGTTCTGAATTAAACTTCACAGCATGAAACTAAGTTGTTGACAAATCCCTTGATCCATGGCAGGCTACTCGAGTACTCATATATCTTGTAATGACAAAAGGTCCATGTCTTATCAACATTGGATTTTAATAAAATATTTGATTTCACTGAAACTATAAAAGTGTCCAGTCCATTAGGTATCTCAAACAAGTATTTCAAGTTTCATCAAGTGGAACAATCCCTGAAATACCTGCTGCTAAGCTTCTAAACGAGTATGGATGTAAAAAAGGCCCTCAAACACTATTTTAGCTTTGCTTGGTTTATGATCCATTTGGTAACATTGTATCAACAAGGAAGTTAATAAAAAAAAATTGCCAATTAAATTCACTACTGACAAAATATTAATAAAGCAGATACCCAAACCGAACTAAACAAAAGTAACAGATCTCTGTAAAGACTTTAAGTCCCATATCATATCATTGAATTCCAAGATGCTTATAGTGAGAAATATACAAAACCAAGGAAGGTTACTGAGAAGAGTTCTGATGTGATCTGGACTTTTGATAATGGAATAGACTGGGATAATAGGTTCATGTTACTCGACAATTTATTTCCTTGTTTTGCAATCCCAAAAGGTTTTTCCGCTTAGCAAGCTGGAAAAGTAGAAAGCACCTAAAAATCAAGTCACATCACCTCAGGTTACCATGCTTCTGTATTCAAAATTTGTTACATCACCTCCACTCTTACCATGCTTCTGCCTGCAAATATCATAATATACAGTGAAAATGTTACCTGTCGAAACCTAACAAATGGAAAAAAAAAACTGCAATAAAATGTCACTGCATCTGCACACCAATTCAACCTTTTCAACACAAGAATAAGTTTGTAAATTTTTATTGAAACTTGTAGATATTTGTTGGAAACCCCATAGAGGGAAGCATATTCTGGGTTTCCTGGAAAATATAACTTTTGCACAACTAATTTGCAACGTTTCCCATGATTTTATGAAACAAATGCCATGGAAATTAAATGGATTTTAATAATTATTCTTAAATATTAAAGATGGAAATAAGTGAGCATGCTCAAACACCGTTTTGGTTCAGAGATATATGATGCCAAAAGAAATCCCACATTGGTGCATCTTTTGGACTGCAAGAGCATTGGAGAGGCCAGTGAGGATAATGTTGTTGGTGAAAAACTTAACACAAAAGACTCTATTTTTTAAATTTCCAAGCATAGAACCTAGTGTTACTCCCGCTGATACTTAGAAAAAGTCATATTTTAGGGAAACTAGTGTGCATGGTTCAAGAAATCCAATACAATATGATAAAAATTATTTTTGTAGTCATGGTGTGCAGGTAACTATTTGTGCAGAAGCAACAATACATTTACGGGAGATGAAATATGGACTTATCTCAATAAAAAATGAGTTACTTGATAATGTTGCTAAAATAATCCCTCAACAATATGAAAATATTTGTCTAGAACAGTTACAAATGAATAAGAAAGTTCAATACCTAGAACAACAACTTCAATACCCAATTTCAGATGAAGATAGGCACCAACCACATTATATAGCATCTGTGACCCCTGCAAGTTGCTTTTCTACAACCACATTTATGAGGTAGACAAATGGTGATGGAGGGATGAGCACTGTGAATATCTTTAGTTCTCCTTATGCATGTCAAAATTCCAATGTTCCAAATTTTGGTGTAAAAAGTTTTGAATCCAATTTGAATAACTGTAAGAAAATTTTTCAAGAAAGTACAAGGTGCTTTAGGACTCCTCCTCTATATACTTCACATGATTTTTTTGACAATAAAAGAAATCGTTTACATCAACCAGTCAAGGGAGGATCCCATAAGGTCCAATATAGCGTTCAATGCATTAAATAAGATTATAATAAAATGGGATATCTAAAATAGAAAAACACATTTTAGTTTATGAAGGTCACTTAAAACAACTATTTTGTACTATAATATGTGTATTTTCCTCTCTAAAACAATTCATTTTGATTCAAATTTACCACATTAAAAGAAAAAGCATGGAGTATACAGAGATCCATCGGGAAATGGGTGTGTTGTGTCATCACCTTTGATATGGGTAGAAGCTCTTTACCTCATATTGAACAAATTGAAGAAGGAGAATTTAAATTTTGATAAAATCTGGGCTAAATCTAGAAGTGGGCAGTATCCCAGGAGTGTTTATTGGAGAAATGGTTCCCTGGAATCCATTCTAAAAGGAGTGAATCCAAAAGATCCTTTGGTTTCTACCTTTAGGATGATTTCTCCACAAATGAATCATCTATTTTTATGGACAATAGTACAACATCACAGTGAAGAGAAATTGAGAAGGTTTTTGGTGCAATACTTGAATTGGATTTTCTTACTGGGTATTGTGCACATGAAAGATACACAGGACCTCAGATACGAAAATTATATCAGAAAAAAAAAGGATATCTATGATAACACTGAAATAATTTCTCTTGTAATTTCTTTCATGACATCCCTTTCTATTGGTGGCTATGCCAATATTGATGAAATTGATAGAGAAGGGATGAATTTGATGGATCTAAAAGAAAGAAATTGGTCTAAGGAAGCCTTAGAGGCCACTACTCCAAACTTGGAAAAGAAACTTGGACCATTGGCTCCATCATATGCTATTTCTGGTAATTTAAGGTCATATTTTGTAGACAAATTCATGTTTGACAAAAATTGTTTGGTTATCCAGTGGTTTGGAGATAATCCAAATAGATTAGCAGGTTTAGCTTTGAATCATCCTAGAGACCTTGAAATCAATTTGGGTACAAGTGATGTGGTTTTTTGAATTAGACCTAAACCAAACCTTGGCCTAAAAGGACATGTTTTACCCAATCCTGTTGATCCAAATTTCTATATGGTGATGTTGGTTGAAAAAAGGGTCCTCTCCCGGAGTTTCTAGGGAACGACCCCATCTTGGATATCTTAAAACGTTAATGTTAGAACTCCAATATGTCAAGCCTGCCAAGCCAACATTGTGCATGGCTCATGCTTCAGTGGACATCACCTGCATTCAATGCTATTATATTCAATTCAAAGTCTTAATTTTCATCCCATAGATCCTTTAAAAAATAGTCTAGAATTGAAATTTTTGATTGGGAACTGGGTGCTGAAATGTATACTAATTAATAAAAAATTAGTACTTACCTCTCCAACGGTTCTCCATAGAGTTTCATTAAAATAAGCAGTTGTTAAAATTACAAGAGGAAAGCTCGTTGCAGCAGACACAGGGCCTTCGAATTTGACACCAGGACCAGTGTTAGACACTCCACGCAATGCCTCAGACCACGATTCATATTTGGTTACTCCGAGCCTCTGTATTCCAGTAGCAGTGTTTCCCATCTAGTTAGCTTTCTTAGCCAAATTAAACCTACTCGTCAAGTCTTTTTCACACTCTACAAATGGCAATGATTTATCACAATATGCCAGATCCTTCATATTCAATCCCAAAGCTTGAAATCTCAAAGGATCACACACATATTTGGAAGACGTTGTTGTGACATATTTAGCCCATCCGAGTACAACAATAATTGCTAAGAACACAGCCATATAAATCCGATCCATTTTCAAACTAAATGACTAGCTTTTGCAAAGATCAAGCAATAGATTTAAACACACGCCTAATAAACAATAAATTCCTAGCCACTAGCTCAAAATTGGCTAGGCCTCAAAGATCAAGCAAGGCCCAGGGTCTTGAAACCCATGGTCCAGGCCCCCAGTTCTATCTCTGAAATTAGCGGCTTTTTACTTTCTTGCTGCATTTCAATGTGTTTAATTCTCATTTTTACATTTTCGTTCTAATAGCTGCCGCTATTCAACCAAAATGTCTGAATGTGATTTTTCTTGTTAGCAGTGATCATCGACCTAAGTGCAATAACTTTAATCTTTACAGTCCATTATAAACTGATTTTGGGGCTCTCAAATTAAAATTATACCTCTGAACAACATAGAAGAAACTTGCTGATTATTTGTTATTGCCTTCTACACTACAATGCCATAGTGGCTCTAAAGTTGATTTCTCATTGTGATGTATTATTATTTGACAGATTCCTGCAATGATGTCTACATAGAAGATTGTTACATCAACACTGGTGATGATTCAATTGCTATAGAGTGTGGCTGGGATGAGTATGGTATTGCTTTTGGGCGTCCCAGTTTCAACATTATTATCTGCCACATAGTCAGTCAAAGCCATACAAGTGCAGGACTTGCATTGGGTAGTGAAATGTATGGAGGGATCATAGATGTTCATGTAGAAGATATTCTTGTAATCAACACAGAAACAACTATTAGTGTAAAGACTTCTGCAGGCAGTGGAGGTTATGTGAAGGCCATATTTATATCCAATGTGACCATGAAAAATTTGAAGCATGCCATTGGTTTTACTGGGTTCTATGGTGACCATCCCAATGATCGTTATAATCCTAATGCTCTCCCTGTCATAGATAGGATCATCTTTAAGGACATTGTGGGTGAGAATATCACTATTGCGGGTTACTTTAATGGGATCCAGAAAGCTCCCTTCAGTAATATTTGTATGTCAAACATTTCCTTCAATGTCACCTCAGAAGCTGCATGGAGCTGTTCAAATGTGAAAGGCTTTTTAGAGTTAGTTTATCCTCAGCCTTGTGCGGATCTTCAACATCGTATCTCCAATAAGTCCTCAGTTTGTTCATTTTCATCTGTGAGAAATTCATTCAAAGACCTCTAGGATGAAACCCATGGTCCAGGCCCCCATCCAGCAAGAGGAGGAGGAGGAAAGTAGGATCCAGGAACCATAGGACCTCAGATACGAAAATTATATCAGAAAAACAAGGATATCTATGATAACACTGAAATAATTTCTCTTGTAATTTCTTTCATGACATCGCTTTTTATTGGTGGCTATGCCAATATTGATGAAACCGATGGAGCAGGGATGAATTTGATGGATCTAAGATAAAGAAATTGGTCTAAGGAAGCCTTAGAGGCCACTGCTCCAAACTTGGAAAAGAAACTTGGACCATTGGCTCCATCATATGCTATTGCTGGTAATTTAAGTTCATATTTTGTAGACAAATTCATGTTTGACAAAAATTGTTTGGTTATCTAGTGGTTTGGAGACAATCCAAATAGATTGGAAGGTTTAGCTTTGAATCATCCTAGAGACGTTGCAATCAATAAGGGTACAAGTGATGTGGTTTTTTGAATTAGACCTGAACCAAACCTTGGCCTAAAAGGACATGTTTTACCCAATCCTGTTGATCCAAATTTCTATATGGTGATGCTGGTTGAAAAAATGGGTCACTAACACGAGAAGAGGTTTGAAACCGATGTGAAAATGGATCATGGGACATGTTCAAGAAATTTTTATATAAAAATCCTCCTCTGAATGGACACTCCACCTCCAGACATGATGACCATTATAACTGGTCCTTTGGAAGGACTGGCCACTGAAGTTACAAGTTCCATTTGATATCCAGGTAACAATAGACTCTGTCTATCATGTGATTCTGCCTCTTGATTTAGATCTAACCCCACATTGGTGCATCTTTTGGTGATTTAGATCATTTTTCACTGAATGAAGGTGAAAAGTACCCAACCACATTTATATATTCGCGCTGGGCTGCCAAGCTGATTTGATCTAGGATCAATTAGTCACCTCTAAGATTTCTCATCACTGCCAACATCTCTATTCCCATATGTACTGGAACTATACTCTATTCATGCTTCTCAATAAATCAATATATTACAGGCTATCCATAGGCAAGCTCCAAAAATAGGAAACAA
Organism: Pinus albicaulis; assembly: GCA_034641835.2. Taxonomy (NCBI): domain Eukaryota; kingdom Viridiplantae; phylum Streptophyta; class Pinopsida; order Pinales; family Pinaceae; genus Pinus; species Pinus albicaulis. The sequence continues at coordinate 929,159,476 of CM076583.1, forward strand.
ACAATTCATCCACGGATTCTTCACTTGTCTTACACAAAATACATATTTCTGCATGTTTATCTTCTGGAAATTATCCCAGATTAAAATTTTGTTGTCGAAAGTTAACCAGAGAAATATTTACCTTTAAGAGGAATTTCTAACTTTCAGACTAAGTGCCACCACAAGGATCTTTCCCTCATCATTTCTTCTTCCATCTTTAGCATGTATTTTACTATGGAAATATATTCATCAGACCCCTCATTTTTTACCATTTAAACTAGCTTATATTGTTCAAAAAGATTAATTGCACTAGAATTTAAGCTATGGTTCCTTTCCTCAGTTTTTACTCCTTGAAATTTCAAATCCCATGCTAACTTCAAGCCATGAGATCAAATATTCCTGCCATCATTTTTTCATGCATTTTCCATGGAATAAGTCCCTAAGAGATAGATATTTCTTATTAGCTCCTTACACAGTTTTAAATTGTATTTACAGCCAATCTAGGGGTCTTCCCCTATGTCCTTTCCATAGAAGAACAGTGCATACCTTTTCAAGTTCAGTCCATTGCACCCCTAAGTGCTTCAATCACTTCTCTAACTGTTTCTTGCCAAGATGGAGCCTGGACTGCATGGAATGAAATCCCATATGCATATATGGCTTGGGAAACTCTAAAATTTGTCTCTTCCCTCTCACACATGTCAAACATTTTTTTCCAAACTTCTAATGTTGAATCTCTTCCTGGCATCTTCAACAACTAGGGAAACTTGTTGTACCATTCTTGACTATGTTAGAGTATTTCTTAGTTCAGACTTGTTTCTCCTCCTTTGTTCCTTGGATAATTGTGCTTCACCACGTTGCTTTTGAAATTATGCCTCCTCCTTTTGGCTCATACGCATACAAAAAGAAAATGAATCATTAAGAATCCAAAAACCCTTGTATATGACTCTGTTAACATTTTTTTCCACTTGCTTCAATTCCAGAAGCAGATTCCACCCGATATTTCATCCTTGTTCCCTATATTTGTGAGATATTTCTAGAAAGAAGAATCAGTAGTATAATTTTGTCTGTTTTCCTTCCCATTTCGAGTTCCAGACCTCAAAATAGAATGGTTTGAGAGTCAAATCGATCAAACCAGCTGGTTCCACTGGTTTTGATAACATTGGTCTTCCCCCATCATCTTTCCCTTCAAATACCTGTGCTTGAGATTTTTCTTGCTATTTATCCTTTCCAGGAACCTTTTTCTGCTGTGGGAAATATTTTTCAGGTTTCCTGGAATGAATTTGGTAGAAAAATCTATGTTAAAATTGGACAACTAGGTCCAAACTCCATGTTGTGATGCTCAGATGAAGATACCAATATTTTTATTGGGTTCCTCTTTCACAGAGGTGTAATATTGATCTAAAATTGATCTTAATCTGATGAGCAGAACATTTATTTTGAATTTATTTTAATACTTTCAAAATATGTGCAGTTCGGCCTCAAGGTTTTACACCCCCAGCAAATGTGTCACACGCCCTCATTGATTAGTATAAATAGAGTCAACGTTGGAGGACATTTAACTCATCTCATCCTCACACAACATCTCCTCTTCTGATTTAGTACGAGCTCCTTGGAAGCAGTTTTGGTTCACACGTGGGAAAGAATGGACGCATTTATTGCAGCTAGGGTTTGGACAAATTTACTATAGCTAGGGTTTCCACACAAGTTTTACTAGCGTTGAATTTGGTCAACGCATGGTCCAAAGAGGCTGAATTTTGATGGAGACTTCGATTTTGGAAAGCCGTACATATTGGCACAAAAATCGAGGTCAAGGTTGGCAGAAATGAGTTGCGTTGACTTTCTTGTATTTGTTGTCCTGCAATGACTTTTACGGACAACATTATGTGGTTTGACTTTTATGAAGTTGACTTTGGGTGTGTCATTGTTTATATGCGTCTTGACACATGCTTTGAGGTTGACGTCGAGATTATTTACTGGTTGAAGTATCCTGTTGACCTTCGTAACAATCCAACACCTTTATTTGTTTCTGACTTGTCTTCTATTGATCTATTGGTATGTTCTATCAGCATTTTACTTGATTTTTTATGTGATTGCCGTTGTAAAAAGTAAAGTTGCATCAAGCATAGAACATCTACAAAATTTGAATGGTATCAAAGCTAAGGTGAAGACAAGCCCTAATTTGTAGCAATCACCGAAGAGAAAATGGGTTCCACAAACTATGGCTTCAAGGAGGATGACAAGTTTACTGGGAAGGATGAATTCCATGCTTGGAAGATGATATTGGATCTTAAATTAGAAGACCAAGATGTCATGGACTATGTGTAGGGTAAAATCCAAGAACCTCCATCCACTGCTACTATTGTTGCCAAAACAAAATATAAGAAGGGGGAGATCAAAGCAAAGTTGATTATCAGGGAATCAATTCATAAGAGTCTGGTGGCCTACATCTCTGAGCTAGGCACATCCAAAAAGATGTATGATAAGTTGATCCAAATGTTCAAGGCCAACAATGCAAACCAGGTGCTATTCTTCAAGAATCAATTGAAGAATCTGAAGAAAGGCAGGGATGAGTCTATCCAATCATACTTTCTAAAGCTGACCGAGATCAGGAACAATCTACTAGCTATTGGGGAGACAATAGCTGATCGAGAGATGGTACTCACCACACTTGGAGGGCTCTCATCTAAATGGCAAGTATTCAACACTACCATTCTCAATAATAATGGCATACCTAACTTTGACAAGGTACTATCGAGTTGCGTTCAAGAAGAGAAAAGAATGAAGGAGTATGAAAATGAAGGAAATGTTGCCTACACTGCTCATTCTAGAAAGAAGAACTTTGGTGGTCCAACGAACAAAGGAAGAGCAGGGGCCCAAGGGAAGAAGGGCAAGTGTTTCACCTATCATAGGTCAGGTCACTATGCTAGAGAATTCCCTTTCAAGAAGGATTCTCCTGATGATGATGACAACAACAACAACTGAAGGGATGGTAATCAAAGGAACAACAGGTTCTAGGGAAAGTGGAAGGATCCCTCCAGCAGAAATGATCAACCTTTCAAAAGGCCAAGAAATTCTAGGTATGAGGAATCAAATGTTGTTGATAAAAGAAATGAATTCATTCTTGTATCTGCCCTCTCTGCTACATCTCCACCTGACACTATGGATGTCTGGTTGATGGATAGTGGTGCCTCAAGGCACATCATTGGGTTCGAGGAAGCACTCTCTGATATAGTTGAGAAGGATACGAATCTGGAAATTATCCTTGGAGATAATGCCACATATCCCGTGAAAGGGACAGGGACTGTGACCCTCCACTTGTCTCAAGGACAAGTCCTCCATTTGCAAGATGTACTCTATGTACCAAATTTGAAGAAGAACCTTGTGACTATATCGGCCATGGAAGACAAAGGTTTCAATATGGCATTCATTGATGAAAAGGTGCACATGTGGAAGAAGAGCTTCATGGAAGCTATCACGATTGGGTTAAGAGTTGATGCACTCTACTAGGTTGGAGGAAGTCCATTGGGAACGATGATATGTGATACTATGACATTGGAGGTTTGGACACCTTCACTATCATGAAGGTGTATGGCAGGGTTGTGCCGAAGGAAAACAGACAAGGGGACCTTTCCCCTCAAGCGTCACAAAGACATCTGATGTCTTGCACTGATACATTCTGATATGTCTAGTATTTTTCCCATGACATCCTTGGGAAGATGTTCTTATTATATGAGACAAATGATTTTAAGAACATTTGCAAAGGAGCTAGAATCAAGAGGGAGACCACAATGTTTGTGGGCTACAGTGAAATTTCGAAGGCCTATAGAGTCTATGTGCCTGGTCAAAGGGAAGTGGAGATATGCCATGATGTCACTTTTGACAAATATGCTTCCCTAAAGAAAGTAATCAATCTTCCAAGATCTAAGGAAGATCATGAATCAAGGCTCGGAAATCAAGAAGAACCGAAGGATGAGACGATCCCTGATAGTGAAGGACTGATGGACCCGATTGATCCGCCTCCTTCACTGGGGAAGAGACCATCATGGCTCAGCAACACTCTCGAGGATGCTGAGGGACATATGGCCCCAAGGGGGACATTACGTGAAAGCAAGACGCTGAGTAGATACCAAGGGTATCTACCTGCCATGAGTACTACTGTACAATCTGAGCTTGGATCCTTTGAGGAAGCCATAAAGAATCAAGTTTGGAAGGATGCTATGCACAAAGAGTATGAGTCCATAATGAAGAATGATGTATGGGATGTGGTCCCAAGACTGGAGGACAAAGCAGTTGTCACAGCGAAATGGCTCTACAAGATCAACAATGGATCTAATGGAAGCGCTGAAAAGTTCAAGGAAAGATTCGTTGCCCGTGGCTTCTCTCAAAAGGAAGGAATAGACTATGATAACATATTTGCACCTGTGGCACGTTATACCACCATTCGATCAATCACATCCCTTGCTGCTATGCAAGGATCGAGTCTTCGTCAGATGGATGTAAAGACCGCATTTCTGCATGGTGCGATAAAGGAAGAGGTGTATGTAGAGGAACCTCTGGGGTTTGAAGTCCAGGATCGAGACACCCATGTCTGCAGGTTGAAGAAAGCCCTCTATGGGCTTAAGCAAGCACCCAGAGCTTGGTACGAGAGGATAGATAGCTACCTGATGAAGTTGGGCTTCACTCGTAGCAATGCTGATCCAAACCTTTACTTCAAGGTTGATAGAGAGAAGCCTCTCATTCTGGTGTTGTATGTGGACGATCTCTTCCTGATAGGTGCTGACCCTCTCATTCATTAGTATAAGAGGGAGCTCATTTGAGATGAAGGACCTAGGACTGATGCCTAGGCCTGGAGGTCTGGCAGAGACCTAGCGATATTTTCCTCTCTTAAGGAAAATACATTATGAAGCTTCCGATATAGTGGACTGTAAGTTTGTGTCGACACTGATGGAACTCAACTTTAAGAAGTTGAGTGGCAGCACTGCTGGGCCCGTGTTAGCAAATCCTACTGAGTATCGTCAACTAGTAGGAGCCCTGATGTTCTTAGTGAACACCTATCCAGACGTATGTTGTGCAGTGAACACTTTGAGTCAACAAATGGTTGATCATAACATTCACTGGGTTGGTGCCAAGAAAATCTTGAGATATCTCTGAGGCACGATAGACCATGGGTTGAGATACATTTTCGGGAGTATGACACTCCATGGATATATTGATGTCGATTGGGCTGGCAGTGTGGTGGATCACAAGAGCACATCTGGATGCTACTTGACACGTAGATCTGCTTCGGGCAGGAAAATAAAGTCGGTAGGAGCACTGCTGAGGCCGAATACATTGTAACATGTATGGCCTGTTGTGAAGTCACTTGGTTGTGAAATCTCTTCAGTGAGTTGCCCGAGCATGTGCTAGATGCCACCGTTATCCTTTGTGATAACTAGAGGGGGATTCGTTTGTCATAGAATCCCATGTTCCACAAACAATCCAAGCATGTTGATGGTTGGTACCACTTTATCCAGGATATGGTACAGCAAGGCGCCGTAAGGCTCGATCATATAGGAACTGATGAGCAGGTCACAAATATTCTCACAATGCCCTTGGGGAAGGTCATGTTCCTAACCTTCTGTGAGAATTTTGGTATCGTGGAATGACCCTATTCTGAGGGTCTTGTTGGACGATGAGCTCTGCGAGCTCTGGGGGGATTTGGAGATAGCTTCTCGGACCTATAAGCAACCACGGGGCTAGGCTTGCCGAACCTTGTTGGTGTGCTTGGGCCCCACTGTTATGATGATTGAGTTGGTTCGCCTCTCATGATCTCTGCGCCATATGCATCCTACCCATTTGAGTTCCGGACTCATCGGAAGTACCTCTCATTTGGCCAATGAGGTGGGAAAAGCTAGAGACTAGTAGCAAAGACTGATGGACACATCAGAGATTGCCATAATCTCTATCTAGGATGACACGTGTCCAACCACTTGATCTAGGATCAAGTCTAGTGAGGTTTCGGACCTCCTACTTACTTCAGGTTAGATAAACCAACTTCGAGTTGGTATGTGACTCTTGTGAGTCCATGTGAGGTTCGGACCTCCAACTGACTTCAGGTTAGTGAGACTAACTTCAGGTTAGTACATATGACTCTCTTGATTCCAAGCGAGGTTTCGGACCTCCTACTGACTTCGGGTCAGATAAAATAACTTCGGGTTGGTATGAGACTCTTTGGGAGTCCTATAGAGGTTTCGTACCTCTGGGCTGAATCTGTCAGCCAGGAATGATGTCTTTGTGACTGACCCACTTCTATTCTGAAATAAAGAGGCCAGCAAAGCAAGTTATGGCGGGATGACGCACGATATTTGATTGCACTTGTGGATGGAGTTATCCCTAGTTGAGAGGGAGTGCTAAAATTGGACAACTATGTCCAAACTCCTTATTGTGATGCTCAGATGAAGATACCAATATTTTTATTGGGTTCCTCTTTCACAGAGGTGTAAGATCGATCTAAAATTGATCTTAATCCGATGAGCTGAACATTTATTTTGAATTTATTTTAATACTTTCAAAATATGTGCAGGTCGGCCTTAAGGTTTTACACCCCCAGCAAATGTGTCACACGCCCTCAGTGATTGGTATAAATAGAGTCAACGTTGGAGGACATTTAACTCATCTCATCCTCACACAACATCTCCTCTTCTGATTTAGCACGAGCTCCTTGGAAGCAGTTTCGGTTCACATGTGGGAAAGAAGGATGAATTTATTGCAGCTAGGGTTTGGACGAATTTACTACAGCTAGGGTTTCCACACAAGTTTGACCAGTGTTGAATTTGGTCAACGCATGGTCCAAGAGGCTGAATTTTCATGGAGACTTCGATTTTGGAAGTCCGTACATATTGGCACAAGAACCGAGGTCAAAAGGTTGACCGAAGACCGATTTTCGTTGACTTTTTTGCTGTTGTCCTGCGTTGAATTTTCTAGACAAAATTGACTTCTTATGGGGTTGTTTGAGTTGACCGTGTCGTTTTTTTAAGGGATATTGTGACACATGCTGGGTTGGCTGATTAAGGAGTCTTTGCTAGTTGAAGCATCTTGTTGACTGCCGTAACGCGACAACACCTTTATCTGTTTCTGACTTGTCTTCTATTGATCTTCTGGTATGTTCTATAAACATTTTACTCGATTGTTTATGTGATTGCTGTTGTAAAAAGTAAAGCTGCATCAAGCATAGAACATCTACAAGCATAGAATTTCTCAGGTTTCCTGGAATGAATTTGGTAGAAAACTCTAGCATCCTAACGAACTGGTGTGGATTCAAAAATCTGAAATTTTGATCCTAACCAAAAACTGGTTTGACACCCTAGTGTGGAAAATTTGGTAATTATGTCTAGAGTTATTTTCAACATTCTCCAGACTGTGGTGGGGTTTCCTCATTTTGTACAGCTACTTCTCTAATAAGATGGGTTGCTTCTGGATTTTTTTCTGCAATACCAGAGACTTTGAGTGTGCACCATGGTTGTACCTTCATCCTGGAGTACATCGAACTGTAATTTTTTGTAGAAATAGTGAAAGTGTTAAGGGAACTATCTATATTTTCTTCAGTATTCCCATCCACCACTTGATCATCTCCTATATCTATATCTTGTTCTTCATAGTCCAGATATTCCTTGCCTGATTATGAAATTAATGTTATTTCCTTTCTATTTGTGTTGGGTTTCTCATTAGATTTCATATATAATTTTCACCACTTGTAGATGTGAAATGGTTAGAAACTGTTGGGTCAAAGGAATTCAAAGAATAATCTATCAACATCTGAATTAAATAAGAGGATTCCAATCCTTCATATCTTGACATATAGAATTTTTTAGAAACTTTACCAAATTTACTACCAGACTCTTCTTCCACATTGTAAGAAGTCTAAGAGATGGGATAAAAATTGAGGAGAGGTGCTTCTTACTCAGAATAAATGTTGATGTCACCCTAGCTACCTCCTTCCAGTCAATCAGTACTTTAGATGTTTATAAATACTTATGTTTCGGAATTCACCCTTTCTAGAAATGTTTCTGCCAACGATTTCACAACATAACTCATCCAAATCATCTGTCCATTTCTTTAATCCCATTTTTTTCTTTCTTTTCGGACCTTTGTTGCTACCACTATCATCTTCTCATCTATAATTATTTTATTTATTTATTGTTTTCCTATCCTACAAACAATGTTTTGCAAATTGAAGAAGTTGAGGGAAACAATATCTTGTGGCACTTTGCATAACTATCCAAGGCCTACTCTAACAGTAACAAGTAGTTTCATTGTCCTAATGAATTCATCATAATCCTTCTATAATTTTTCTATAGGGATATGAGAAGTTTAGGTTCAACCTCAAAATTTGCTGCTAATGATCTCCTAGGAACATTGACTGATATTTTAATACCCTTCTTGTATGTCTTTCCTCTTTCAAAAATATCTCTTTTGGCTCTCCAGTCATCTCTTGAAATGTATTAAATCCTCCTAAATTCCATGTTGGATGAACTATTATGCCAAGGTCTATAGGATGCTAAAACAACTGGAAATTGCAGAGGTTCTGCTATCATTAGGTCATTTCCAGATATTAATGCTACCCTTGCCGCCTGTATTCTCCTCTGGTGGGAAATTATCCCCCAGTCTTTTCTTCTCGGGATAGGAAATAGTTAATTTTCTTCTGTTGTTGCTTTAGTGGTACTTTAGCCTATAAACATGGCCATACCAAGTTTTCCCTTTTGATGGTTTTCAATAGTGTAGAGTGGAGCTTTTATAGAAAATAGATACAGGTGCAGGAATAAGTAATTTAGAGAAATAATAGTGAATTTTTTTGGATTTGAATTTGGAAGTATAGAAACATCAAAATTTAAAAATACTTAAAGTAAATGGTTGCAGCCTAATGTCAATGTGCTTGAATGCGGTATAGATGTGACATCTAGTATAACCTTGTTCAGACATAAACTTGTCAAATTTTAGATACCACTGCCTTGGAGCCTGTTTTAAGCCATACAAGCTCTTCTTTAGCCTGCACACTAATTTTTCTTTCCCTTTGACCTCATATCCTTTTGGTTGCTGCATGTGTATCTCTTCCTCCAAATCTCCATGGAGAAATGTTGTTTTTACATCTAACTATTCAAGATGTAAATCTTTCGCTGCTACAAGACTTAAAATAGTTCTGATTGAAGTCATTTTAACAATAGGAGAAAATATTTCATGAAAATCAATACCTTTATTTTGTGCAAACCCCTTCACCACAAGTCTAGCTTTGTACCTCTGTTTTCCTCCATCTTCTTCCTTCAGCCTGTAAACCCATTTATTCTAGAATGTAGTTTTGCCTGCAGGCAACCTGAATAAGTCCCAAGTCTGGTTATGCATTAAGGAGTCCATCTCTTCATCCATGGCTAGCTCCCACTTCTTCCTTCTTTCAACCTGCATTGCTTCTTCATAACATTCGAGTTCACCAGAATCAGTTAACAATAAATAATATAATGAGGGAGAGTATCGTTCAGGGGGTCTACTTATCCTAGTAGATCTTCTAACACCACTTTCAGGTGTTTGAGGTGCTTGTTGCCATTGTGGTGGTTGCTGCTACTATGGTTGTTGATTATTATTATTTTCAGGCACCTTTACTTTTTCAGTTATCTCATCAAGAACCGTGTATTCCTTTATTTCTTTTTCCTATTTCTTTTCCTGCAACTGATTCTTATACAAGACCTTTTCATTGAATATACATCTCTTCTCCTAATGATTTTGCGATTTTCATAATAATATAAGCGATAACCAAAATCATTAACACCATATCCAATAAAGGTACATTTCTTTGATTTTGCCACAAGCTTTGTTCTATTTTCTTTATTAATATGGACAAAGGCCTCACAACCAAAAGGATTTAAAAAAGATTAGTTTACCTTTTTACCTGTCCATGCTTCCTCTGGAATACAACCATCCAAGGAACTTGAAGGCTCTCTGTTTATTAGATAAACAATAGTATCTACAACATCTACCCAAAATTGTAAAGGCAATCCTGCATGCAATCTCATGCACCTTGCACGCTCCATGATTGTTCTGTTCATCCTTTCTGACACACCATTTTCTTGTGGTGTTCTTGGAACTGTCTTCTCTCTACGAATTCCATGCTTTGAACATTACCTATCAAACTCTTTTCTGCAATATTCACCTCCATTGTCTGATCTGAGACACTTCAACTTCTTTCCTGTCTCAATCTCAACCAAAGCTTTCCATTTCTTGAAAGTATCAAATACATCAGATTTATTCTGAATACAATAAATCCATGATTTTCTAGTTGCATCATCGATAAAAGTAACATAATAACGAGAGCCACCGAGAGATGATACCTGAGCAGGTCCCCATACATCTGTATGCACAAGCTCCAATTTTTCGCTCTTATTTTCTTTCCCAACTCTGAGAAATCTGACTCTCTTCTGTTTTCCATAAATGCAATTCTCACAGAAATCCAAATCAACATTCTTCAAACTTGGCAACAAATTTCTTGAGTGAAGAATCTTCATTCCCTTCTCACTCATGTGTCCGAGCCTATGATGCCATAATCCTGCATCTGCTCCTTTGGAAGTTAAAGCATTAACAGAGTTAGAAATACCATTGCATAAATACAATGTACCAACCTTTTCACCTTTTGCTATTACCAGAGCTCCTTTGGTGATCTTCCAATTTTTATCTGTGAAAGTTGTCACACAACCTTCACTACCTAACTGCCCTATTGAAATCAGATTTTTCTTCAGATCTAGAACATGCCTTACCTCATTTAGTAGCCATTGGTTTCCATTCTGTTGTTTTACAAGAACATTACCCATTCCAACAATTTTACAGGGTTTATCATCACCCAAGCGAACTTGTCCAAAATCTCATTGAACATAGTCATGAAAATATTTCTTATCAGGTGTGGCATGGAATGAAGCTCCTGAATCTACAACCCAAGAATCAGTAACATTTTCAAAAGAAAGAATCAAAGCATCTTGTAACACATCACCTATCACATTTGCTTCATGATTGTTTTATTGTTGTGCATCTCCTTCTTTTCCCTTCCAAGATCTACAGTATTTCTTTAGGTGTCCTCTCTTTCCGCATTTCCAGCACACTATCCCTGATCTGGACTTGGATCTGCCTTTCCTTGATTTACTGCGATAACCAGAGCTCTTTCCTCTTTCCATTCTTCTTCCCCTAGACTCCGCACTCAAAGAATTACCCAATGTCTCACCAAATCTTTTCCATCATATTTCCTCGCTAAGGATAGCACCGACAACATCATCAAACTTTAAATTACTAGATCTAGAGACAGAGTTACTAGTGGCCATAGCTAAACCATTTCAGCTTTCTGGCAATGAGAACAGAAATAAAAGAGCCCTAACTTCATCATCAAATTTTACCCCTACAGAACATAACTAACTGGTAACTATGTTAAAATCATTTAAATGGTCTGCAACAGATCCACCTTCTGACATCTTCATATTAAATAATCGTTTCATAAGAAATACCTTGTTTAAGGCCGAGGGTTTTTCATATAGTTTCGCCAACGTCTGCATAAAACCATCTGTTGTTGTTTCCTTAGAAATATTGAAGGCGACTGATGTCGCAAGGCACAACCGTACTGTTCCGAGTGCCTTTCTATCGAGAATGTTCCATTTCGCGTCTATCATGGCCGCTGGCTTCTTTGTTTTTCCACTCAATGGTAGGTACAGATCTTTCTGATACAGATAATCTTCCATCTGCATCTTCCACAACGGGAAGTTTTGGTCGTTAAATTTCTCGACCCTAAATTTACCATCTTCCACCATTGCTCCCACTCGAACCAGGAACCCTTCTTTCTTGCGAGTTTATCAGCCAAATATACCTTCAGCTCTGATACCAGTTGTAAGAAAAATTATATATTATGGAGCAATGCAACACATAAAATATGCGAAAAATACAAGCACACAAAACACATAAAACTAGAGAGACATAGATATACGTGGTTCACCCAGTTTGGGCTATGTCCACCCTGAACATCTAGTCCTTCCTTTCTATGATCCAACAAAAATTGAAGAGACAAAACCTACAGCAGATCTGCTGTAATATCCTCTGTTCTCTCTCACAATCTCCCTATCTATTTCTCGCTCTAAGAATAGACACGTAATACACAGTCGCAATACAATACCCTCATATATAAAAGGGGGTTGCCTTCTAGGGAAAAAAACCCTAAACTAAACATAACTTCTACCGTCATATCATCCGCCTATGAATGGCCCAGATTGACTAGAAATTACTATACTTTTACAAGGCAATTTTACATTTTTTTTTAGCTTCGGGGGAGCTGCTCCCCTTAGACCCCCCACGACAGTGATTAATTATGGGCGGCGTTGCCGCCCCTTTTAAGGTACAGGGGTCCAATGCTGTGATATAGAGTAAACAAGATAATCAGGCTCCACACCCAACACGATCTGTGAGAGAAATTAATACAGGGAAATCAATTGTTATAATTGAAGAAGGTACCCCTCCAAAACAAACTAACAGTCACCAAAATGAAAAGCAAAAACAAAAATAAGAACTAAATGAACCCCCTTACCCAAATTGATTGCTTGTTAAGAAACAAGGAGTCTCTATTGAATATGATTTAGAAACTGAATTAAGAAATGTGTGTAACAAAATCCCATTATTACAAGCCATTATATACATTCCTATTTATACTAAAATCATTAAATATCTCTCCATTAAGAAATCAAGTAGGAAAGGACATAGAAACCAAAATGTAAGTGTCATGAGTGAAATTTCCACGATGATCTCAAACTTTCCTACAAAATATAATGACCTAGGGAATCCCATTGTAACCATCAAAATCAATGGAGTGCATCGACAAAATACCCTAGTAGACTTAGGAGTGGCCATTAATGCTATGACATATGAGACTATGACATTCTTACAACTACAAGGGATCGAACCTACACCTGTCATTCTGGAATCGGCAGACAAGTCCATTTTTAAACCTCTGGGAACCTTATAAGACATTGTCATCACCATTGCTTCCTGGCAGTATCCCATATATTTCATTTTCATTTCTCCTAAAACCGCTAGACCTGGACACTTAGTGGTCCTAGGACACCTTTGCTTAGCTACCATTGATGTTGTGATAGGGTGCAGAAATGGAGAAATGGTCATTTCTAATGGGTTAAATAATAAAACGTTGTTAATCTTCCCCCCTGCTCAAATTGCTGCTGAATTACCTTTATGGCTAGAGAGTCCATATGGAGATGAAGGTTGCATGTTTCCTTTACTATCATTAGATCAATCTAGCGGTCTCCTAGAACAATCTGAAGATCACATCTTGCAACAATTTTTATCTAATAGTTCTTGCATTGATTATCCCATTTCCTTTAATGGTTATCAACATGTTTTCAATAATGAATTTCAGGAGAGTTTCCATCCATCTATATTTTCCTCATTTACAGCATTGGAAGAATGCAATCAACTCACTACTGAATCAGTTGAAATAGCTGAAGGAAAAATTTTGAACATCGTTACAGAATTGACTGCAGAACTGAAGCATAAATTGTTGAGCATGATTCAAGAACAATATGAGACGTTCACCTGGGATTATCTAGATATGAAGGGCATACATCTAGATACTTTCATTCATCACATCTGCACCAATGAGGATATGAGACCCATCCGTCATCCACAGAGATGAATGATACCCGCCTTGAGGGAGATTTTCAAAGATGAATTACAAAATTTATTAGTTGTAGAATTATCTATCCAATATTAGACAGTAGATGGGTGTCACCTTTAGTGGTGGTTCCGAAAAATAATGGAAAACTGCGCATATGTGTTGATTACAGGGAGTTGAATAAAGATACCTTGTGAGATTATTTTCTGCTACCATTTATTAATCAGTTACTCGACACACTTTATGGTAAGAATTATTTTTGTTTTCTAGATGGATACAATGGTTATAATAAGATACAAATAGCTGAGAAAGACCACGAGAAGACTACTCTCACTTGCCCTTGGGGCACATATGCTTATGGAGTCCTTCCCTTTGGCCTTTGAAATTCCCCAACCACGTTTCAGCTAGCTGTTCTTGCCATATTTTCCAACCTCATACATGATTGTGTCGAAGTCTACATGGACAACCTCACTATATACCGAGATGATTTCCCTCAAGCCCTGGAAAATCTAGAAAAGGTATTAATTCGATGTAGGAAGCTCATGTAGCCCTTAGTAGTGTTAAATGTAAAATGATGCAAACTCAGGGTATTGTTTTGGGAAACCATGTCTCATTGCAAGGAATAAAAGTCAACCCAGCTAATATTGAGGTAATCTCGCATATCCCCATTCCTTGTACGCGAAAAGAGGTAAGAATATTTTTACAACATGCAGGTTACTATCGTCGATTTATTAAAATTTTTACGAGAATTGTAGCACCTTTGTTTAAATTATTAACTAAATATGTTGATTTTTTTTGGAATGATGCATGTCAATAGGATTTCCAGGTGTTGAAATATAGGTTGTCCACTGCTCCAATATTAAGGGGAAAAAATTGGACCTTACCCTTCCATATTTGCATGGATGCTTCAGATACCTCACTTGGAGCAGTTTTGGGACAAAGGGAAGGTCAATATCCTTATGCTATTTAATTTGTTAGCAAGAATATTTCCTCTACTGAACTAAATTACATGGTTACTGAAAAATAACTATTAGCAGTTGTCCATTCCATTGGTAAATTTAGGCATTGCATAACCAGTTATGAGACCTTTTTTGATACCAATAATTCTGCCATCAAGTTTCTAATGAAAAAATCTATCACTAACGGTAGAATTACTAGATGGTTACTAATTTTACAAGAATTCAATATAATTGTGATTAATAGGCCTGGTCGAGAAAATTTAGCAGCTAACTTCTTGTCTCGAATGAATATTGTGCAAGATAATGTGTTGACTCCTATGCCAGATGATTTCTTGGATGAAGAATTATTTTCTATATCAACCATTACACCCTGGTTTGCAAATTTTGCCAACTACCTAGTTTTAGGGAGTTTTCCCCAGAATATGTCTATTAGGGAAAAACACAACATTGTACAGTGCAGTGCCAATTATTACTGGATTGATGGAGACTTGTTCTACAACAGAACTGATTTGATTATGAGAAGATGCGTATGAGAAGATGAGATGATGGATGTGCTGAGAGCCTCCCATAATGAGCCTAGTGGAGGGAAATTTGCAGACAAAATAACAGCATACAAAGTCCTCCGCATTGGATATTATTGGCCCACACTCTTCGAGGATGCCAAAATATTTGTATCTAGATATGATGCTTGGCAGAGAATGGGGAGGCCAGTTCCTTCTGATAAGATGCACCTTCATCCACAAATAGCAATAGAGCCTTTCAAGAAATGGGCATTGGATTTTGTAGGACCTATCTCTCCCATGTCTAACCAGAAAAAGTATATTTTGGTTTCCACCGACTATGTTACAAAGTGGGTGGAAGCTAAGGCTTTGTATGCTGCAACTGAAAAGGCAGTAGTGGAATTCCTTTTTGAAGACATTTTCACTAGATTTGGAGTACCCCAGGAGATTGTCACAGACCAAGGCACCCAATTCACATCTAAATTGGTCAAGGCTCTCACTGAATAGTATCTAATCAAACACCGAAAGTCCACTCCTTACCACCCCCAAGCTAATGGGCAGGTGGAATCCACAAACAAAGTATTAGAATCCATCCTGACAAATGCATTCAGTTACATCATATGGATTGGACAAACAAGTTGTTATAGGCATTATGGGATTACCACATAACTTGGAGGAATGTGACAGGACATACCTTGTATGAGATATTTTATGGGAAGCAAGAGCTACTACCCATTGAATTTCAAGTGAAGACATTTCGGACCGCCACTCAACATGGAATGAATCTCAATGAAGCTCAACAGAAAATACTCATGCAGCTAAATGAGCTCGAAAATATTAGACAAGATGGATACCATAGAACTGCATTAGTGTAGGATCAGAGAGCTCATTGGCATGATAATTTTATTAAGAAGAAGGTCTTCTGAACAAGAGATTGGTGTTGATCAGTGGTTGTCATTGATGTCAACCCAAGCAACACCAGGGGCTAACCCAATATTGCATGGGAATTTTTACCTACCAAATTAATATATTCTGGGTCTACCATTCTTTTGATGGTTTCTACTTGTCGAGATGCTTCCGTTGATATATGGCACGCCATTTAATTCTTCACGGTTTGAGAGATATTCATGTTTGAAGTTTGTACCCCCAGTTAGTGGGATAAAACTCCATGGGATTAGGGCATGGGTCATTGAAAAGTCATAATTAATATTTTTTAAGCTCCTAAAATCCCTCCCATGTTCACTTGTTGAAGCCCCTCTCAACTTAAGCATTCATATAAATTGTGATCTTCATTTCCTCCTTAGGCAAGGGATTTTGCCATCTGAAACAAGTCATCGTGGAATTTTCACTCTAAATTGTTTTCTACGAAGGTTCAGAAGCCGAAATTTTTATGAGGTGAAGCCGAAATCCTGAGGAAGATGCTGTAAAAATTTTAGATCAAGGTACGCAACATTTTTGGAGATATGAGTTGTGGAAGTCAGGGTTTTTGCAGGCTCCTGAAATTAATTTCAAATAAGTGACCTTAGTAAAATCGTCATAACTCTCTCTTTGAGTATTGGATTGGAATTCTGTAAAAAGTGACAGATAGTGCACATAATTTAGTTTTCACTCTATCAATTTCAGAGTCGAATGAAGAAACAGTGACATGTGGCATGCCATACAAGTTTTCTCTACTGAAACAGTCCATAATTAGGGAATTGTGAGAGATTGGGTATAAATCTCTCTTGAAGAATCCAAATTCAGTCAGACCTGTGGAATTGGAAAGATGACTCAGGGGACTACTCCAGGACCGAAAATCAGATATTTTGAATCTAAAATAACAGATATACACCAAATTCAATATCGAGCTCCTAGAAGGAAAGAAAAAGTTAGATCATGTGTTGTCAAGGGTTGCAAAGGACCAGAATTTCTATCGTAGCAAAGCAAAGCAAGGTGCAGTAGAAGGAAGCATGACAAGAGCAGCAACCAAGGTGCATAATAGCAGCAAGAAGTTCATCATATGAATTCTTCAAGTGGGCAGCACTGCATACAGTCATTGTAAAGGTATCATTTTACTAAGACATTGTAAATACATTATTGTAAAAATTGTACTAGTATCTATCTGCCAAGGGTTGAAGAGGCAGTGTGATGAAGAGCGAAACCCACTACAAGTAGGTTCACCTTTAATTTTACAAAATGAACCTGCAACTCAAACTGTATCAAAATGCAGGTTCACAAAACCGATGCTTCGATCTTGGGACCTATGGGTTATGACCCACTATGTTTCCACTGCGCTACTTCAATGCCACATACCATCCACATATGCATTGGAAACACCATTGAACGAAAATACATGATTTCAATAATATTTTAACCATTTAATGTTGGCCACTTAACATTTAAATTGTATTGGAGGCAATTAAAACAAAACAACATTTTCTTTAGTCTTTAACCAGCGAACGCTGGTCCACCCTTATGCACTTAACCCAGAACTCAAAACATCACGACCACAAATCCCTGCAAAAGGGACTTAAACCCACATACATTCACACTGCATTTGAATTTAACTTAGTTTCATTCACCCTCCAAGCAACGTCCTTGCCTACGTTCACACTGTGATTAAATCTCAGCAATATCGTTCTACCAACAAAGGACTCAATGCCGATTCAATACATAACAATGGTCAGATACAGTGGTTGTGGTTGTGCCTTCTACAACCTCATCCATTCCTATCGAAATTTTACACAGAAAGCTAAAACGCATTCAACACTAACTTAAGGCAAGCATATAAATTACAATTGCCTTCTCTCTTTTATAAACCAGCAATTTATTAAATGATCTCAATCAATGGAATATGAATCGATTTTGTCGATTTCAACAAAGGGACAGGGCTCGATCCCTAACAGGATTTTGTGCAGAATTTAACATGCTTGGGTAACCAGATATTTACTAATTCGATGCTCCATGGACAGAATTAGCTTCTCCAACCTCTTCAGGTTACTATACAGAATAAACATCCTTAATTCATACCCAGAAAGCATAGATTCAAAAGCATTCCAGAAATATGCGCCTTCACACAGAGAGTGAGTACTTTAATTACAGTCCATTCAACACATAGAAAAACTATATAAACCATATTTCTATTATATACAAACATTGCAGAGATTCTAAGGCATTGTAGCCTCAGCACAAATCCTCACACTGTTACATTGTGCTCGCCCCCCTCTCAAACACTATAGGATCGCTATTATATAAAAAATACAAAAGATACTGAATCGATTGAGATCCACAATATCGCTCTTGAATCGATCAAAGAAAACCCTTGGTCTTCTACTCGCACACATGGTAGATCATTAATCTCAATCAGTTACAAAATTTCAGTATTGGTTCAAACAAATTTTGCCCCAATTTTGGGTGACCGTTCACATACCCATCTCTTCAGCTTCAGATTTGAATCTGAATTCAAATCGGCTCAGATGCCCCTGCATCAGACTCCCAAGGCACAAAAATTTATGACCTCCTGGTCATATTTCTTCTCTAACTGTTAGCAATTCTACCCACATCATCTGTGGAACTGCTCCTTGTGATGTTCCTGTAACAACATGCCTGAACAATTCTCACCCGCATCCTCTATGGAATTGTCCTCTGTGATCTACAACAAAACCTTTGTAATAGAAATTCCTCCCTACTACCAGATACCTCACCAAGCTTCTCTCCTGAGCTCAGTCTTTCGGCATCTCTTTGGTTCGCTCCTGTGGAACCATTGAGCGCTCCTGCTCTAGGTTGTTGCAATCTTCTCACCTTCCTCGGCTGCTACCTTCACAAAACATAAAAATCACAAGCTTAACAAAACTTCACAAAACTATACCTCTTCTTCCTCTGTACACGAAATTCCTTCTCCACAGGAAATCATTTTCCCGCTCTGATACCACTTGATGAAGAGCGAAACCCACTACAAGCAGGTTCACCTTTCATTTTACAAAATGAACCTGCAACTCAAACTGTATCAAAATGCAGGTTCACAAAACCGATACTTCGATCTTGGGACCTATGGGTTATGACCCACTATGTTTCCACTGTGCTACTTCAATGCCACATACCATCCACATATGCATTGGAAACATCATTGAACAAAAATCCATGATTTCAATAATCTTTTAACCATTTTATGCAGGCCACTTAACATTTAAATTGTATTGGATGCAATTAAAACAAAACAACGTTTTGTTTACTCTTTAACCAGCGAACGCTGGTCCACCCTTATGCACTTAACCCAGAACTAAAAACATCAAGACCGTAACTCCCTGCAAAAGGGACTTAAACCCACATACATTCACACTGCATTCGAATTTAAATTTGATTCATTCTCCCTCCAAGAAACGTCCTTCCCTGCGTTCACACTGTGATTAAATCTCAGCAATATCATTCTACCAACAAAGGACTAAATGCCGATTCAATACATAACAATGGTCAAATAGAGTGGTTGTGGTTGCGCCTTCTACAACCTCATCCATTCCAATCAAATTTTTACACATAAATTTAAAACGCATTCAACACTCACTTAAGGCAAGCATATAAATTACAATTGCCTTCTCTCTTTTATAAACCGGAAATTTATTAAATGATCTCAATCAATGGAATATGAATCGATTTTGTCGATTTCAACAAAGGGACAGGGCTCGATCCCTAACAGGATTTTGTGCAGAATTTAACATGCTTGGGTAACCAGATATTTACTAATTCTATGCTCCACGGACATAATTAGCTTCTCCAACCTCTTTAAGTTACTATATAGAATAAACATCCTTAATTCATACCCAGAAAGCGTAGATTCAAAAGCATTCCAGAAATATGCGCCTTCACATAGAGAGTGAGTACTTTAATTACAGTCCATTCAACACATAGAAAAAATATATAAACCATATTTCTATTATATACAAACATCGCAGAGATTCTAAGGCATTGCATCCTTAGCACAAATCCTCACACTGTTACATTGTGCTCGCCCCCCTCTCAAACACTACAGGCTCGCTATTATATAGAAAATACAAAAGATCCTAAATCAATTGAGATCCACAATATCGCTCCTGAATCGCTCAAAGAAAACTCTTGGTCTTCTACGCGCACATATGGCAGATCATTAATCTCAATCAGTTACAAAATTTCAGTATCGGTTCAAACAAATTTTACCCCAATTTTGGGTGACCATTCACATACTTGTCTCTTCAGCTTCGTATTCGAATCTGAATTCAAATTGGCTCAGATGCCCCTGCATCACAGTGTTGGGAGGTCTAGAATCATCTTTAGGTGGTTGTGTCAAAGTTGGGGTTATGGTCTAGTATATCTTCTTCTTCTACATCATTCTATATCATCGTAAAGTGGACCATTTTCCCTGGTACGGGAGTCCATTCTTCTTTTATTCTTCTATAGGGTGGTAGGGTGGTGCTAGAGTGATTTGTAGCTCATTGGGTGTTGGGGCATCCGTTTAGTTGACTACTGAATAATCTCTGGCATTGGAGCGTCCATCCAGTGGGAGCTGGAGAAGAATTCGTTTCTAGATTCTAGGAAGTTGGAGCTTTATTTTCAATTGGAGTTGAATATTAAAGAATTATTAGAAAAGAATTATGTGGTTTTTGTCCCGGAGTGGGTTTCCACCTTAAAAACTGTGTGCATTTGTGTTCCTCTTGTTTGCTTCTATCATTGTATAAACACTGATAATAATTGAAGATTAACTAATGCTCTAATTGAAATGAATACTAATTCACCCCGCCCCCTCTCAGTATTTCCAACAATTGGTATCAAAGCTTGGTTCCTTCAATAGCAGTTTAACAGCTGGAAGGATGTCATGGAGCATACCAAGAATGGTGTACCTCTATTCAATGACAATAATTATGCACTCTGGAAAGGAAGAATGGAGGTATATCTCTTGGCACAAGGTTACAAAGTATGGGACACTATTCAAAATGGATTTACATCAACTATGGATGAACAAGGTAAGAAGAATTTGGTAAATGATGCAAAAGAAAATAATATTATTATCAGTGGACTTATTGAATCTGCTTATCATAAGGTGTTGGGTTGTAAAACCACCAAAAATGTATGGGACAAGCTTGAGAATATATATGCAGGTGACTCAAATGTCAAAGAAGCAAAGCTTCAAATCTATAGAGCAAAATTTTAGCAACTCGGAATGAAATAAGATTGCAACATTGTTGCATACTTCCAATACGTTGATGAAATAACCAATAATCTGGAGGGATTGGGAGAGCCAGTTGACGAGAAGACTATTATACGGAAGATTCTTAGAACGTTACCAGAGAAATTCAACCCAAAGGTATCGGTCATAGAATACAGTGCAAATCTGGACAAAATCAGCAAGGAAGAGTTACATGGAGTTCTCATAGCATATGAAATGAGACTTGATGAAGAAAAGGGTACTTCAAATATAGAAACTGCGTTCGTTGCATCTAAGCAAACCAATAAGGACAAACAACCTTCAATTGAAATGGCATGCACCTGCAAGTGTGAAGAAAAGGGAGATGATGGAGAAGGTCTTTCAGATGAAGAATATGCTTACTTTATGAGAAAACTAAAACCTGGTAAGGGAAAATTCAAAGGTAAACTTCCATTGATATGTTTCGGTGGTGGTGAGGTTGGGCATTTCGTAGCAAAATGTCCGAAAAAAAGTGATGGCAACTGAAAATGAAAGAAAGGATTTAAGAAATTCAACAAGCAAGGCAAAAAGAAAGGATCCAAAAGGAACTTTCTCTCTAAAGAAGATAGCTCATCATCCGATGAAGAAAGTAACAACAAAGAAGAAGCCAATGAGAAAGTATTGTTTATGGCCAAGCACAATAAACAAGAAGTATCAAACAATGAAGAAGAAGGGTTGACCATAGAAGAATTTTATGAGGAGGCAATCAAGCTTATAAAAGAGCTCAATGCTGAGAAGATCCCTTCCAATACTCTTGAAGAACAACTTCAAGGTCTCAAAATTGAGGTTGAAGAACACAAATGTATTGAAGAGTCACTTCAAAAGAAGTTGGAAGAAATCAACCAAGAAAGGGAAGCATTAGAAGCTGAAGTAGTCTCGCTGCGTAACGAAGTGAAGAAGGGAAAAACTGTCCAAAACTATGCCAACAGCTCAAGGGCATTGAAAGAACTCATCAACAATCAACGATCTTACAACAATAGAACTGGCCTCGGTTACAAAGAAGAAGAAGCAGGACCTTCTACAACAAAATAAAATGAACCTATGAGATCTGACATACATGTAGACTTCATTGGACAAGATTCGCAAGCACATCCTTGGAAGACGATTCTTCGACGAATATTTTCATCCAGGTGCCAACATATTTTTCATGGCTATTGTTATTCATGTGTAAAATTTCTTCATAAAGCTGTAGAATGTTGCACGTACCCTAGGAATAAATACAATTCCAAGAGATTCTTCAAATAT
Organism: Pinus albicaulis; assembly: GCA_034641835.2. NCBI lineage: Eukaryota > Viridiplantae > Streptophyta > Pinopsida > Pinales > Pinaceae > Pinus > Pinus albicaulis. Next base: position 929,182,030 of record CM076583.1, read on the forward strand.
GAACCTCCCAGGGCTCAACAAAACATCAATAGATTTGAACATTTAAGAAATAATATGGAATGTTACAAATGTCAGAACTTTGGACACATAGCCAGAGACTGCAGACTTGAAAATCCTCCAGAAGAATCTTCGAAGCCACAGAATGAACGAACATGGAAGAAGAAGAAGACTGATAATTGTGCTCTCACTCTCAAGGCTCAAAAAAATAAAGAAGTATGGTATGTTGACAGCGGTTTCTCAACACATATGACTGGAGATAGAAGGGAATTTGTATCTCTGAAAGAGAAGAAGGATGGAACCATATCCTTTGGAAATGATGGATCTTAAAATGTTATAGGATCAGGTACCGTCACTCTCGGAAGAAAAGATGTTATAGCCAAGAATGTTCTATTGGTAAAAAACATGAATCACAATCTACTCAGTGTTGGACAAATGTGTGATCAAGGAGACACAATGCTATTCAACTCCACAAAATGTGAAATCAGGAAAGGCAGGTATGGTAAAATTGTGTCTACATCAAGTTGAGCTCCAAATGACATATATGTTCTGGATGAAGCAACTAAAGCATGTCTACTAGCTAAAAAAGATGAAAGTTGGTTATGGCACAAATGAATGGGTCACATAAACTTTGACAATCTTGTCAGGATAAGCAAAAAGGAAGAAGTATGATAAATGCCGAAAATATCAAAACCTTCCAACACACTATGTGAGGCTTGTCGGCATGGCAAACAAACAAAAGTCGAATTTAAAACAAAAGAACACTTTGCATCACATCCATTGGAATTGACACATACTGATCTATGTGGTCCTGTGAGAACAAAAGGCTTAGACGAAGAATTATATTTCATGTGAATGATAGATGACTATACCAGGATGACAGCCGCCAGTTTCCTAAAGAAAAAATATGAATCATTTGAGTGCTTTAAGATCTACAAGGAGTTGGTTGAAAATGAAACTGATTTGAAAATAAAGTGTTTAAGATCAAATAATGGTGGAGAATTCACTTCCAAATTATTTCAGCAATACTGTGACAAAAATGGAATAAAAAGGCTATTTTCAACAGCACAAACACCTCAGCAAAATGGAGTTGTTGAAAGAAATAAAAAAACCGTACAGGAAATGGGTAGAACAATGTTGAAGGACTCAAAATTGGATGAAAAATTCTGGGTTCAAGAAATTGATATGGCAATCTTCATTATAAACCGAAGTCTTCTCAGAAATAATTGCAACAAGACTCCATATGAATTATGGAAAGGAAAACCAGTGAATGTAAAATATTTCAAAATCTTCGGAAGCAAATGTTATATCAAAAGAGAAGATCAAAATTTGGGTAAGTTTGAATCACGTGTTGATGAAGGTATCTTTGTTGGTTACTCACGCAAAAGAAAGGCCTATAAATTATATAATCTAGAATCTTTGAAACTTGAGACGAAGGCTGAAAAAGACATAGATAAAATTGTAGAACAAGAAGCAACTATCAACAAGGAAGAAGTAAACAATGATCATCAAGATATACCAGAACAACAACAAGAAGCTCCTCCAAGGAGAACAAAAGAGTGGATTCAAAAGAACCATCCATCAAATCAAATCATTGGTGACATAAATGAAGGTCGACATCTTTGCTCAACACAACAAGCTCACGTTTCTTTTCTAGCAACCTTTGAGCCTAGTATTTTTTAGAAAGCCAACCGAATGAACATTGGCTAGCAGCTATGAATGAAGAATTGGATCAAATTAAGAAGAATAACACCTGGGAATTAGTTCCATAACCAAAAGATAAAAATGTCATTGGGACGAAATGGGTGTACAGAAACAAATTGAATGAAGATGGGCAGGTTACTAGAAACAAAGCAAGATTGGTTTGCAAAGGCTATGCACAAGTGGAAGGAATTGATTTCGACGAAACATTTGCACCAGTTTCCAGAATGGAAGCCATCAGAATGTTTCTTGCCTATGCATGTTCAAGAAAAATCAAAGTCTACCAAATGGATGTTAAGTCAGCATTTCTGAATGGAGAATTAGAAGAAAAAGTTTACATCGAACAACCTGAAGGTTTTCTACTATCACAAAAAGAAGACTATGTCTGCAGGTTAAAGAAGGCTCTATATGGTCTCAAGCAGGCTCCCAGAGCATGGTATGCTCGTCTTGATGGATATCTATATCAACAAAGGGTTCAAGAAAGGTACTGTTGATAGAAATATTTATGTACAAATAGATAAAGACATTTTAACAATTGTTGAGATATAATTGGATGATATAATCTTTGGTAGCAATGATGATCGACTAAGTAAGAACTTTTCTACAAAGATACAAAGTGAGTTTGAGATGTCTTTACTTGGTGAGCTGACATACTTCTTAGGGCTTCAAATATCTCAGCAAGAGAAAGGAATATTTATATGTCAAGCCAAGTACATCAAGGAAATGCTCAAGAAATTCAAAATGGAAGATTGCAAACCCGTCCTTACTCCGATGGTAATAGGTTGAAAATTGAGCATAGATGACTCATCTAAGGATGTGGATCAGAGGTTGTACAGATCTATGAATGGTAGTCTTCTATATGTAACAGCCTCTCGGCTAGATGTTATGCAAGCAGTTGAACAAGTAGCAAGATTCGAAGTAGCACCAAAAGAATCACATATTATTACCGTCAAAATAATTCTTCGATATCTAAAGGGCACAGAAGAATATGGCTTGTGGTATCCCAAGGGTAGTAATCTCATTATTCAAGCCTTTACAGATGCAGATTGGGCAGGAAGCGCTGATGATCGTAAGAGTACTAGTGGAGCAGCATTCTATCTAGGAGGTTGTCTCGTATCATGGTTGAGAAAAAAGAAAACTTCAATCTCGTTATATATAGCGGAAGTAGAATGCATTGTAGTTGCATCATGTTGTACTCAAGTCCTTTGGATGAAACAAACTTTGCAAGATCTTCAAGTACAATTCAGTGAGCCTATTCCCATATTCTGTGACAACACTAGTGCCATCAGCATCTCCAAGAATCCTACCATGCATTAAAAAACAAAACACATTCGATCAAATATCATTTTGTTAGAGAAAAATTCGCTAAAAATAATATCAAACTTGAGTATGTTTGTACAAAAGAACAAATTGTTGATATCTTCACTAAACCTTTACCCCATGAAGCATTTGAATATCTTCGTCAAAAGCTTGGGATTCTCCCAAGTTCTCATTAGATTACAGGTCTGCAGGACGGTTGTGTGTTAGGGGGAGTGGAAGTGTGTATAGGTCCACATGATGGTTGTGTTTCAGGGGGAGTTACCCTTTGCCATTGATGGCAAAGGGGGAGATAATGTTGTAGGAAGAGGTTTCATGATCGCAGGGGGAGTACTTGTGTCACCATCAATGCCAAAGTGGGAGATTGTTGATTAGTGGTTGTCATTGATGTCAACCCAAGTAGCACCAGGGGCTAACCCAATATTGCATGGGAATTTTGGCCTACCAAATTAATATATTCTGGGTCAATAATGACTTTGATGGTTTCTACTTGTCGAGATGTTTCCGTTGATATATGGCGCGCAATGTAATTCTTCACGGTTTGAGAGATATTCATGTTTGAAGTTTGTACCCCCAGTTAGTGGGCTAAAACCCCATGGGGTTGGGGCATGGGTCATTGAAAAATCATAATTAATATTTTTTAAGCTCCTAAAATCCCTCCCACGTTCACTTTTTTAAGCCCCTCTCAACTTAAGCATTTATATAAATTGTGATCTTCATTTCCTCCTTAGGCAAGGGATTTCGCCATCTGAAACAGGTCATCGTGGCATTTTCACTCTAAATTTTTTTCTACGAAGGTTCAGAAGCTGAAATTTTTATGAGGAAAAGCCAAAATTCTGAGGAAGCTTCTGTAAAAATTTCAGATCAAGGTGCACAATATTTTTGTAGATATGATCTGTGGAATTCAGGGTTTTTGTAGGCTCTTGAAATTAATCTCAAAGAAGTGACCTTGGTAAAATCGTCATAACTCTCTCTCTGAGTATCGGATTGGTATTATGTAAAATGTGACAGATATTGTAGAGACTTTAGTTTTCTATCTATCAATTTCAAATCTGAATGAAGAAACAGTGACACATGGCACGTAGTACAAGTTCGCTCTGCTGAAACAATTCATAATTAGGGCATTGTGAGAGATTGGGTATAACTCTCTCTTGAAGAATCCAAATTGGGTCAGACCTGTGGCATTGGAAAGAAGACTCAGAGGAATACTACAATACCATAAATCATATATTTTTGATTTGAAATAACATAGATACACCATATTCAATATAGAGCTCCTAGAAGGCAAGAAAAATATATATCATGTGTTGTCAAGGGTTGCAAAGGACCAGAATTTCTATGGCAGCAAAGCAAAGCAAGGTGTGGCAAAAGGAAGCATGAAAATAGTAGCAACCAAGTTGCATAACAATAGCAATAATTTCATCATATAAATTCTTCAAGTGGGCAGCAATGCATACAATCATTGTAAAGGTATCATTGTACTAAGTCATTGTAAATACATTATTGTAAAAATTGTACTAGTATCTATCTACCAAGGGTTGAAGAGGCAGTGTTGGGAGGTCTAGGATCATCTTTAGGTGGTTGTGTCAAAGTTTGGGTTATGGTCTATTATATCTTCCTCTTCTACATCATTCTATATCATTGTAAAGTGGACCATTTTCCTTGGTACGGGAGTCCACTCTTCTTTTATTCTTCTATAGGGTGGTAGGGTGGTGCTAGGGTGAGTTGTAGCTCATTGGGTGTTGGGGCATCCATTCATTTGACTACAAAAGAATCTCAGGTGTTGGAGCGTCCATCTAGTGGGACCTAGAGAAGAATGATTTTCTAGATTCTAGGAATTTGGAGCTTTATTTTCAATTGGTGTTGAATATTAAAGAATTACTAGAAAAGCATTAGGTGGTTTTTTTCCTGGAGTGGGTTTCCACCTTAAAAACTGTGTGCATTTGTGTTCCTCTTGTTTGATGCTATCATTGTACAAACACTGATAATAATTGAAGATTAACTAATTCTCTAATTGAAAGGAATACTGATTCACCCCACCCCCCCCAAGTATTTCCAACAATTGGGCCTTTCTTTATGATGGTAAGTTCAAAGCATTCAAAGGTAAATTGAAAAATAGATGGTTAGGAACTTATGAAGTAGCTGAATTATTTGATAATGGCTCAGTCCGTATTAAGACTATTAATGACAGTCAAGCTTATTTTGTAGTAAATTGTCACCGACTCATGATTTATCATCAACTGCTCTCTCGACAACAATTTTTGCAGGAAGTACGAAGACATCCAAGAATGGAGTTGGTTCATGAAAATGACGAGCCTCTTGTTGGTTCCTCTAGTTGATTCTTTTTATCCTACTGATATATATATATATAACCAGTGGGTTTTCATTATTTCATATCTGCAGGTGGTTCTGCTCCCCCCCCCCCCCCCCCTCGGGCTCATGTAGAATAAAGGAGAAATTTTTCTTGAGTATGTTTAATCCTTTAACCAGACTTGACAGATTATCTATGGAAAAGGAGCCCCCTCAGAGTCTTCTTTTGGATGATTTTAGACTCTCAAAAATTGAAAACTCCCAAGTAATGACTGATCCAGGCTTGTTAAATTTCATGAATCAGTGATAGTCTAGGGATTCCTTGAGTATAGATTTTTTCTTTTCTGGGCTCAAGGAAATACCTATGGAAAGGAATCTCACTTTTAGTATCCTTTTGGTGATTCAGACTCCCTAAAAGTGAAAACCTCAAGCAATGGATACTTTAGGCTTGTTAAACTAATAAATTAGTAGTAGTTAGGGATCTATTGAGCATTGAATTATTATTTTCCAGACTCAATAGAATACTTACGGAAAATAACCCCCCCCCCCCATTGTTTTCTTTCCGGCCATGTCAAGCTCTCTAAATAATAAATGCCTCAGGTAGTTTTCATCCTAGGCTTGATAAGAATCCATGGGATGATAAAGAGGTTCTCTTATAAAGCAAAAATCAACATAATACATGCATACAACAAAGGAATTTTCTATACATTGTGTTTCCATTATGTACTTAGCAGCTTTTTGTACTCTACTGTATAAAAATATATTGTTTTCTATGTACTCTGAGAGAAGCATTCTTTTTACATATAGCATGCTTGGCACCCATGTCATTTTCACCACATATCACTTTACAAACAATGCTCATCCCTAAAGAAGTTGTCTCCATTAATAAACACTCTATAGGACACTATGTGAAAAAGAGGAAGATTAAAACATCATCTTCTGTTCAAAGTACCCGCAAAGTACCTTAATACTGAATCATATTGACAAGATCATCACCCTATATCATCATAAGTGGCCTAGGTATGTGATTAATATCTCTTGAATTTAGTCATAAGTAGTGAAATTGTATGTTGAATGTTTTTCACCTCTTCTTCTAAACTGTAATTATAATCCTATCCTCCCTCCCTATTTTCTTTATCCTATATTCCTATGGTTATAAGCCTATACTCCCTCCCATGGCTCGACCCTCTCATGAAATGATCCGGATTTATGCAGGAATGCAATAGAATATAGATATAACCATAAACATAGAGATGCAGCGGAAATAATGCTTCATTTTATTAATAAAAGAATGACTGAAATAGGCTTACAAACATAATGGAAACTAGCTAGGGCGCTGGTAGCTTATCTTTGAGAAGAGATGTGGCAGGTGTAGACCTTTTAACTGTGTTACATTGAGGCTCGAAGGGCTATTATAGACATAATGGAAATAGATGAGCTAGGATACTAGCAGCAGATCCCTGAGAAGAGATGTGACAGCTACGAGCCCCCTCAACTATGTTACAGAACTGAAATGAAGGGAACAAACAAGCTAGGGAAATGTTAGTGTTTATCTCTGACAAGAGATGTGTCAGATAACAATCCATGAACTATTTTACAATGAGGCTCGAAGGCCTATTTATTGTTGAGAAACAATGTAAAACCTGAAACATCAAAAAACCTAACCCTAGGAGATGAAGTGCCAAAAATGTGGGCCCCGTTTGGGTAAGTTGGTGTTTCAACTTCTTGGGGACGTAACTTTGGCATTCAATCTCCGTTTGACGTGCTCAAAAGCTCGTTAGATATTTGAGTGAGAAACATCACTCTATGACCCATGTTGCTCCACATTTTCCCAAAAAGTGTCGTTTAGGACCTCAAAATGGCTTCGAAAGTCCAGGACCCGAAAAACTACTATAAATAGTAAGTTGTGTTGAAACTTACAAACTGAAATAACTGATGGTGGGGGTTTAAATAGACTTTGTGGTTGGCCACCAATATCCACCTGGATCATTAAGTCCCAAAAATGGCTCCGGGAGTGCAGGACCTCAAAACATGCTAAAAATAGTAAGTTGTGTTGAAGCTGAAAAAATGAAAGAATTGATGTTGTGGGTCCAAATGGAATAGGTGGGTGGCCACCGATATCCACCTAGATCATTCCTCCCTCCTTAGGAAGAAATGGTATCCATTGCGTTAAGTTCCTCCATGGGGGGTGTTAGCCGAATAAATCGATCTTGCAAACAAGATCGATCTCCCTAGTGTTAGAAGACAATCTAGCAAAAAATGAACAAATAAGTTTGTATTTCTCTAAATATATTCTTTTTACAAGTAAATTCTATGAAGGTGTCGATCCTACCTTAGATCCAAATTCTTTGTAGTGCTTCCGTTGGATCAATAATCCTTCCGTCGCAACAAGAGTTCTTTCGTCGCAAGAAAGTGTCGTCTTTCGTCGCAACAAAGTGTCATCTTTTCTCAACCTACAATCACAAACAAGCAAATATTAAATAGCACCTATATAACAAAAAATTATAAAACATACCTATCATAGTGATCAAGGAATCTATGAAATAAACAATCAAACGACAACTTATTGAAATAAACAATCGAATGACAATTTATTGAGAAAAACAAAACTTGATTGTATTAATCTTAAAATAACAGAAGAACCTTACAACCTTAGCCTTGATGTTGAAGAGGCCTTCCCGGGGTCCGAATCAGGAATTTCCCCTACTTTGATAAGTCTTGCACTCTTCCTCCAGGAGCACATAGAGGTATGTGATCTTTCCTCTCAAAAGCTCAACAGAAAGAAGTCTAAATCTCAACAGCACTTCAACTCGATCACCCATTAAAGCTTGAACTCCCTTTGAGGCTACCCAATGCCTCCTTTTATAGAGCAGATGAGGAGGTTAGGGTTCCACCTATGAAGGGATAGAATCCTCCTTCAAAAGGATAGGCTCCTCACATCAAGGGATTAGTTCCTTAAGGTGTGGGATACATGCACCTTATTAAAGCGTACTCATCCCCAAAAATTCTCATATAGAAGCTTCTAGAATTGACCTAAAATCAGCTTTTTAACTTTTGTTTCTCACTTTTTTGAATTTGAGAAGGGTACGTAGGTGTTACAAGGGAAAACTGTGTTCTGGAACATAGGTAAGCAGTGTATTACCTGCTTACCCAAGCGAGGAACGCAGGCAGGCTTCATGTTACCTGCGTACCCTAGGGTTTTTGAGTTTTTACGATTTTTTTCTCCTATTTTAAGGTTTTACATGAGGAGTATTGGTTGTAAGACTTGCAGAGGAGGTATGTATGAGTGTTAATGAACTCATACATTCAACATAATGTCAAGGTGACAGTTTTTAAGTGCAACAGATTGCCCCCTAAAGTGTGAAGTCTGGAATAGACGAAAATGAAGTTTGTCATATATGAAGAGTGAAGTACTTTATCATTTCAAGGATCATCCTGTGGACACCCCGGTTAGAACCTGTAAAAAAATTCAATGCAAAATATATATATGTAAACATATCATCGCTGAGGTAGGCATTCCCATACTCAGATAAAAACTAACTAGAAAATTGATTTAAACTGTTCTGATACAGGAATGATTTTCAATACATCAATAGTATAGACATATGTAGACACGGTATGAATGCAGCCATATGTTTATGAATAGTCCACTGTATAAATGAATAACAAAATTCCTCGCAGCCTGGATGGTAAAAACTAGATCCAGGGTCTTGATTTCCGTTTCTTGAACCAGTACGATTCTATCCATGTGAATAAATGTGTCGAAGTCGAACATGGTAGAAACCACTTGATTACCAGTCAATAATGTAAATTGTTAACAAGTGTGAGAGTAACCACCAGTAATGTCAATGGCTCTCAAAGTACTCAGTACAATCCATGAAATGTGAATGAATGAGCTGAAGTCGAACATGTCACAGAATCATTCGATCGAAGGTCAATGATGCAACCTGTCGTCGAAGGCGATAAACCTGCCATTGAGGCATGCAGATTTCAAGGTACTGACGATTTCTAGATCAAATTCCTAGATAATGAGCTGTCGTCGATAGAAAGTGATCTTTCATAGGTAAGCCCACAACACGAAATCATAGATCAAGTTTTGAAGAAATATATTGGCAAGGACTGACTCAGGGATGGTCAAAATGGAAGACAAATATTTCGCAAATGAATGGTTTGCTTGAACTATCCTCTTGAACACATAACGACACTACAGATGGCTTGGTGAAAATTGACCCAAAGCTAACACCCAGAAACTAGCTGAAGACTTTCAATATGGTTTGATTAACTATTAGGCAAAGGATTTTTCCAACCTAGGTGAAAAAAAGTGTCATGTTCAAGAGTGGTTAATGGTTTTCTGAATAATCAAAATGTAACAAACAGGTTCGTTTTTCTCTCTTTTCCTCCACCATTTCTATCAAGTACCTATTTATTTTTGACAAGCTTGAGGAGGATAACATTTTCTTGCTTATAAGCTCATCCTTCGGATGAGTCCAACTTAGTTTAAGATTCGAACCCTAAGAAGGAGTGGTTCGTTCCTGTTTAAAAAATTGAATAGGTCCTTTACTGTTAAATTTTAACGAGTCCAGTATAGGAGAAACTCGGTGTTTTTCAATTTTAGGGAGTCAGAATAAAATCTTAAGAAAACTCCATGGGTGTACTTTTTCATAAATTTAGTCTCCCGAGCCTGAAAAAGGATAAAATAATGCGGGAGAGAACTCTATTGACTGTAATTAGTCAACGCATACCTTTTTCGTAAATATTTCATTTCAGTCCATAAAAGGGATAAACTTATACTGAAGGGACAATCATTCATTTATTTTAACGAGTTCGAATAATCAAGTGCTCAGCAATCTTTTCATTTTTAGAGAGTCTGAAAAGGGCTTAAAAGAGAACTCCAAGGTTTTTCTTTTCGTAAGTTTTAACAAGTTCGAAAAAAGGGATAAAAATGTACTCATGGTTTTCTCTTTTTCGTAAGTTTTAACGAGTTAAAAAAAAAGGATAAAAATGTACTCATGGTTTTCTCTTTTTCGTAAGTTTTAACGAGTTCGAAAAAGGGATAAAAATGTACTCCTGTGGTCGACTTTCAATTTAATTTACGAGCAGGAAAAGATGGAAAGAACTCAGCATTTTCATGTGTTTTACGAGAATGAAAGATAGCAAAATAGTCTCGGGATTTTCATGAGTTTTAACGAGCCTTGAAAATAACCGAAATTGACTCAAGATAGGTTTCATTTTTACAAAAGCTTGAAACAGAGAAAAACTATGCTTCAGAGTGGTTTCATTTTTACACAAGCTTGAAACAGAGAGAAAACTGTGCTTGATGCCCCCTAAACATAACAGCTAGAGTACATGCCCCCCCAGCTTCATTTCATTCAACTAAGTACACTGCTGGTAATTAATAGCTGGATGGAATGAAGGTTCATTTATGAGATCATATGAAAGAACTAACCTAAAACTGTAAGAAAATTATGCAAAAACTAAAATAACTAACCTAAATATATGACTTAACATTTACGAGATCTAGTCAAAGACTCGACTCAATTAGGGGAGGATTTGTTTCATTTTTTAACGAGCTTGACATTGGAAAAGAACTATGCTCATGGAAACATGTTTCATTCTTTAACGAGGTTGACACAGTAAAAGGAAATTTCCTCTTGACACACTGATTCATTTTTAACGAGGTTGACACAGTAAAAGGAACTTTCCTCATACCTGATTCATTTTTTTACGAGGTTGACACAGTAAAAGGAACTATCCTCGGAAACTACTTATTTATAATCTATCAATCTACTCTCTACAATCTACCTACTGATTCATTTTTTAATGGGGTTGACACAGGAAAAGAACTGTCCTCATACCTGATTCATTTTTTAACGAGGTTGACACAGGAAAATAACTTCCCTCTTGGAAGCTTGTTTCATTTTTTTAACGAGCTTGACACAAGAAAAGGAACTATGCTCTCAACTAACTGATTCATTTTTTAATGAGGTTGAAACAGTAAAAGGAACTATCCTCGGACTCACTGATTCATTTTTTAATGAGGTTGACACAGTAAAAGGAACTATCCTCGGACCAACTGATTCATTTTTTAATGAGGTTGACACAGTAAAAGGAACAATCCTCACACTCACTGATTCATTTTTTAACGAGGTTGACATAGTAAAAAGAACTATCCTCGGAAACTGATTCATTTTTTAACGAGGTTTACACAGTAAAAGGAACTAACCTTGAAAACTACTTGATCATGGCTTCCAAATAGAAGAAACACATATCAAGGGATGCACCTCGATCATGGCCTCCAAGAGGTCTTCATCAGAAGGAAGAAAAGTTCTCTGGAAGGAACACATGTCAAGGGACTCAAAAGAGATAATAACATTGCATTCAAATAATCCCATAGAGTTTTGCATGTCAATTACCATATCTAAGTCAACGGAGGACGAGAAAACAGTGAGAAGCCCGCTTACATCGGTAACTAAAAACATGGGACTAGCTGCCACATAATTAACCCGTGGCGGGGTAGATACCACTTTAGAATCAGGAATATTTAGGGGTGTCATATTACTGGTAGTCGAAACAAGACTAGGGAACGAAAGCTGATCTACAGTCACAATATTTCCATTGTGAGGGAAATACATCACGTGAAAGAGTGTCGATACGACATCTTTCATTGCATAGACATAGTCTCGCCCAAGGAGTAAATTGAAATCCAAGGGGCCTCGAACTACCATAAGATCAATACAGACAGTTTTACCTTCCAAAGTAATAGAAAACTTAGGAAGGATCCCTAAAGGTTCACTAATGGTTCTGTTAAAATCTTTTAGATTCTGCGTAATAGGCACAACCTGAGGGGAACCCAAAGCTTTCCAAGCAGTTGAGGATAAAATACTAACAAAAGCACCTTCATCTACCTGTGTGCGACGTATGTCCCTACCATAAAACTTCACAATGATTTGGAAAGGGATGGAGGAAGGAAGATGAGGTTCTGTCAGTCTATTCGAATCAAAGGGAAAGACCACAGTACTTGGAGGGGGTTCTGTAGAAACATGTGAAATGCCCCCTGGCATAGAAGAATCTAATGTAACAAGAAGAACCTGAGTGGTATGAATTTCACTGTCTACAGGGAGAATTGGATCGATTGAATGTGAAATCTAATTGACCACTTGATCAACTAATGGATCATCAACCTGAGTGATATGAGTTTCACTCCCCAATGGAAGAGTGGGATCGACTGTACTTGAAATTAGATTAATCACTCCGTCAGTTGACGGTAGGTTGGGAGAAATTTTACTGTAACCAGTTGGAAATTCTTACTGTGGAACAGTAAGTTTTTCCAATAATTTTGAGGCTTCATCCATGTGAGGGAAAATGTGAGTTTGATGACTCCCTTTGCATAAATTACAAGGAAACCTAACTTTACCCTTTTTCCTAGGAACCTGACTATCACTAGTTGATGGATCAACGGAAAGTTGATGAGATTTTTCTGACCATACTTCCAAGACCTTTGGAACACCTGGACAATTGATAAGGAAGTGGTCACCCTTACAAAGCCTACAAGGGTATTTGGGTTTACGATGCATGTTGGATGTTTCCTCAACACTACTAACATTTACAACCATGGTTGGTTGGTTGAATTCTTTCTTATCTTGCTTCTTCTTCTTCTTCTTCTTCCCTTTCTTCTTCTTGTTAGCCACCTGGTTACTAGCGTCAAGTCTTTTACCAAGCGAAGAGGAAGAAATATTAGACGAAGAATGTAAAAGGTCAATAGAAGGTTGGTGATGTTGAGATGGTGAACTCTGTTGAGGTGGAACAATTGGAGTATTTGGGGCCATCGAAGTTGAAAATAACCATATTGGTAAACCTATTGTAAATCCAGGTAATGAAAAAGTAGCCATATAAGGAGGACCGACATTTCCAAAGCAAGGAAAAGTACTAGGATTCTCATTAAGAGGGGTTCCTTGGTTGGTAAATTCTGGAACAGTTGCCATTATATTCAACTTCAGTGAATTTTATTAACAATTTAAAACTAAAATTAACAATTCACAATTCACACCTAGCAATTAAAATTCACAATTCAGACCTATGGTCTCTAAAAGTAAAAACAAACAAATTAACACGTGCTATCAAATATAGGAGTCAAACCACAAACAAATAGTTGATTCCCGCACTAAAAACACTAGTTGGTCATCAAATCCAACATCGTAGAATTTTAATGCAGAAATGGCGGTTGGAACAGTTACCCCGACAACCTGCTTAATGAAACAGACTAGCACAAGTTTCTTCACAAAACCATCTCGAGTGAAGAGAACCCCCTAGAGAGTCCAAGTGAGTCTAGTCAACGTCTGCTCTAGGTACAGAGAGATCTTTCCTTCACCGTCACCTTAGGAAATAATATTAAGCTTATGGACACTAAGGTTACCAACAGCAACAAATAAAACTGGGGGAACAGTCTACGATCCGATTCCACATGCAAGGGCAGAGTAACAAAGCTCAATCCCCTTGAAGGCTCCTCGACATGGTCAATCCGGAGTTTACCGACAAGTGACCCCAGGCTCCTCGACAATGGTTAATCCGAGGTTTACCGTTTGTAATGCGCGCAGATATTCTATCTTTCCCAATGAAACAGAATTGATTGTCTCAAAGGTTCGGACATGATCTCGTGATTAACTCCTTTAAGAGAAGCTTCCCATATTGTACCAATTACAATTGGATTTATTTCCTACCACAAGATTTATCTACTTGTTTGTTTTTACTATCTTGGAGAGTTAATTCTCTCTACTCCAAGATACTAGCCTAAGCTATATTGGTGATAAGAGCCCTATAAATAAAAATATTACTAGTTCAATTTTAAATAAGCGTTGTGTTATTTAGGCTGTTCTTACTCAAAAGGGTAAATGGATATGAAACCAATTGTGTTATGACCTGACCCAAAACTGAATGCAATTGAATATGATAATGTAATATTTTCAATTTGATGAATCCTAACTAAAGTAAGGAGAGATTTTCCATTCACTTCCAACAATGCAAAAAATTGATCACTAAGAGAAAATATAACAAATTCTCTAATGCACTAATTTCATCAAGAAAAACTAATGCAAATCAATTCCAAAACAATTTTATTTTTTTTTGTGTGTTTTTAAAACAATCATAAAAACATCTAAATTAAAATCAAAGAAAATTGATCTAAATCTATGATTGATTTTTCAGAATGTAAACTATGCAATTGTAATCTATGCACAATTCACTCATATTCTGAAAATGAGAATTCTAATTATGCAAATGTGATCTATGCAAGAGAATTCTCAAACACAAGATGATTCTAATGTAATCTAAGAACCAATCAAGTGCAAGTCAAGAAAATCGGGTGAGATTTCCAAAGATCAAAAAACACTCAAAGGCGATTAACACTCATACCACAGTTGCTTCCCCCCCTGAATGAGGGGGAAATTTTTTTGAAAAAAAGAAAGAAAAAATATGCAAAATTCTGAAAATACTGAGACAAACCTCCAAGTAATGAACAAAGGAAATGAAATTAAGAATTTCTCAAAAAAGAGACTCAAAACACCCAATTAACTTAATGGAGATGAATGAGATAAAAAATTTGCTGAAAGAAACGCATAAACAAGGCTTTTTGACAGAAAAATACAGATCTGGGTAGATGCTAAGAATCCTAAATCAAATATAAACTAAACTGAAAGAAGAAATCTATGTTTTTCAAGACTTTTAACAGGGTCTGCAACAATGTGTGGTCCCCAGAAAAGTTCAAGAGAAACAAAGAAAATTTCAAAACTTTTCAAAACAAAGTAAATCTAAGCTACCCAGGCGAGTATAAATCAATCAAAAATCAGAAAAAAAGAATTTTCTCAAATTAAAAAAAAAGAAAAACCAAAAATCAAATTCTTTCCCTAGCGGAGTCGCAAATTTGTTGGCCGGATAAATCAATCTTGCGGACAAGATTGATCTCCCTAGTGTCAGAAGACAATCTAGCAAAAAACGAATAACTAAGTTTGTCTTTCTCTAAATATATTTGTTTTACAAGTAAATGCTATGAAGGTGTCGATCCTACCTTAGATCCAAATGCTTATTTGCAGTCGTAGTGCTTCTGTCGCATCAATAATCTTTCCGTCGCAACAAGAGTTCTTTCATCGCAAGAAAGTGTCGTCTTTTGTCAACCCGCAATCACAAACAAGAAAATATTAAATAGCACCTGTATAAAAAATAATTATAAAACATACCTATCATAGTGATCAAGGAATATATGAAATAAACGATCAAACGAAAGCTTATTGAAATAAACCATCGAATGACAATTTATTGAGAAAAACAAAACTTGATTGTATTAATCTTAAAATAACAGAAGAACCTTACAAACTTAGCCTTGACGTTGAACAGGCCTTCCCGGGGTCCGAAGCAGGAGTTTCCCCTACTTTGATAAGTCTTGCACTCTTCCTCTAGGAGCACATAGAGGTATGTGATCTTTCCTCTCAAAAGCTCAGCAGAAAGAAGTCTAAATCTCAATAGCACTTCAACTCAATCACCCATTAAAGCTTGAACTCCCTTTGAGGCTACCCAATGCCTCCTTTTATAGAGTAGATGAGGAGGTTAGGGTTCCACCTATGAAGGGATAGAATCCTCCTTCAAAGAGATAGGCTCCTCACATCAAGGGATTAGTTCCTTAAGGTGTGGGATACATGCACCTTATTAAAGCGTACTCATCCTCAAAAATTCTCATCTAGAAGCTTCTAGAATTGACCTCAAATCAGCTTTTTAACTTTTTTTTCTCGCTTTTTTGACTTTGAGAAGGGTACACTGGCATTATAAGGGAAAACTGCATTCTGGAACGCAGGTAAGCAGTGTATTACCTGCGTACCCAAGCTAGGAACGCAGGCAGGCTTCATGTTACCTGCGTACCGTAGGATTTTTGAGTTTTTATGGTTTTTTCTCCTGTTTTAAGGCTTGACATGAGGAGTAAAGGTTGTAAGACTTGCAGAGGAGGTATGTATAAGTGTTAATGAGCTCATACAGTCAGCAGAATGTCAAGGTGACAGTTTTTAAGTGCACCAGGGGGGGAAGGCAAATTCTACTGAACTTGGTGTTGGATTTGTCCAGGATGTTGTGGACCTGTTGGCAGACGTGCTGGATGTAGATGTGCCACTGATGGGTAGCCATTGAAGGATCTGGGAAAATTTATCCATCATTGCATTCCTCTATTTCTCTAGGGCCTCCTCGATTAAGATTTTCATAGGATCTCCTGCTCCCTCATCTTTCTTTCCTTCCGCCATGGGGGGTCGTCGAGGTTGCGAGGTTCAACTCCTTATACCCTGGCCGCATTGGGGACATGAAAATAAAATCAGAGAAAGAGCAGACCACTCTGATACCACTAATCCAGATTTATGCAGGAACACAATAGAATATAGATATAACCATAAACATAGAGATGAAGCAGAAATAATGCTTCATTTTATTAATAAAAGAATGACTGAAATAGGCTTACAAACATAATGGAAACTAGCTAGGGCACTGGTAGCTTATCTCTGAGAAGAGATGTGGCAGGTGAAGGCCTCTGAACTATGTTACATTCAGTCTTGAAGGCCTATTACAGACATAATGGAAACAGATGAGCTAGGGTACTGGCAGTGTATCCTAAGAAGAGATGTGATGGCTACCAGCCCACTGAACTATGTTACAGAACTAAAATGATGGGAACAAGCGAGCTAGGGAATTGGTAGTTCTTATCTCTGAGAAGAGATTTGTTGGATACAAACCCCTGAACTATCTTAAAATGAGGCTCAAAGGTGTATTTATTGTTGAGAAACAATATAAAACCTGAAATGTCCAAAAACCTAACCCTAGGATATGAAGTGCCAAAATTGTGGGCCTCATTTGGGTAAGTTGGTGTTTCAACTTCCTGGGGATGTAACTTTGGTATCCGATCTCCATTTGATGCAATCAATAGCTCGTTAGAAATATATATCTAAGGAATACAACTTTTGAGTGAGAAACATGGTCTACGACCCATGTTTCTCCCTTTTTTCCCAAAAAGAGTCGTTTAGGGCCTCAAAACGGCTCCGGAAGTTCAGGACCGAAAAAACTACTAAAAATAGTAAGTTGTGTTGAAGCTAAAAAACTGAAAGAATTGATGCTAAGGGTCCAAATGGAATAGGTGGGTGGCCACCAATATCCACCTGGATCATGAGACGATACACTTCCTCAGCCTCTCCCATTACCACTTGTCATATCTTTGATCAATTATGAATGCTCTTGCCAACTGTCCCTTGATTCATCATCATCACTCTAAATCGGTGGAACATGAGCTTGTGTCATCATTATATCCCAAACTCCTGATTTTCTTTCACCTGCAATGATTGATCCATGATATAATTCCACTACGCAAAATTCTTTGAGAAGAAATCAAGCGAGCTTCATAATTAGATTGCACTATTACATTTTTGAGGCACGAACTCGGCCACATTGCAAGGATCATTGGGATTGTTTGAACAGAAGGCCAGGTAGGAAAACGAGGGAAGTGCATTTGGAAAAAAATGCAAAGCCAATCGACATGGGATTCAACCGCAACGAGCCTACCTTTGGGAAATTTGTGCACAACCCTGAATATCAGCATTGCAAAATCATGGTGG
This sequence comes from Pinus albicaulis, assembly GCA_034641835.2. Classification (NCBI taxonomy): domain Eukaryota; kingdom Viridiplantae; phylum Streptophyta; class Pinopsida; order Pinales; family Pinaceae; genus Pinus; species Pinus albicaulis. The sequence goes on from CM076583.1 coordinate 929,199,987, forward strand.
AAGAACAGGGTTGGCTAAACTTCTACAGAAATTCCAAGGCTACAATGATAAATTTTCTCTGGAATTCACCCAGAATTTTGATGGGAGCCATGTTCAAATTTGGATTTTGAGTTTTAAAGTTACAGAGGATTCATTAAGCAGGGAGATGGGACTGCCTGCAGAGGCTGAACCACTTTTCAATGGTGGGCGGCTCAACATTCCGAATTGCATCATGTTTTTAAAGGCAACATATCAATCAATTAGTTGGGCGAAGGGGATATTACGAAGATGTGTAAAAGACTAGTGGAACCCTCCAATTACATTGATGCATCGTTTTCTCACTTTAAAGGGAAGGTATGCGGTCGCATTTTTATATCATATTCAGTTATTAACAAATTTCAATAAGAATAACTGCATAAACATCCCACATTTCTTGAAGGTAAGCCTACATAAGATGGCCAGGGTGTGCAATCTGAAAGTTGAAGGACTGAGATGGCTTTGTATCACCATAGAATTATTAAGATTATTGTCATTGCTGAATTATGAGGGAGAAATAAATCGTGGGAGGCTTTCTTGGTGGAAACATTTCTAGAGGAGGAAACCCAAGTCAAGGTTCGACAACGTTCAGTAGGCCGAACCCTCAATCTGAAAATCGAAGCCCCTGTGGCTAGTTCTTAAGAGATCCCTATTCATCCTATTGACTCTACAGTCCCTGTCTCTCCCATTTTCTCAATTGATAAGACCCCTTAGGACACTGACCCTTCGTCGAAATGTAAAGAGGTTGTGGTTTTTGTTAGGGTCCTATAATAATAGGATTTATAATTTTTGAATTGATTATGATAGTATTGTAAATATGTACATACCTTGCTTTCTGCAAGTTGTTTTCCCATATTTTGAAAAATGAAAAATAATAAAAAATGAAAAGAGGGTAAAAATTCCTAAAATAATGATCAAAGGAATTAAAAAATATAAACCCCAAAAAGAAAAAGAGATGAAAATAAGACTTGAAAGTGAGCAAGTCAAAATGCCACTACCATTTACTTTTATTGAAAAAATAATGATTATGTGCAAATTGTCAATAAATACCATAATCCATGATTAGTTAAACAATTTAATCTTAACTTTTCATGCTTTAAATTTCATGTTTTAGATAGAGAATAAAGGTATGTCAAACAGTATAAAATTGACAAATCAGTAGATAGATAGAGAATAAAAGAGGAGCTCAACAGTTTAATATGAGCCCTCGGATGAAATAATGTTAGACTTAGATAGATTTATGTTTTAAAAGAAAAACTGATTTAGGGTTGCAAGCTTATATGCACCTATGAAAATGAAGTAAAAATGTTAGAAATAAAGATGAGTAGGTAGAAAGAAGTTGTGATATCAAGAAAGATGAGTAGGTAGAAAGCAGTTGTGACATCAAGACAGCGAGTTGCATCTTATCTACAATCAGTTTCTATTTTATTTGAATTGATAGGACAACTTGTTGATTTGTTGAGCAATTGTCTCTACTATTGTTGTAAAGATATTTTATTTCCCTTAGATAATTCCTAGAAGCATTGTAGGATATTTTGTAAACAATTATGTATAAATACTTCATCCTTTGAAGTATTATTGTGGAATAAATTGCCAAATATTTCTATAGTCATTTTTGTGGACTTGAAGGCTTTTTGTGTTTCAAATTTCGAGTAGCAGACTAGATCAAATCAACTAGCATCATGTTTCAGGATTCATGTGATGAGCTATTTGGAGTGAAGTATTTTCTTCTTGTCATTGTTTATCTTTCTTTGTTACATGCAATCCATTATGTGTTCTAAATTTGAATGAATGAATAGGAGGATTACTTCAGGATTTTTTAAAAGTACCGTGTCTTAACTATTTTTCATTTCTATGTTTTCTTTTGATTTCCAGAGTAGGGAACCCTTAATTTCACCCTCTTTCATTTGACCTGTGCCTACTACTTCCCTTTTCCGGATCAAATAACCCTTCATTGATCTTTATCCCGATCATATCACCTCACAAAAAAACTTCCCAAGATCTCCAAGGGTTACCTATCTTGTCCTAAAAACATTTAACTTTTTTGCCTTGATCCTAGTTCTGTCTGCTTGACTTTTGACTCCTCAGCCCAGTGGAAAAATAGATTTCCCACTATCCATCTCTTCCAGTGATTTTTCCCACCAAACCAATCAAAACCAAAACCAATTTCACAATCATAACTAGCCTAATATTTTATAAAACAAACAAAGTTAAATCTTACAGAGAGAGCCCTCTCTGAACCCTAGGAAGGCTAGATCCTAGAGTTTAAAAGTTGGTCTGTGGTTACCTCTAGTTTTCTCAACTAAAACAAAAAATCTCACAACTAGAGAATTATTGGAGTGATAACATACTGGCGACCATACTGGGGATCTAACCAATCCTTAATTGTTAAATAAACCTTAAAGGAAATAATTTTTTATCATATTTTTTCCTTTAAGATTGTTGAACTAATTGTGAGTATAAAAATTTGTAATTCTGGCTTCTAGGAAAGTTTATTATACCAGGTCTAATCTGGACCCTAAACCTAATGTTATAGTAGACAACCTAGACAGAATAGGAAAAATGAAAAAAAGAGAGAGAAGATTTAGATGCTAAATTTTCATTAACAAGAGTCAATTCATTACAACAAGAATTAGTAAGTCTGCAGGATATAATGTTTGATTTAGAATTTGAACATTCTTTATTCAAGACCAAATCTAAAATTAATTTAAGTACTGCTGCTTTAGACCATGTTTTTATTTCTTTTTTGGAATCAAAACAGAAAATTATTGCAACAAATTCTGAATTAAAGAAATTTAATAATCAAAATAGACTTGAAGAAATTAATGCTAATATTCTTAAAGAAATTGATAAAGCCATAGAATTAGATCAATTGTTAGCTTATACATATAAACCTTCTATTCCCCATTTAGAATCCACTACATCATCTATAGTTTCTGCTACCTTTCAATCCATAGATCCATTTAGTGCTAGATTACCCTTATAACCTGGAAATTTATTTTCTTCATCCCCTACATCCATTTCATCCACTTTATCCACTAGCTTCACCACTACTTTTTCAAGCACATCATTTTCATTTCCTAGTAGCTCCATATATATTCCAGTTTCATTTCCTATTACCTTAGCTTCAGCCTTTAGTTTTGTAACTTCTTTTTCTAGTTCAGCACCTCATAATCCAGTTTCATCAGCCACTACTTCTAGTTCAGCTCCAAGTACCTCTACTTTACCTCCTTGCCAAGCTATAATTCAAGCTATGGCTGCTAGGTATGCTTCCCTTGTTCTTCCAGTACAACTTCATGACATGCCCCAAGATTAACAGAGTAAAATACCATAGTTTGATGCTACTACATATGATACTGCAAAGCAGCACATATTTCTTTGAACTCCATGATATAGATGAATCAGATGTACACATGAGGTTGTTTGCACAAACTTTAACAAGAGAAGTAAAGAAATGGTCTAAAGGTCTTACTGCAAGTAGTATAGCTGATTTATTTGTTTTCCATAGATTATTTTTAAATAAATGGGAAAGGAAGAAAAACCCTCTGCAAATTTTGTCTGAATTTGATGCAATGAAAAGAGCTCCAAATGAATCTGTACAACTGCACTAGATATAATAGTGTTTACAATTCAATTCCTGCAAATCTAAAGCCCACTCCTAACTCTGTCTTACTCAAATTCCCAGATGGATTTGAAACTGACATGGAATATCAGTTAAAAGAAAGAAATGTGAATGAAAAGAATTTAGATGGAGCAGTTCCTCCATTTTACATTAGTTTAAATATTCATGATAAAATCCTACACAATGCAATGCTAGATTCAAGAGCTTCACATAATTTAATTTCCAAAGCTATAATGGAAACTCTAAACTTAGACATCACAAGGCCCTATAAAGATTTATTTTTCATTTGACACAAGTAAAGTAAAATGCCTAGGTTTAATCCTAAGATCTGTGTGTAACTTTAGTTCAATATCCTGGTGAGAGTATATTAATGGACATTGTAATAGTTGATATCCCACCTAAATATGGAATGTTACTATCTCACTCATGGGGAACAAAGTTACAAGGATCTCTACAAGTAGACATGTCTTATGCTACTATATCATTTTTTGGTCAACTTAAAAAGTTATATAGGGAGACATTAATGAAATATATGGTAAGTAGTGTTGAAAGGTCAATAAATTACCCAATTTATACCACACCTAGTGATCTAGACTCTTTCATCTTATGTAATGCAGAAATTGATAATGAAATAAAGACTGAACTAAGAGAAGAAAAGAAAACACCAGACAATGATAATATTTCTCATGAATATTTATGGCATTTAGACTTTGATGGTTCAGTAAATAAATTAGGAGCGAGATCAGGAGTATATATAACAAATATAGAGAAAAATCATGCAGAAGGCCATGATTTCAGATTGAATTTAAAATGTACAAACAATATGGCTGAGTATGAAGCCCTCATTCTAGGACTCCAAATAATAAAAAATTTAGGAGGAAAAAGAACAACAATAATGGGAGATTGAGAATTGATTGTTAAAAAAATTAAAGGTGATTATTCTGTTTACAATCCTAGACTTGGCCGATATGGAGAGACTGTATTAGATTTGATTAATGATTTACTGGAATGTAATTTCTTTGCAATACCAAAGGAAAAACTTACAAGAACATTCCTTAGGAACCTTTGATAGTACTTGTAATTTACCTTTTCAGCCCAATCATATGTATACTATAGAAGTAAAACACAAGCCAATAATTCCAGGCAACCTCAAATATTGGCAAATTTTCTCACAGGACCAACAAATTTATCATTTTTTGAATAATGAAGGTGAATTTCAGAACTGTAAGATAGACACTGATTGTACCATAGATCAAGATTTAGATGCTGAAATTGATTTAAATAATGTAGATGTAAATAAAGTAAAGTTTGCTAAACCCACTAGATTTAGTCAATCAGATATAGATAAGTTAGAGAAAGTAGAAATTGATGAGATAATTGATGAAGAATCTGAAATATTAAATCTCAAAGACAATTTCTTACCAAAAGGTTTAACTCCTTTATAAGATCTATTTGACTCCAATGATGTTTCTAGACAACCCAAAATGGAGTCAGTTAGATTTGATATTGAGGAATGCAATATTGGTACACAACTAAAACCCAAAATGATCAAAATTTCAAAAATTTTACCTCAACAAGAAAAGGAAAAATATATTTCTCCTTTTAAGGAATTCCAAGATGTTTTTGCTTGGAGTTATGAGGACCTTAAATCCTATGACACCAGCATAATTCAACACCAAATTCCTGTGAAAGAAGACCAAAAACCCTTTAGACAAAATTTAATGAGAATCAACCCTGTTTTGATGCCCTTAATAGAAAAAGAAGTGAAAAGAATGTATGATGCACAAATTGTTACACCAATCAGGTAATCTGATGGGGTTCTAAACTAGTTCCAACAAGAAAGAAAACAGGAGAGATTAGATTATGTGTCGACTTTAGGAATCTAAACAAAGTATCCTTAAAAGATAATTACCCTTTACCAAAAATGGATCACATCTTACAAAGGGTAGTTGGTTCTTCTAGGATTTCATTGTTAGATGGTTTTTTAGGATACAACCATATCTTATTCCAACCAGAGGATCAACCCAAAACAACTTTTACTACTCCTTGGGACACTTTTATGTATGTAAAAATGCTTTTTGGTTTAATGAATGTAGGGGAAACCTTTCAAAGATCTTTGGATATAACCTTTGCAAAGGAAATTCGTGAATTCTTAGTAATTTACTTAGATGACATAACTGTATTTTCTAAAACTGATTATGAACACTTGGATCATCTCAGACAACTTTTTATGAAATGTAGAAAGTTTTCCATCTCATTAAATCCTAAGAAAACTTTATTTTGATTAGAAGAAGGCAAGTTACTAGGACACATAATATCAAAATAAGGAATCAGAATAGATCTTAATAGGATAGAAACAATTCTTAACATCAGTCCACCGAGAAACATAAAAGAGTTACAAGCCTTTCTAGGTAAGATTAACTTTTTAAGAATATTTATATCCAACTTAGCTGAGATAATTAGAGAGCTCAAAAATTATTCAGTTCTTAAATGGACTATTGAGGCCAAAAAGTCATTTGAATCTATCAAACATGCCTTAACCAAAACTCCAGTCCTTACAAGTCCTGACTTTAAAAATGATTTCATCATTTTTTCATTTTCTTTAGAACACACCATTGCTATAGTTTTACTGCAGAAAAATGGCCAGGGTTATGAACAACCCATAGATTTCTTTGGCATAACACTTAGAGATGCAGCTTTGAAGTACAACATCATGGAGAGACAAGCCTTAGCTTTGGTAAAATCTATCAAAGACTTCGGAGTTTACATTCTCTATTCTCACATCATTGCCTATGTCCCAAATGTTGTAGTAAAATACATTCTTACTCAGGATGGTCCTGATGGAATAAGAGGTAAGTGGATTTCCACTATCTTAGAATATGACATAGAGATAAAACACACTAAGTTAATAAAAGGTCAAGGTTTAGCCAGACTAATGGCTAAATCAAATTGTAATGCCCTAGACATAAATTTTATTGCCCAAGTAGATGATCAGGAAGAGATGGTGACTCTAGAGATCAATGCAGCCTTTTTAGACTAACCATGGTATGCAGATATCATATTTGTATTACTAAACTTACAAGCTCCTCCTTGTTTATCAAGAACAAAACCAAGATTTCTAAAGCTTAAGGCAGTAAGATTTTGTATTCTAGACAATTTAATTTTTTGGAGAGATCATAGTGGGATTTTATTAAATTGTTTGTTAAAAGAAGAAGCTGACAAAATACTAGAATAATTTCATGCATGTGATTGTGGAGGACATATTTACTAGAAGACTACTGCAGAATAGATTTTGAGAGCTGGTTTTTACTGGCTTACCTTATTTGCTGATGTAAAAAGATATGTGACCTCCTGTCATAAGTGTCAAATATTTGAGGGTAAGAAAAATTTGTTACCCCTACCCTTAAAACCCATCTCTACTGAAATTCCATTTCAACAATGGGGTCTTGACTTCATCACCCCCCATCATCAGCCCAACATAAGTGGATTTTGATAGCCACAGACTATTTTACTAAGTGGATTGAAGCCATACCCTCTAGGCAAGCCACAAATACTGTCATTATCTCTTTTCTAGAAAGTAACATTCTTTCAAGATTTGGGTGTCCCCAAAAGATAATTACTAACAATGCAACATTATTCAAATCCAAGAAGATGATTGAATTTTTCCACAAATACCATATTACCCTAGGCCATTATACTGCATATTACCCTTAGGGTAATGGTCTAGTTGAATCCTCAAACAAGAGCCCTCTAAACATCATCAAAAAGTTACTTGAAGATAATAAAAATACTTGGAACAAGAAGTTAGTAAATGCCTTATGGGTAGATAGACTTACTACCAAAAAATCCATTGGTACCTCCCCTTACCAACTTGTCTATGGAATGGATGTTGTTTTTCCATCCTCTCTAGGTTTACCAGTGATGAATATTATACAAGAGTTACAAGTTGAAACAAATGACATTCAAAGAAGGATTAATGAAACTATTCACTTGCAACAAACAAGGGAAGAAGTTTATATCAAGTCTCAAGTCTTCCAAGATAAGATCAAGAAATTTTTTGATAAAAAGAGTATAGAGGATGATTTATACATTGGATATAAAGTGTTAAAATGGGATTCAAGAAGGGAAGATAAAGGCAAACATGGAAAATTCGATTTTCTATGGAAAGGACCTTATGTCATTTATGGTTACAGAGGTAACAATGCTTTATACCTAAAAGAAATAGATGGGTCAGATATGTCAGAAGGAGCAATAAATGGAAGAATGTTGAAGCACTACTACTCTCCTAAGTTAACAAATAGTTAGTTTCATTTATTTTGATCAATATACATATACATTGAAGATTTTAGATTGGATTGGATATTTTCCTAACAGAGTTGAAGCCCAGAGAGAAGGCCGTAAGATTTGAGAGATAAAATATCATAACTATTAATAATTGTAGATATCAAAAGATACTTACAGGGTCATCAAAGTCAAATTCCAAAAGCTATTGATCTTAAAGTTCTTGACATTTCACTAGGAAATGCCATCCCCAAGTGGAGCCACTGTTAGGGCGCCATAATAATAGGATTCATAATTTTTGAATTGACTATGATAGTCTTGTAAATATGTACATACCTTGCTTTCTGCAAGGTGTTTTCCCATATTTTGAAAAATGAAAAATAATAAAAAATGAAAAGAGGGTAAAAATTCCTAAAAGAATGATCAAAGGACTTAAAAAAGATAAACCCCAAAAAGAAAAAGAGATGAAAATAAGACCTGAAAGTGAGCAAACCAAAATGCCACTACCATTTACTTTTATTGCAAGAATAATAATTATGTACAGATTGTCAATAAATGTAATAGTCCATGATTAGTTAAATAGTTTAACCTTAACTTTTCATGCTTTAAATTTCATGTTTTAGGTAGAGAATAAAGATATGTCAAACACTATAAACTTGAAAAATCAGTAGATAGATAGAGAATAAAAGAGGAGCTCAACAGTTTAATCTGAGCCCTCGAATAAAATAAGGTTATACTTAGATAGATTTATGCTTTAAAAGAAAAAATGATTTAGGGTTGCAAGCTTAAATGCACCCATGAAAATGAAGTAAAAAATGTTAGAAATAAAGATGGGTAGGTAGAAATCAGTTGTACGATCATGCAATAAAGCATCATCGGGAAAAAATCACTAATTTCCCCTTCCCTGCAATTATTCAGTATTCTAAACTATCAGTTAAAGAGGCTCAGAGCATTTCTCTAACTTCTGTTGGGACCGAACCCAAGGCTCAATGACTGATTGGTTAAAAATATTGAATCCCTACACAAAACCCACATTCATTAGCATTTATCCTTCATTCATAATCATAATCCATTTTTACTAAGTAAAAACCCTTTTTTACTTAGTAAAAGTAAAACCCTAAGTAACTAATTTCATTTTCCATTCAAAACACTCAAAACCCATGAAATACATTTTATCCTAAGTTAAAAGTGTGAAAAAAAAAAGAAACAACAATGCTTTATTTTGTCTATCATTTTCACTTAACTTAGATTTAAAACTTGTATTTTCATATCCCCTACACTTCGCCCTTTATTTCATACTAACTACTAAATATATATATTAAGTCCCTAAGTTACACCCTCCCGTATAGTATTAAATCCCTTTTATCTTACATAAACCCACAAAAACCCTTTATTATTACTTTAAACCAATGTTTAAATACCCCATGTGTGCAATATTATTCTCGCCCATTAACCCATTGGTTTAAAATTATCAAAATAATAAAGTATTCCCCGTTCCCCTGTAGTTTTTAAACTCTTCTCAAAGGTTTAAACACTATATAATAAAATCCGTGCCAACATGATTTATTAAAACATTGATTAAATGTTTTTAATAAAATTTATATCTTACATTACTCCCTGCCATCATATAAACTAAGGTTTGAAACTTTAAAATAAATCATTATTTATAAATTTAAAACCAACCCCATTGCATTGATCAACCCTGGCCCCACTCTCCAATCCTGACGCAGCTTTCATAACAAATATTGACCGTTTGCAGTCTTACCCCACAATACAACGATGGAGATGTCATATCACAAATAAACTAGTGCAATCACCACCATCTCGTTTCTATGCGAAATGGGTGGTATTCCCATTTCCTCTCTTCTCCACTTGCTCCCTTTTCATTGGATCACATTAAAACACTCCAAAATAGCTTACCACACAAATTCTATGCGATAACCATTCGTGGTTTTCATCTTTTGAACTTGAAACCACCATTCCCGCCCGATGTGACCATCATTCATTGCAGATTAAATGTAACCTAATATGACTAATAAACATAGGAAATGCATTCATTTCCTCTCCTACTGCGCATTAACCAATGTATAAGCCTTTCCGACTGCAAAACCAACCTTCTACACTGTTTCCAAGCTAAGAACTGGAAAATTTCAAACTGTTACCATTGAAGATTGCTGAAAAGCTCTGAATTGCTCCAAAACATCAGAAGACAGTTGTTCAAACCATTCAAAACCTTTAGAAACCTCCTCGAAACCTTATACCTGCTCATAATAGGTATTTCTCTGGAATTCAAACCTATTATCAATTTGAAAGACCTTTAAAAATACAATTCCAGTTATAAATTTAAAAATTGATCCATAGAAACATATCAAAAAGCCCAAAAAATAGGCCAAACCCTGTCAAATTTTCTGCAAAAACCCTGTTTCTTACAGCGCATTGTTTTAAAGGGAAATTTTGAGTTTTTTATAGTTTCTATAAATTTTTTAAACTCTAAATTAAGCCAGAAATCCTCTGAAGGTATCCTAAAGCCTCTATGCCCAATATCAAAATGATTTTTAGCCCAATTTCTCAGTGAAAAATCCCAAGAAACCCCTGTATCTTGTGTCTAAACCAGTAAAAACCTATAAATCCTATTGAGAATCCAAAATTAAAGAGAATAACCCAAGAGAAGCCCATATTTTTCCCATTTTTTATCGAAGAAACTTCTGCTTAAGTAAAATTACTTTTACAAAACTGTCTAAACTTGTAGAAGTAGCAAGAATGACTAAAAAGCAGAGTTCTAGCAATCCTGAAGGTTCCAAAGTGCCAAAATTAACTCCATCCATGACTTATAAGACTATTATTGTTGTAAATCCTTTGCAACCCATTGTCATAGACATTGAGTATATTCCATTAGCTGATATTGATTACAAGATAGAAGACCCAATTGTTGAAATTAATCTGCTAGAGATTCATAACTGTAGCTATGAAAAATCCTTAGATAATGAAGAAGAAGTCGATATTTTGGAATCACACTTGCCCAAATATGTTGTTCAAGTAACTCATCCATGTCAATATTTCATTAGGTTATGCCAACAATATTATGTACCTGAGCAGAGAGCCATAGTAAATGTCAATAAAGAAGTGATTTTTACAATTACTGATGAATCCATCAACCAAATGCTACAACTTCAACTTGATCCTCAAGCAATCCCTGTTGTGTAACCAGCTCCAAAAATAGAAGAAAAGAGATATCAACGCCTTAGAAATAAGCCACTTCGAGGGGGCAACCTCCAATACATTACATAAATGAACAATTCTTGGATGATACAATTTACAAAACCTCCTTTCTATATATAGGAGTCCATAGCTGTTTTCAATCATTGACTCAACAATAATAATTTAAAGTACAATAATAAAAAATGGGGGTTATATGTACATTAATAACAATAAGGGACTACACTATTAATATAGGGGCTTAACATGCCCCTCTCCTTCAAACAAGTGTTGTCCTCAACGCTTGATTATTTCTTGATGTTTCTGTATAAAATTCTCATCGTCCCATGTGGAATCTTCTACAGGAAAGTTCTTCCACTTGCTGAAATAATTTGAAATTGATTGTACTTGTCGATTTATTGTTTGTGTGACTGCTTCAGAACTTCTTTCAATGTGATATTGATCTTCCAGTTGTTTCATTTGATTTTGCACCAAAGTTAGGTTATCCTTTGAGAGTTGGAGAACTTGTTGTTGATGCTCATTGTGATATTCCACTACTTTATCATCCATAATAGATTTTATTTGATCCTTCAAACCATCAAAATTAGCCTCCATTTTTGCTTTTAAACCATCTATGTCATCTTCGGTTGCTCTTCGTAAGATCGAAATTTGTTGCACTTGGTACCGTAATTTTGATATCTCATATTGCAATTCTTCCTCCTCATGCGTCATAGTATAGATTTCTGAGGGCTTAATGGGTATGGAATTATTTTTTGGAGGCATAATAGAACCCATTACTGATAGAAATTCTGCAATATGCCCTTGGAATCAATTCAACTTGATTCTTAAAACAAGACTTATGCAATTCGGAAAAAACAATACACACCTTTTTCTTGCTTTTGAGGAGCTCGATTTTGAAATTGGATTATATCTGTGATTGCGGCCCTTAAATATTTGAAATTCAGCACTGAAGTAGCCCTATGAATTCTCTTTTGAATTCCACAGGTCTGACCTGATTTGGATTGTCCAAGGCAACGTTGTGTCCAATCTCCCACAATGACCTAATTCTAGACTGGTTCAGTAGAGCGAACTTGTAGGACTTGCCATGTGCCACTGTTTCGTCCTTTTTCTCTAAAATTGATAGCCAAGAAACTAAAGTCCGTGTAATTGCAACCAATTTTTACGGAACTCCAATCCAATGCCCAGAGAGAGAGTTATTGAACTTTTCCCATGATCACCTCTTTGAGATGAAATTCAGGAGCCTGAAAAAGCACTACCTTCCACAGATCATATCTCCAAAAATATTGCGAACCAAGCTCTGAAATTTTTTGAAGAATTTCCTCAAGATTTTAACTTCACACCATAAGAATTTCAGATTCTTACCCTTCGTAGAAAAAAATTTATAGCGAAAATTCCACGATGACCTGTTTAAGAGCCTGAAAAAACGACCTAACTTCCACGGATCATATCTCCGAAAATATTGTGAACCAAGCTCTGAAATTTTTAGACAACCTTCCTCAGGATTTCAGCTTCGCACCCTAAAAATTGCAGCTTCAGAAACATTGTATAACAAAATTTATAGCGAAAATTCTACAATGACCTGTTTGGAGCAGCGAAACCCTAGAATCCAAAGCTCTGATACCAAATGTTGTGTAACCAGCTCCAAAAATAGAAGAAAAGAGATATAAACGCCTTATAAATAAGCCACTTCGAGGGGGAAACCTCCAATACATTACATAAATGAACAATTCTTGGATGATACAATTTACAAAACCTCCTTTCTATATATAGAGTCCATGGGGCCATAATGTAATCCTAGTGGGCCACAATGTAATCCTAGCCGACCTAACAATAATAATTTAGGGGCAAAATAATAACAAAATGGGGGTTACAAGGGTACAATAATAACAATAATGGGGCTACACTAACATAATAAGGGGCTACACTATTAATATAGGGACTTAACAATCCCTTTGTCTTTAGAGGCCCTTACCAAGTTGTATATTGGCCTGGATTTTCCTAAGAGATTCTTAATATTCCAAACATTTATGCCTTTGCATGTAGAAATTTCCCAAATTAATCCTCCATATTCCACTTCGAAATTTCCAGAGGGTTCAAGACATGTAATTTCCATGCTTTCATTCATTCTAGGGTATTTCACAGATGAATATACAGATGAATCCATTTTAGGTTTCTTGTCTATGTTTACCCCAAGTCAACCTCCATCTGTTATTTTTTATTATGTTGGATATATTGCAGAAAATATCCATGACCAATTGGTTAAATTTCCAATTGAAGGAGTGTTCAAATACACTTCTTTCCTCCTCCATATGTCCTTATATTTCCAAGAAGATAAATTTCCATTTGCTCTTCAAAAGTTTGATGTAGAGGGAAATCCTCTTTCAGTTATTTTCTGGACCTCTTTGATCAGGAAAGAGTCCATAGGGTTCACATATGAAGATTTTTTAGATTCATTCATCCATCCACTTATCAAAATATTAACAAATACAGAGCAGCCAAGGATTAGTGATGATATGAAGAAGCTTTTACAGTTGTCAGAGCAAACAAAGACTGGTGATTCGTACCTATATGAAAAACATGTTGAAGCTAGAGTGTTTGGATCTAATTTGTTGCCCTATAAACTACCCAAACATATATCCATGAGATTTTTTTCCTTGGAGTACGTCCGGAAAATATTAAACTCTGATTCTATCAATTTTTTAGCAACAAAGAAGAAAACACAATTCAAATTTAAGAATCAGGTAGTTCCATTCATTTGCAATCAAAGGGATGCAGAGGTAGAAGCAGCTAAACAACTATTGGAGTACATGTTTAGAGAAATATTTCCTTGGAATTCTGATCCACAAGGGATCCTAAGAAAAATGAAGGTTAAATGTAAGTTAACCCCCTTCATTCATGAGACAAAGCCAAAGATAGAATAATATGCAAATCAGACTGAGTGGACAAAGAATACTTTAATAGATGCAGTAAAGAAAAGTGATACTAGTCACACTTTAGAGACTGTTGATCAAATAGAAAAATCCACTAAGAGAGTAAGAGAAGAAGGTACCTATGTTGCTGAAACCACTACTAAAACAAGGTTCAAAATTAGATATAATAGAAAGCTCAAAACAGATTTAGTAGGAAAATAAAAAGTAACCATTGATGTGGAAGAAATAGATCTTATAGATACCAACACAAATGTTGCCACTTTCATCATCAATGAGCCGGTTACTAAGAATCAGAATGAAGAACCAATTGACAATGAAAAAGCACAGTTAATAGAAAAGAAATAGAGCATGAAAGCTTCATCCTCACAGGCAACTGAGAAGAAAGATCTAGACATCAAAGAAAAGTATAAACATATCAAGTTAAAGAATGAAGAAATAAAAAACAATATCTACTCTCAATATCTGAAACAAACACTAAGTGGGAAAAATAGACTTCTGTCTGCATTTGATTATTCAAAAAAAAAATTATTCATGTCAGTATTGCAACCTACAGTCAAATCCCCAAAGGCAGTGGCATATTATAAGAACGTTGATTTGGAAGTCCAAACAGAAAATATTCATGCTCTTGATCAGATTGAATTCCATAGATAGACTTCAGAAATGTTGTACTCTACTGTTACAAATAAAGCCATGAGTGCTCAGAAACTCCAGAACACCATCTCAAATATGAAAGATCAGATGAAAGTGGAAAAAGCATCTCTGTATGCTAAGGATCTAAGAATCAAATCTTTGGAATAATTGGTCATAAAGATTGGATTTGACCCAGCAAATTTCAAGGAAGTAGAACAATTAATAAAGAAAAAGAATGAGAATATTGCATCTTTGAGGAAACAGTTTAAATTTCCTCAAAGTGAACCACCTCAAACCAAGGAAATAATAGAAGGAAAAAATGAGAAATATGATACGATGAACATAATATCTCAGCTTACAGCACAGATAAAAGAAATGGATATTCAGATGGACAAGCTTGTCCAGGAGAAATAAACACCAAAAACACAAGAAGCACCTACAGTCATCCCTATGGTTACTACAGTTGTGCCTTCAAATCTAGTTGAAAAGTTGGCACCTAAAGTTCCACTGGCTACTACAGTGCCAGTAACATCATCCACAACATCAGCTACAGAGTCATATAAAAAAGCAGTTCATCCTATAGATGAGGCTAGCAAACTGGTTAAGGCCATGGAAGAAATGTCTCTTAAGACAAGTGAAATTAACAAGTTGAAACAAATGATTGAAAATCTTGAAGATCAAAAGAATTTGGCTCAAATTAATGCAAAAAATCATGAGAAAAAAGCCATCATATTAAATGAAGAATTGAAAAAATTATATAAGGAATTGACCTTGAAGGAATAGATTTCCTATTTGAAAAATCATTTGTGGAACAAGATCATAGAAGCCATCAATGATGTATGGCCCCCCATTCGAGTGATTTTCAAACAATGAGACTTACTAAAAGCAACATTAGAAGAGATCCAAAAGACTAAAGAGGAATTGGATAACAAACCAGAACAAGCTTTAGAACTGATAAAGTTCCTCAACAGACAGAACATGCAAGAGTTGGAAGAACTTGAAATTACTGATAGAACTGAAACTATCCTTGAGATAAAGAAGGTTGTAACCAAAAATAACCTGATGAAGCATTTAGAGGAAAATTTTGAGAACATGAACAATTCCATAACCAAGTTTATGGTCAAATTTGAGAATTTGAGGCAAAGAATTTTGCTTAATATTTTTCTCGTCAATGACAAATTAATGCCTTAGGAGGACTATAATAAAAATATCAGAGAATATGCCAAGGAGAAAGTTGAAAAAGCAGTTGGTGGACAATGTATTCCAACAGTAAAAGTCTTACTCAAGAGTTTTGAAGACTTATTTTACTTGCAGCATGAGATAAAACACTTGTTTGTTATTAAACCAAATTTTTCCAAGTACACAGAAGCATATGAAAACTTCAGGAAGCTGAAGACAATAAAAATTCCAAGTGAGGAATATTGGCAGTCATTGATAGATTTACTATGAAAAGTAAGAAGACAGAAAGACAACAGTGAAAATTGTTTGCTGATTTATTAGTCAAAACCGATTTTCTATAGCAGTAAACATGTTTTACAAATATTCAAAGAGCATCAGAGATTAAAGAGTATCAGTGAAAGAGTATCAGATAAGCAGATCAAATTTCAAAAAAAAATCAAAATATCTAAAGCCATGAATGAAGACAGCAAGACAACCAGATGCATCTTATCTACAATCAGTTTCTATTTTATTTGAATTGATAGGACAACTTGCTAATTTGTTGAGCAGCTATCTCTATTATTTTTGTAAATATATTTTATTTCCCTTAGATAATTCCTAGAAGCATTCTAGGATATTTTGTAAACAATTATGTATAAATACCTCATCCTTTGAAGTATTATTGTGGAATAAATTGTTGAAGATTTCTATAGTCATTTTTGTCGACTTGAAGGACTTTTGTGTTTCAAATTTCGAGTAGCATAATAGATCAGATCAACTAGCATCATATTTCAGGATTCATGTGATGAGCTATTGGGAGTGAATTATTTTCTACTTTTCATTGTTTATATTTATTTGTTACATGAAATCCATTATGTATTCTAAATTTGAATGAATGAATAGGACGATTACTTCAAGATTTGTTAAAAGCACCCTGTCTTAACTATTTTTCATTTCTATGTTTTCTTCTAATTTCCAGAGTAGGGAACCCTTAATTTCTCCCTCTTTCATTTGACCTCCACCTACTACTTCCCTTATCCGGATCAAAGAACCCTTCATTGCTCTTTATCCTGATCATATCACCTCACAAAACAAATTTCCAAGATCTCCAAGGGTTATCTAGCTTGCCCTGAAAACATTTGACTTTTTGGCCTTGATCCTAGTTCTATCTTCTTGACTTTTGACTCCTCAGCCCAATGGAAAAATAGATTTCCCTCTATCCATCTCTTCCAGTGATTTTTCCCACCAAACCAATAAAAACCAAAACTAATTGCACAATCATAACTAGCCTAATATTTTATAAAACAAACAAAGTTAAATATTATAGAGAGATCCCTCTCTGAACCCTAGGAATGATAGATCCTAGAGTTTAAAAGTTGGTCTATGGTTACCTCTAGTTTTCTCAACTAAAAACCAAAATCTCACAACTAGAGCATTACTGGAGTGATAACATTTTCTTTAACGCACTCAGTGAATAAGAAGAAAAGAGGAAAAAGGCAAAGGGTCGAGGGAAACCAACCTGAGCTAAGCCCTTTAAAGAAGGAAAAGGCGAGGAGCCTCAGTCAAAGACCTTTAAGGTTAGTGATGATGTTTATCTAAGACAAAAATTAATGAAGACCATCTTTACCACCCATAAGCATTCAATCCTCACAGCTGAGACCTTTTCCCAAGGTTGTCGTCGAACCTGCAGCATGGCCAAAGACTGACTCCCTGTGTCCCCAGTTGCAGCTTCTGTACATTTGAATGTTTCATACTATCCTCATCTTGGGTTACGATATGGAAAAGCACCCATGCATGTATTCACATCAGACATTCTGGTGGATATTGGTCACGATTTGGAGGTATCATCCCCTATCCGACCTTCATTGAATAAGAGTGCTACCCAGTCTCATCAGCAGGGTTCTTCACCACAGAGAAGCATTCATTAGGCACACGGAGGTAGTGTGTCCTGAAAATCCATGGCACCTGCAAAGATTTTTATTCATGATCAGGATAATAACCTCAATATCCGATTTGTTAAGCTACATAAACAAATTTCTAAGCTTAGGGACCAAGCCAACAAATATAAGGTTTTGTTTGATTATGTCACCGAAGTCAATAATCAACTTGGAGACACCAATATTTGACTTTTTTCCTGTAATGATGAGATGAAGAATAAGAACCAATAGTTAATGCGTTGGAAGCCTTCCAAGTTCAAGCCCACTAAGAAGCTAAGTGCACAATACCTGGCTTTGCAATTCAAGAATTGTTCTACTACTCTGAAGCATGGAATAGAAGTCCTGATCAAGAATGCTAGTCTTTGATCATGACTCTTTTAATTTTTCACTCCTCTCTTTTTGGCGAACTGTAGTAATATGCATGAGGAAATCCATCCAAAACAACATGGGGGGATGCTGGTGCCTCTTTTTTTCCCAATTCCACCATCTACCACTCCCATTTTTCCCTCTTTTGTTGCCAAAAGTACTCTTTTACCTATCTATCCATCATTGTTATTGTCCTAAACCTCATTAAAGTCTTACCCGAGGTAAATGCATTACATTGGTGTCTTTTTACTATTTTTTGATTAAAATTTAAGTGATTTAAGTTAAATACCTAATGGGTTAACTAACTATTATAGGCTACATTTGAATGATACAAAAACATGATGAAAATGGAAAGAATACTTTTCAACAATACTACCCTCTCGTTTCTGTACTCAACTACATGGTTACTAATCTGTTCTCAACCACACCAAGACCTGGTCAACTTCTTCTATGGATTCTACGCTTCTAGAGGTCATAATTAATGATGAGAATATTGACTACCCCACGCTGGAGGACGAAGATACTCCATATGATCATTGCAGCTAGACTATGCCAAGGATGGAATTCATTGGAACCGTTATGCCAAAGTATAATGGATCATTCAGATCTTTTTGATCTTTCCAACTATTATGTATTGACTATGGCTATTTTTTTATTTCCTCACTTCCTATAAAAGGCTCAAGTATGTAATAAACTAGTTAGTCAAGTTTCGAATTAAGTATGTGAGACATTGAGTTACCAAACTGTTGTTCATACTTTTCGCTATAATTGAAGACTAAGTTTCAATCAATCATGGCTATGGTTTGATCCATTCATTCAAGTTTTTAGCTCGATTATGAGTTTCTAATTCACATGCATTAGAATACCTCTTCTACCGTAATCTCCTTAGACTTACCCAGGTGTGGTCAGGCCCACCATCATCTGGGACGAGCTCCTATGTCAAACTCTAGGCATTTAAATTGTGTGTATCATTTTTTTACGTTTGATTTCATTCAATCATTTTCAAACTAGATTCAGTACCTTCATGTAGTTGTGTGGTATATGTTTTCTAATTCTCATAGTGCTTATAATCATTTCTATTTTACATCCAACAGTTAATAACGATGGTAAAGAAGTGATGAATGGGTGTGGATGAATTGTCTAACCTCATATGATTGTGTGTGGACCCTCTCCGCAGAGCTATACTCTGCCTCTCAGAAGAAAACATAGTATGTTTGATTTATGAGTTTGAAACCATTACACATGCTAAATTATTATGGCAATCATGAAGTCAATCATCCTTTGATGCCTCGAATTGATCAGACTGTGTTGTATTTCAATTTGACAAATAGTTGGATTGTGTGATAACTCGCAAGTTTTGAATGCCTGTAGAATCTTAATTTCATACATACATTTAGAGTAGGAATAATTTTTTTTATCGTATTCTTTCATAGTATGCACAACTGAATTTCGAATGAAGTAATTAGAGATTGATAGTTTGTTTCTAATAGTTTTTTAGTTAGATATCTTATGGTTGTTTCGACACTGATAGTCAAGTTTGAATAGGTCTCGTAATTCCTTAGGAGTAGTGGATTTATTCAAGAACTGGTTTCATTAAGTAAAGGAAGTTTAACTTTGAAAGGATTGAGCGATTAGCTACTTTTTATGAATTGTTTTCAAGATAGAATGCGATAAAAAAATGGTTAGATCCTCGCTTTATCATTGTTTGAAGGTATAATTCATATTCAGTGTCTACATTCTGTTTAAGGATTGAAATGTGTGATTGTTCCAGGTGAATTAGCCTAGTCAAGTGCTAGAAATAGTTTGATTTCCTTTAGAATAGGGTTAATTTAACTAGATATCAGTTTGTAATTAAACTTAGACAATAAGCATAGATTTTATTTAAGTACATTTATTTGAATTTCATAAAATCATTTTCCCTTTCCAGCATAGAAGTTTAAATTTTGATAACTTAGCAATCTATTAGGTCTATTGACTCAGAATTGTTTTGTCACTTCTTAAGTAGAGTTATTCCGTAGTTCAAATGCTTAAGTGAGTACTTTTTTTTATTGCTCTCTGAATAAATGTGATAAGTATAATTTTGTAGTTTTTTTTAATTTGATTATCGATTCTGCTTCCTAAATATTTCTTGCTAATTAAAAATAAGAATATTGGATTGCAGAAAGATTAAGAACAGTGTGCCTTGATAAAGGATAGGTAGATTAATCTCTTTGTTTGTAATTTAAATAGGACTTAAATGATAGAAATTTTTCATCATTCTGTACTAAGCGGTCATTATTAATGAAAAATATATAATATGACACAAACTAAATCAAAATAATAGTACAACTCGTGTTTACGAGTCCTAGTTGACAAATAAATAATAGGAGCCTTAATCTGTCTGTTAAAACTCTCAACACGTTCCATAGCTAAGAGTTCTTGCATATCTTCCTCAAATTGAGATATAGAGACAAGATCATCAAGGATATCACTCATGCTATGCCATTTTTGTGTTCAAGGTGGTAGAGAATCTTCTGAAGTACATGAGGAAGTATGATCTTGATGTTAAAAAACTAGTGGTCAAACAAGTGTCACGGGCAAAGGCTCATCTTCATCAGAATTATGATCTGAAGTTTCATCTTCATACTCATCAATGAGTGGTGATGGAAACTTGGTAACAAGTTCATTTGTTGGTGCATGCAAAATATCTTCGTTAAAATTTACACTCCTTTCAATAAATAGATCTTCAGTGTTGATATCAAGCAATATGTACCCTTTTACTTCATAAGAATATCCAAAAAACATGCATGTTTTACTTTGAGGCTCCAAAGCCTTTCTCTTCTCTCTAGGAATGCGAGCCCATGCTCGAGATATGAAAATGTGGAAATGACTGACTTCAGGTTGCATGCAAGTCCAAGTGTCATAAGGTGTCTTTCGAGTAATAGATATATGAGGAGATCTATTCTGGATGTATGAAGCACAATTGATAGCTTCAACCCACAATTTTTTACGAAAGAGATCTTGCATGCAACTTGAAATTAGCCATGTCTTTCAAAGATCTATTCTTCCTTTCAGCCACCCCATTTTGCTGTGGAGTGTAAGGAACTGTATGCTTTCTTCATTACAAATATTCTTGGTATCTTTTTTGACATACTATTATCTTTGCGGAGTATCTTGATGCATTTTCTGGACTGATTTTCAGCATGTGCTTTGAAAACCTTTAGATATTGAAAAACTTGAGACTTGAGTTTCAATAAGTAAACCCGAGTGAATATTGTGTAATATGTTGTGTAACCAGCTCCAAAAATAGAATAAAAGAGATATAAACTCCTTAGAAATAATCCACTTCGAGGGGGAAACCTCCAATACATTACATAAATTAACAATTCTTGGATGATACAATTTACAAAACCTCCTTTCTATATATAGGAGTCCATGGGGCCATAATGTAATCCTAGTGGGCCACAATGTAATCCTAGCCGACCTAACAATAATAATTTAAGGGCACAATAATAACAAAATGGAGGTTACAAGGGTTCAATAATAACAATAAGGGGGTTACACTAACAATAATAAGGGACTATACTAGTGATATAGGGACCTAACATGCCCCTCTCCCTCAAAAAAGTGTTGTCCTCAACGCTTGAGTAGCTCCGGGTGCTTCTGTATAAAATTCTCATCCTCCCATGTAGAATCTTCAGTGGGTAAGTTCTTCCACTTGATGAGATACTCTGAAATTGATCGATTCTGTAGCTGTCGAGTTCTTGTTTCCATGACCGCTTCGGGTTCCAATATGATTTTTCCTTCCTCATCAAGTTCTGGCAATATTGTTTGAACTGGAAGATTTTCACCTATAACCTTCTTTAAGCATGAAAAATGGAAAACTGGATGTACTCGCGAAGAAGCAGGAAGCTCCAATTTGTATGCCATAGTACCAATCTTTTGCAACACCTTGTAAGGACCATAGTACTTTGGCGATAATTTATTGTCCTTCTTTGCTTGCTTGAGGGACATTTGTTTGTATGGTTGTAGCCGTAAAAATACCCAATCTCCTACATCAAAACTTCTCTCGCTACGATGTTGATCTGCCTGTTGTTTCATTCGATTTTGTGCCAAATTCGGGTTATCCTTTAAGAGTTGGAGAACTTCTTGCTGATGCTCGATGTGATCTTCCACTGCTTGAACCTTCGAATTATCTCTTAAATATGATGTGATGGATGGTGGATGATATCCATAAAGTGCCATAAATGGGGTCATTTTTGCTGCAGTATGGAAGGAAGTGTTATACCACCATTCAACAAGAGGTAACCACTTGACCCATTGTGTTTGTTTATCGGATACAAAACAACGAAGATATCCTTCCAAACATTTATTTACGATCTCAGTTTGACCATCAGATTGAGGATGATAAGATGAGCTATGAGCTAATTGAGTACCCAAACAAGAAAATAACTCCGTCCAAAAATTTCCAGTAAAAATGGGATCTCTGTCGCTCACAATAACCCTTGGGCTTCCATGTAGCTTTTGAATTCCGTCCATAAATGTAGTAGCAACTGTACTTGCTTTAAATGGATGAGATAATGCACAAAAGTGTGCATACTTGGTAAGTCTATCAACTACCACCATGATGACACTCTTTCCTTCGGACTTCGGTAAACCTGTGATAAAATCCATTGAAATCTCCTCCCAACGTTGACTTGGAATGGATAAAGGTTGTAGAAGTCCCGGGGTCTTAATTGTTTCCACTTTATTCTGCTGGCAAACCAAACATTCCGCCACAAACTTTTGAATATCGGATTTAAGGCCATCCCAAAAAAATTCTTTCTTCACCCTGTGGTAAGTTTTTAAAAATCCTGAGTGTCCTCCTAAAGGAGAAGTGTGCAATTCGAGAAGAATCTTTTGTTTTAGTTGGGAATTCTTACAAAGATATAAGCGATCTTTGTACCATAAGGAATCATTTTTCCAACTAAATGTATCGGATGTACTAGGATCTTGCTGCAACTTTTGAATGAGTGTCCATACATCTTTGTCCTTCTTCCATTCATCTCTTGCTTCGGTTATCCAATCGGGTTGGATAATAGAAATGGCACAAAGCAATGCTTCCACCTCTTCATTCTTTCTTGAGAGTGCATCTGCAACAACATTAAGCTTTCATTTTTTGTAGATTATTTCAAAGTCATAACCCAACATCTTTGTGACCCATTTTCGCTGCTCTTCTGAAGATAGTCTTTGTTCCAAAAAGTGTTTAAGACTATCATGATCAGTTTTTACCTTGAAGTGTCTTCCCATTAGGTAAGTTCACCATTTCTTTAGTGCATGCAGTATTGCTAACATTTCCTTCTCATAAATAGGTTTCTGTAAATACCTTCCTTTGATTGGACGACTTTCAAAATAAATGGGTCTTCCCTCCTGCATTAAAACCGCACCAATTTCATTTCCTAAGGCATCACATTCCACAATAAAGGTTTTTGTGAAGTCTGGCATAGCTAAGACCGGTGCTAGGCACATTGCCTCTTTAATACGTTCAAAGGCCTTAGTTGCTTTAGGAGTCGATGAAAATGCATCTTTCTTCAATAATGTTGTTAGAGGTGCTGCTATTCTCCCATAATTCTTAACAAATTTGCGATAATATCATGTTAACCCGAGAAATCCTCGCAACTGCTTTATGGTTGTGGGGACTTTCCATTCCTTAATGGCTTTAATTTTGTTAGGGTCTACTTTAACACCCTCGTGAGATACGATATGACCCAGATATTCCACCTCTTGTACTCCAAAGAAACATTTGGATGTTTTTGCATATAATTGTTTCTCCTGCAATAGTTTGAGCACCCTGTCAACATGTTCAACGTGATCCTTCCAAGACCTGTTGTAGATTAGTATATCATCAAAAAATACTAGCACAAATTTTCTAAGGAAGGGTTTGAAAATGGAATTCATCAACCCTTGAAATGTAGAAGGTGCATTGGTAAGGCCAAAGGCATGACCAAAAATTCATAATGACCCTCATGAGTTCGAAATGCTGTTTTTGGAATATCTTCAGTCTTCATTCTAATTTGATGATATCCCGAACGAAGATCCAACTTGGTAAAATAAATTGCTCCATGTAATTCATCCAATAATTCATCAATCACAGGAATGGGAAATTTATCTTTAATGGTGAGCTTATTGAGCTCCATATAATCCGGACACATTCACCATGATCCATCCTTCTTGTGTACCAATACTACGGGAGCAGAGAAAGAACTTTGACTAGGTTGAATTATACCCGCCTCTAACATTTCTGCAATCATACGTTCAATTTCGCTCTTTTGGAAGTAAGGATATCTATAAGGCCTGATGTTTGGAGGAACACTTCCAGGAATCAAATGAATAGCATGATCATGATCACGAATAGGTGGGAGTCCTTTGGGAGTTTCAAACACCTTGGAATGATTGTCCAAGACTTGTTGGAGATCTACAAAAATAGATGATTTTGATGTCGGAACTTCTAATGAGCATAATTGTGAAATTACGCCTCGTTGTTCTTTCTTTAGAAGCTTTGTCATGACATTAGAGCTTATTATCCTTCCTGGCTTCCCTTCAATACCCCATAATTCGACTTCCTTTCCTTCTGAAAAAAATTTCAAGAAACGTTCTTGAAAATTAAAAGCTACCGTCCCCAAAGATTGTAACCATTGTACTCCTAGTACAACATCAGCACCTCCCATAGGAATGGAAAGCATTGGAATATTCGATACATATTCCCCCATGGTTAGCTTGATATTATGGAATTTTCCAGAGCAATTTATAGTTCCTCCATTTGCAACCATCACTTGACATTCTGGTGCTGGGTATAGGAAACAATTCAATTCCTTGGCTACCTTAAAATGAATAAAATTATGGGTGATACCTGAATCAATCAACACTATTACCTTTTTCTTCTTGATATGTCCTTCTATCTTGAGAGTTTGAGGAGTGGTAATTCCTGCCAATGCATTACACGATATGGTCGGACTCATTTCTTCCTCTTATAGGGCTAGTTCCTGGTGTATATCCTCTTCTTGTTCATTTTCTTCTTCCTCTTCACAATCTATATAAAATAATTTCTTCTCAGCACACTTATGACCTTTAGTGTATTTGCTATCACAACTGTAGCAAAGCCCTTTTGCTCTTTTTTCTTCCAATTGTTGTGGTGTCAACCTTGTAGGTTGTGGAAATCTAGACATAGCAACACTTCCTTCTTTATAGAATTGAGTGGTAGGCTTCCTTGTCACCATAATTTTACATTCAACTTTTCTTGCCAACCTGAATGCCTTCTCCAATGAATCGGGTTCCAAAATTCGAACTTCATGTTGGATGTTATCCTTTAAAGTGCCTATGAAGAGATCAATCCTGTGTTCCTCTGGAATATCAGTTACCCTTATATTCAATTTTTGGAAGTCCTCAATGTGCTGCCCCACTAAACCCTTTTGTTTGAGATTTATCAATTGGCTAAGAAGGTGTTGCTCTTTGTATCCTCATAATGTGCTATCATTTCCTCCGTAAAAATTGACCAAGTGACAATTTTTTTACGGGAGCAAAACCATCGATACCATACAAATGTATTTTGTTCTAAATGTAAAGTTGCAATGCGTACCTTTTGTGTGTTTTGCACATTATGGAGATCAAAATATTGCTCCATCTGTAGTATCCATGTTACAGGATCCTTCCCATCAAACTTCCTCATATCCATTTTTGGAATATGGTGGTTCTTCCTGCCAACATTAGATTTTATGAAATCTCAATTAACATTTATTTTGTTCTCATCATGAGGTTCTTCTACTATCTTTTCACCATTAGGAAACATTTCTTGTATCAACTTGGTCAAACCTTCTATGTCTGCTTTTAGATCTTCATATTTTTCATGTTTTTTTCCATGTTTTCTTTCATGTCATCCATCTTAGATTCCATGCCTTTCTTCAAAACTTCCATTTCATTTTTTGTTGCTCTTTGCGAGAGTGAAATTTGTTGCACTTGCTCTTGTAATTTTGATAGGTCATGTTGCAATTCTTCATCTTCATGAGTCATAGTAGACCCTTATGAAGGCTTAATGGGTGTTGAATTATTTTTACGGGGCATATTTTAGAACCCAATATTGATATCTATTCTACAATATGCCCTTGGAATCAATTCAAATTTATTCTTCAAACAAGACTTATGCAATTCGGAAAAAAATACACACCTTTTTCTTGCTTTTGAGGAGCTCGATATTGAAATTGGATTATCTCTATGATTACGGCCCTTAAATATTTGAAATTCAGCACTGAAGTATCCCTCTGAGTTCTCTTTTTAATTCCACAGGTCTGACCTGATTTGGATTCTCCAAGACAAGGTTGTGTCCAATCTCCCATGATGACCTAATTCTGGACTGGTTCAGTAAAGCGAACTTGTAGGAATTTCCACGTGTCACTGTTTCGTCCTTTGTCTTTGAAATTGATAGTCAGGAAACTACAGTCCGTGTACTTGGGATAAATTTTTACGGAACTCCAATCCAATGCACAGAGAGAGAGTTATTGAACTTTTCCCACGATCACCTCTTTGAGATGAAATTTAGGAGCCTGAAAAAGCACTACCTTCCATAGCTCATATCTCCAAAAATATTGTGAACCAAGCTCTAAAATATTTTGACGAATTTCCTCAGGATTTCAGCTTCGTACCATATGAATTTCAGATTCTGAACCTTCGTATAAAAAAAGGTATAGCACAAATACCACGATGACCTGTTTAGGAGCCTGAAAAAAAACCTAACTTCCACAGATCATATCTCCGAAAATATTGCGACCCAAGCTCTGAAAGTTTTAGAAAATATTCCTTAGGATTTCGGCTTTGCACCCTAAAAATTTCAGCTTCTGAAACTTCATAGAAAAACAGTTATAGCGAAAATGCCACGATGACCTGTTTGGAGCAATGAAACCCTAGTGTGTAACTAGCTCCAAAAATAGAAGAAAAGAGATATAAACGCCTTATAAATAAGCCACTTCGAGGGGGAAAACTCCAATACATTACATAAATGAAAAATTCTTGGATGATACAATTTACAAAACCTCCTTTCTATATACAGGAGTCCATGGGGCCATAATGTAATCCTAGTGGGCCACAATGTAATCCTAGCCGACCTAAAAATAATAATTTAAGGGCAAAATAATAACAAAATGGGGGTTACAAGGGTACAATAATAGCAATAAGGGGTTTACACTAACAATAATAAGGGACTATACTAGTGATATAGGGACCTAACATAATCATATATAAATGACAAAAAATAACTTGCTTTTCTCATTGAAAGTACTAAAAATGGACCATGAGATCATTATGTACGAGTTACAAAGGTGAACAGGCTCTCCATGCATGCCCCTTCTCAAAGTTGTCTTGTGGATTCTTTCCAAGAGCACATCCATAAAAAACACCATTTTAAAATTCAATGGTCGGCTACCCTTTTACCATCCCTATATCTAAAATTCAAGTGCCCAAATATCTCATGCCAAATACTACTTTCTTCATTTTCATGTGTAAGTAGAAAAATAGAATTTGATTGAGAAACAAAATCAGAAAATGTATACAAAAGAGATTAATCATTTACCTTTCCATATTCAATCTTCAAGTTGTTTTGCATGTCATAAATTCTCATGGAATCCGGGGTAAATTCTACTTTCCTTTTGGTACCTGTGTATGTCATCTGATATAGTGGAAGAAGATTCAAAGAAAGCCTTGGAATATGCAAGATATTATGAAAAATTCCATCTTTGAATTGCATTCTTCCTTCTCTAGTTGCTTCAACTACAAAATTGTCCCCCATGAGAATAGGAGGTCTTGAGTATGCATTTATAGAGGAAAAGGATTCCTTTGAAGAAGCCATATGATGTGAAGCTCCTGAATTGATGATCCATTCTTACGATGTAGAATGAAAAGCAATCAAAGCATGCCCATTACCCCTTGTTTCTGATGTTTTTTCCTTTGTTTTCTTCTTGGTACTTTCTGGAATTTCATGAACAAGATTATTTTGCTAAATATTCTTTGCTATCAAATCAATAGTCTTCTGCATGCAAGAGGATTCAAGATGATAACCTCTATTACAATAAGGAAACTTGAAGTTTCCTTTCCTTCCCTTCTTACCCTTGGAGCTGGAAGAATCATCTGGAGGTTTTGGATTTCCTCCCTATCTTGGATCTAGATCTCTTGCCTTTCCTTCGCCTTTGTATTGTTGATTTGGTTTCGAGTTAGACTTTGATTTCTCATGCATGGAAAGTGCATGTGAATTTGGAGACTTTAATGAACCCATTTTTATGAGCTTATCCTGCTCATGAATAAGAGACTTAATAAATTCGTCAAATTTGGGCATTTTCTATTTTTCTCTAGTTGCAAGTCTAACTGTATAAAATGTGGAAATGAAAACAACATATTCAGGGCCTAATTTAGACAAAATAGAAAGGATCAATTGAACTTCCTATTTTGATTTATCAATCCCATAATCATGTAGTTGTAGAAGCAATGATTTAAATTTCGTAAATAAATCTTGAATGTTCTCAAAGCTATTTGGATCTAAGGAATTTAGCTCATTTTCTAGAATATGAGCCCGTATCTCATCCTGCTTTCCAAATAAATTCTCGAAGGTTGTCCAAACCTCATTCAGAGTGTTGCATGTGTCCACATGGAAATGGAACGTTGGAGATATGGACAACAATAGAAGAAGAAAAGCCTCATCCATCCTGTTGAAATATTAGGATTTTTCAATGACGAAATTGGGTTTCGCTTTCGTATTCATAACTATCTGATACAAGCCTTTTCCTCTGAGTTGAAGCAAAATATCTGGCTTCCATTGGAAGTATTTATACAGAGTAAGAATCGATGAATATGAGAACTCCATTTTTTTCACTTTGTAGCTGTAGCAACAATTTCGATAGTTCTCCAATATTTTGATCTGCAAATAAAATCTTCGAACAATTTCCAATTCTCTGGTCTTCAAACCTGCAAAAAAATTTTCATGCAACTTCTCCAAACCCTTGTAGCTCTGATACCATGAAGATATTTTTCGTTACACCAAAACCCGTAGGTGTTGGTAAAATTCCAAACCAATACCTAGGATCCCCAGGGTGGGAATTACGGATTCCATAGAGGTGTGGTGATTACTCCAACAACCCCCTCAAAGGCAGCTCAGGGGAATCAACACCACCCTCAAATTCATCTCGGGGGAATCAAACCTGGGGCCAAGCTCTGATACCATGTAAAATTATTAGAGCAAAAATACAGATCTAGTTGAAGAATGATTGCACAAACTTGCGAGAATTGTGAACGAATTTGATTCATCAATATTTGTTTGAGAATCAATACATAAAAGAAACTAAGTTAAGCTTAGTTGTACATGCAATAACTATGGATAGTTAAATATAACTGAATATAAGTGTGCTTTATGTTATGTTAATGTGCACATGTACCACATGCAAGCACTAGAGTTAACTAACTAAAGCCAAGTGCACACCACATGTAAGCATTCGAGTTAACTAGCTAAAGACAAGTGAGAATCACATGCAATATATAGAGTTGAACTAAAGCTAAGTAAGGCTAACTATGTGCATGTACACCAACATGGAGGGACATATCAGAAAAAACTACTACATGTAGATGGAGGTAAATAAAAATATATTTTGCATTGTGTTTAATGGTTCTTTGATGCTGATGACGTCCATTCAAGCAGATATTTGCGGGTGTGAGAAGCAACCATATCGAAATGAAAAGTATGGTTTATTAATTCATTCAAATAATGTGCAGAGCAGGACTAGGTCAGCTAATCATTTTGGGTGTGAAATGTTTTCCCATATTCGTCCGCCCGTTCATGTCTCACAAATGGATACACTGACTGTGGATTGTTTCATTATGTGTTTATGTATTGATGATTTGGATATCATGTCATCACTTCTATCTGTGTAACAAATAAAATCTACTTCATGAAGATCGTTGAGATATATGCATCTCAATCACACCATAAATTAATGTGAAATCTTCTAACAAACTTTTCTAGATTTCAAACTTACGAAATTGCCGTTAATCATATCTCATGGTAAAAACTATTTTATTTTTAAAGTTTGTATCTTTGCGTCCTAAGTAAATTTTCATCTAGAGTCTTTGAAGGGTATTTGAGACGAAACCTTATCTGTATCCTACAAATCTAAGAGGTGATTTGTTCTGCAACTGTATCCGAAACTGATTCGCAAAGGAAAAATGGATCCAATTTGGATTGGTGTATATACATATCTCAACCTATTTACCATTTTTAGTTACATGTGTGTTTTTCTTTGTTAAAAACTGAAGACACAAAATATATTTATCAAACTGAGTAGCTCATAGCTAGGTGAGGAGCTTCACTTGGAAACTGCCTCTAGCAGAATTCTCCACACATTCATCATTAATCATCATGAATAAATAGCTTTCAAGCAAATGGGGAAGTTAGAACAATATCCTAAAATGTAGGAACTAAATCCTAATCTATGGCTTGGGCATAACTAATGAACTGACTCTCTCCAAGATACATTTCTCCATTAACTTCAACACTCCCCCTTAATGGAGAAAGGGTTCACTAGTACTCCTGACATCTCCCTAAATAACTCAAATTTAAATCATACAAGGGGCTTGGTAAAAATATCTGCAACATTGTCACAAGTATTATAATATTCAATATTCATTTCCTTTTACTGAACCTTCTCCCTAACAAAGTGAAACTGTGTGTGAATATGCTTTGTGATTTTATGAAACAATGGATTATTTTCATGTTTTAATGAGCTCTGGTTGTCACATATGATAATTGTTGAATATTTTTGTTCTTCTCCGGCATCATGGAGAAGCCTCCTCAACCAAACTTCCTCACATGTTGCTGCACACATTTCTTGATACTCTGCTTCTACTGAAGACAAGGATACAATGTTCTACTTTTTGCTCCATATAATGACCCTGAACCCAATGTTGAATGCATAACCTGTTATGGATCGTCCGTCATCCATATTTCCGGACCAATCCGAGTCTGAAAAATGTGTCATTCTAACATCAAACGAATGAGTATATTTAATACCAAAGTATAAGGCTCGTTTAAGATACCTTAAGACACCTTTTGTTGTCGCCCAATGATTCTCAAGAGGTTTTTACATAAACTGGCTCAAAACAGTGACTCTAGTCAAGTAAATTACACTCCTAACCAACTGTCTATACCGTGTTGCATCCACCTCCTTGGAACCATCATCATTCTAAAGTTTTACATTCTATTGTAAAGGCACTGAAGCAGCTTTGCACTGATCCATTCTGAACTTTTTCAATAAGATCTTGATGTACTTTCCCTGAGACAGAAAAGTGTGGCCATAATCCCTTGAGAATTCAAGACCCAAACAATAGTGTAACTCTCCAAGGCCTTTCATCTCAAAAACCTGTGACATATGCTATTTTATTTCTTTAATGAGTTCATCAGCATTTCATGTAATGATAAGATCATTACATATAAATAAATCAAAACAATTTTCCCCTCCTTATCCAACATGATATACGAATTAGGGTCATTATTTCTTCTTTTATAACTATGTTGTATGAAAAATGAATCAATTTTATGATACCACGACCTGGGTGCATGTTTTAGTCCATACAATGTGTTCCTTAATCTACACACTAAATTTTCCTCCCCCTGTTTAACAAACCCTTCAGGTTGCATTAAATACACTTCTTCTTTTAATTCCCCTTTTGAAAATGTAGATTTCATATCTAGTTGGTGTATCATCCAATGATGTTTGGTATCTAAAGAAATTAACATTCTAATTATGTTTATTTTAGCTACAGGGGTGAAGGTTTCCTCATAGGTTATTCCTTCTTTCTGCGAGTACCCCTTCGCAACCAACCTAGATTTATATTTTTCTATACTACCATATGCTTTAAATTTAGGCTTGTATAATCATTTGCAACGTATGGGTTTTTTTCCTTCAAGTAGTTCAACTAGATCCCAAGTTTTTTTTTAATTATTGACTCATATTCCTCTTCCATGGCTACCCTCCATTCATCATATTGACTAGCTTCTTTATAATTTGACGGTTCAAAAACTTTTAACATACGAGTTATATGAGCATGATCCCTATATCGTGTTGGAAATTGAATTTTCCTACCTGATCTCCTGAGTGGTGGAATGGCTTTAAATCTGTTTTGATCATCCCTTAGTGGACTTGGCTTGCTGACTGCATATATACCATCCACTTCTTCCTTTTTCTACTATTGCTGCTACTCATGGTTGTCCCTTGTTTCATTACTCCCTTCTTCCATCAGCAAAGGAATGTGCCACTCTCCATTGGCACTATCATGGTTTCTATCATAAAAATTCCCATGGAATACTACATCTCTACTTTCAAACAATTTATAGGGTTTAAACTTTGTACAATACCCACCGAAAATGCATTTAATGTCCTTTGAATCTAGTTTCTTCCTATCCCCTTTTGGAACATGAGAAAAATATTTGGAGCCAAAAAATATTAAATGATTAACTGTAGGTTTAAAACCTAATAATGCTTCGAATGGAGTTTTAAAATAAATTATTTTTGTTGGACTCATATTCTTCAAATATATTGCAGTATTTATTGCTTCTTCCCAAAAACGATTAGACAAATTCTTACCTTTTAACATGCTATGAGCACACTCCGGAAGGGTTTTGTTCTTCCTCTCTACAACCTCGTTCTGTTGAGGAGTGTGGGGTACTGTGATCTGCTATATTATCCCATTGTCCATGCAATATTTGATGAAACCACTCTTCTTGTATTCTCCCCCTTAGTCCGAGCGGAGAATTTTGATGAATTTCGTTGTCTTTTTTTCAATCATGCTTTTGAACTCCTTAAAATATTCAAAAGTGTGGCTCTTATTTATGAGAAAATATACCCAAGTAAATCTTGTGCAATCATCAACAAATAATAAGAAATAATAGGCACCTCCTAATGACCTTGTCTAGATCGGCCCACACAAATTAGTATATCTCTCTGCTTTCTATTTAAATTTGCAGGAAACTCATCTCTAAGAATCTTCCCAAGAACACATGCTTCACAATCAACATGAAAATTCATTAAAATAGGGAGACCATTGACCAACCATTGACCATACCTCGTTTCTGAAGTAGCAGTAGGTCATTGAGATTAATAGGATTGAATGTTTGATGCCATAACTCTTCAAGAATCATAACTGATGAAGTCAAGGCTTGGTGTGTGTTGAGGCCTCGGAATTCTGCTACTGAAACATGGGGAAAACCACTCGGTCCGAACCTTAAAGTAGCTCCTTTTCCATCTGGTGTAGTGGCTCCGACTGGGGGTAATGGGACCAATTTCCCAATAAGGATTATTTTGAGGGTTTGTGATTACATGGCATGCAAATGGAAATGATTTTAATATATCTTATGCATCTATCTAAACTATTTATTATAATATATTCCTGGAATATTTCTTCCTTTATGTGATCTGAAAATATATCCTTCAACTGTTAGTAATATAGATCATTTAACAGTCGAAAGAGATGAAAATTATGTAAAATGATTCTTCTAACATAATAGTTTGACTAGAAAAATTGTGAAAAATATATCACATTTATATGTGTGATTATACATTCAATAAGAAACTACATACAAATATTAGAAAGAAGTGCATGTAACATTCATCTATAATAACGTTTCAAATATATGATGCAATAAAAAGATGAATACCAATCTATAAAGAAAAAATTAATACAAGTGAATAAAAGTACCATATGTACGAAGTTCTGCTCATGTAAACTGACAATAATTGATCTTCTCCTTCTCACTTTCAAGAAATTTAAATAGTACAGTAGTGCAACATCAATTAAACATCTTTAATTGTGAAAAGAAAATAGATGTGTTCCATTAATTCATCAAAGCATTCACAAACTTACAATAGTGCATTCTTTGCAAATGTTTTTGACAAATTTCTAGACTCTTCTCTAAATTCATGAGAGGGGTTTAAATACTAAAATAACTATGTTATAAAATAGATTATTACAAAAATATAGAGGAGGTTTCAAACAACCATCCTCGTAAGACTAACTTAAACTACAATCTAGGAAAATAAAATAACAATTTTGATTTATGAATTCTGCCCTTTCTTATGGATTTGGTCATGAAGTTGAAAAATATCTATCATAGGCTTAAGCTAAGCTGGCTATGAAATCCTCGATCTGACCTGTCTCTTGAATAATACGTTTGCAAGTACGGGTTGCGATTTGTTTGTTGAATTTGTTAAGGATAGCAGAATCTGATACTGATGATGCTTGATCAGAAAATTCCAATAATTTTCCTGATCAAACTTATTTACCTTTTTAATTACTTCATCCTCTATGTCTGATTTCTGCTTCCACTGTGTTTTTATTTTTTTTACTTCTGAGAACACTTTAGATATGTACTCTTTGAGAAGTTCTACTTTCACCAGCCATTCACATACAAATTCAATAATTTCATTTGATAACTTAGATGTTTTCGTTGCTGCTTTCTCTGCCTACTTGATTTGTGCTTCCCAATCTCTGAATAGGATATCCTTATGAAACTTATCTACCTGAGGTAGATCAAATTCCGTTCCTGAGTCTGATGCTTTCCTTTGAATGTGTTCATTGATTTTCATTTCGAGTCTTTGAGATTCAAGTTTCTGGATAGCTATTTGTTGGATCAGTATTTTATTCGAATCACAATAAGAGTCAATCATAGAAGCTTGATGACAAAATAATTCATGTTATTTCTTTAACATAGCATTTACATACAATGCTTCTTTTATGAATTGATCTAATTATTGTTGGCTCTGTAACCTAGTTATTGTTGTTTCCAGTTGTGCTTGTTTCTCATTGATTTCTGCTTGATGCTGCAATTTAAGACTCTCAAAATCTTTTTGAAATTGGGCCATATTTGCTTTGATTTTCTCACTGGAGTTGGATTTTTCTTCATTTAATAGCCTCTCTAGTTCTTGTACTATGGCTTCCTTTTTCCTCAACAACACTCTAACCTCAGTAGCTTTGTCAACGGTGGGAGTAACATATGCCCCTGCATACTGTGATAATCTAGTTAGATGTTTTGTAGGTTCATCTAAGGAATCATTCCATAGTATGTCAATGGATTCATCTGTGAGGTTTGAGATTGTTTCATCAGTTCTTCTTCTTTTGTTCCTCTTAACTACAACCTTATAGCTAGGATTATAGAAAATGTCTAGTGAAGTAATTTCTTCAACTTGTAAAACTATCTATTCTATAGGGTAGGTTGGTATGATCCCTTGATCATGAGTCTTTGGAAATTTTCGTAGTGGATTAACAGTTTCCACTATCTTCTGGGAATGTTCAGGTGTATGAAAACTAGTTACTTGATCATTATTGGGATTAGCTTTACGATTTTTTATTGCTTCAGAAAACTCCTCCTATTCACTACTAAAATTCTTTGTTTGTGACTTTTCGGACTGATCTAGTGTGTCATGAATGTGCTAAACTTCTTGAGAAGTTGCCTCTGTTCCATCACTTTCTTTTCTCTCCTGCATCTCTATCTCTTGGATTACCTAATCAATTATCTTTTCTGGGCTATCCTTTCTGGATTCTGATTCATTTTCAGAGTGATCCAAATTGTGAGATTGATGCTCCTATTGACCTAATTTATCCTCATACATGTCTTTTTCTTCATTATCCAATCTGATACTTGGAGTAAGTCTGTTAACATCTTCAATAGTTAACAAATTGAGAGGGACTCTCTCCAGTCTCTTATTTCTATATATTTGCAATGCTTCCAAATCATCTTGGCTCAATTGGCCTGATGCAAACTTCATTATATCTGAGAAATTTTCCATGCCTTGTAAGAGATCATCAAATCCATCTACTTCCTTTAAAAAAGGCCTCATTTTGAGCTCTGTAGTGTAATTTTTAATTACATAATTTGGATCATATAGCCTCTTTGGAATTTCTGCCAGTTTTAATAGATTAATCTTGGAAACCTCCTTGTAGGTATGGCCAATATCAAAAAGTGAAAAAGTGTCGCATTGTACAGGGAAATCAGGCGAAACCTTCTTAGCATCTTTCCGTTGTTTAGTGATATCATTAACAAGCTGGTAAGCTATCTCTCATGCAAGAAAATTATTAGGAACATAATAAGGTAGGACATGGGGAGAAGCATAACTCCCAAATACTCTAACATATGTAAAATTCTCCTCTGCAAACCACCTATCCACAGAAAGAATATTTGCACTAGCCTCTTCAGAAACCCTAGGGGCCTTCTTATTGAATATCATTTGGTGCATAGGCAATATGACTCCATAAAAAATATTATAGAAATGTAGGTGGAAGTATGAATCCCAAATGTCTATGTGGTCAATGTGGATTGGGGTAGGGTCTTGGGTAGTCTGTTTCCATCCCATGGTAGGAAAACTAGAAGAAAAGCAGATTGCGTCCATGACATAGGCAGACATGTAAAAGGGAGGTATTTCTCTAGATGAAACACTCCTTTTATTTCTATATTCTGTGATGTGTTTGGCTAAGATATTAGATAGGATGTTTGCCCAATTCAGAATTGAGGAATTGAATATTGCATCAATCAATGGAACCCATTCTACTGAAAACCTAGTGGTATAAGGTTTGGTAAACAATATACACAACATACTGGCAACATAACAATAAGGAGAAGGAATTTGGGAAATTGGGTACGTACTAAGTTTATCTCACTTCAAATTTCACTGGTCTTCCTTCCATTCTTTGGTGACCTTCATGAGATCTGGATGCTTTGCTATAAAGCTTTGCAGAATATCTTTGTCATACTTCTGTTGTGGAGAGGGTAGATGGTACATTGCTTGTAAATATTCTGCCTTAAAAGACCCTATGTTTTCTCCCTTTGAATCTTTGAATTTCCTGTCATCTATGCTTAAATGGTCAATTAACCACTTAACCATGTCTGTATAAGGGAGAATTTTTGGTCTTGCTGCTACCTTCTAGACGAATGAACATGCAACATCAAGGTAGGTCGTGTTTGAAGTAGATGTTGTGCCTGTTGTGGATAATTTGGTTATTACTTTTGGATTTTCGTCTTTGAAAATTTTATACATTGTTTTCCATGATGAACTGTTGCAATCCTTGTTGTAGGTGGTATCTGAAAATAAGGGAGACATGTCCAAGTCTTCAGTAGACAATGCTTGAGAAATCTCTTTGCCCTTTTTTGCTCATTTCAAACTTCCTTAATCCTTAAATGGTTTCCTGATTTCAAGTAAACAGGGGGAGCTTTAAAAGTATATAGAACAGAAAGTCAAATTTGTCGTTTATATCAAACATGCATGAATAGATATGAATCTTTTCAAATATAACAACAATCATCAATAATATTTTCAAAATCAAATCTCTTACACCTTCACACGAAATATCTATCAATCAACTTTAATCCGTTAGATCTCAAATTTCATTTTGATATGACATAAGTCATTTCGCATGCTCGAGAAATTAAATGTAGTTAATTCGCACATCGCCATATATAACTTTTACTGTTTGTGATGTTTACCCATAAATGTTACGAAATGCGATGTGATCAAACTGTACATCGCAACTTTTATGCGATAATGAATTTTTTTTATGGTTAAGTTATGTGAAATGTGAATTGCACATTCAAAATTCAAGAAGTCGTGCTTAATAGGCCTTTAGAAATTTATTTTTGTTGCTTTGTTGCCTCGTTAGGTCCGCGCAATCGTACTTATATTGAATTGCTTTATGAGATGGGTTTTTTAAATAAGGTGTGATGCGATAAAGAGATTATAATGATAATTGAAGTATTTGCAAGTTTTTGAAACATAACTTCGGAAAAGGTTAGCTCATTTCACAACCCGCGTAACTTAGAGGTTTGTAAGTCTTTTTAAGTTATAAGCTATGCGATTTGCGATGCGCTAAAGGAATAAAGCGGAAAACTCAAAAGAAAACTCTTATTTCCTAAGTTTTTTGTTTTTAAAGCTAGAAATAAATTTATTGTTTATTTCTAAAGGGTCCCCATTTATTAAAATAAATGGAGGGTGTTGTATAGAACAAAAAATGGCGGTTCACTTGGGAGAACCAGATATCTCTGACTAACTTTTTAAAATTTCTATAACTTTTTGAAAATAAAAATAGTTGCAAGAATGAATTTCAAACAAATAATATCTTATAAGCAATAAAATTTATCTTATTTACTATTCATAAGAATCCCTCTTTTAAAGATATAAATATGAAAATATATATCAT
Organism: Pinus albicaulis; assembly: GCA_034641835.2. Taxonomy (NCBI): domain Eukaryota; kingdom Viridiplantae; phylum Streptophyta; class Pinopsida; order Pinales; family Pinaceae; genus Pinus; species Pinus albicaulis. Next base: position 929,238,371 of record CM076583.1, read on the forward strand.
TCTTTACTTAGTTCAAAGAGATAAAGAAGGTGGCTGTTACATATCAGCTTTATAAAAATTTACTCTTTTATCACAGGTAGAGCCTCTGTTCCAATAGGAAATTTAAGCTTTTGGCAGGGTTACCTTTTACCCAGCAATGATTCATTGTCCCATCCAATGTTTCTTACAATTTCCAAAATAAACTATAATTTTTTGAAACTTTTGTTTTTGTATCATATTTTTATTTACTTAAAAGCCATTGTCTTGGCTTGGTAACCAAATGATGAAAATTCCATTCGCTAGTTGTAATTAAACTGATCAAGTTGGCTCTTGATGAGACCCCTTGTCCTCTTGATATAATATCAAGTCATTACCCTCTTTTAGTAGGCAGTAATGGTAATGTTAGTTCCACTATTTCCCTATGAATATGGTAAACAAGCTCTTGATGACACTTATTATCTTTTAAGTTTTTCTAGTTATAGTCTTTTTTGAATTTCTTTCAAAAATTTATAAGTTTTCCCGGCTGGGTTGAATCATTGGTCCTTTTGAGGATTCTCGATGATAATTTCCAGTTTTAGATTGCTTTTCTATAAAAGAGTCTTTACTATGTTAAATATCCTTTTCTTGACTGATAATAGAATAATCATGCTATATAAGGATGAGAGTTCATCAGAGAATAAATAATTTCAGTGAAATTACATCTTTTAGTGAAAATAAAATCTATTTGTCTTTTGAATATTTCGATTGTTTCCTTAACACTTCTTATTTTTTATAAGCGATAAATAAAAAAGGATTATCTAAGATTTTATTTTGAAAAGCAAAAAATTTATACTAAGAAACTTTTATTTCTTCTAAGAAAAAGAAAAAGACACTAGTATACAAAGAATAGAAGGGGTTACCTCCTATGAAAAGTAATTTTTCAAAATCTGCCCATTAATAGGCAAAGAATCTCTTTTCCCTAATAGATCTTGCAATAAGAATGTTGATGGGCCTATTTCTTCAATTATTTGAAATGGACCTAGCCAGAGTTTTTGAAACTTTGTGTGTTTACCTTTTTCCTCATGCACTTTGTCCCATTTCAATACCAGATCACGAATAATAGAAGTTGAACCAAATGAGGCTTTTACTATCTGTTGATGATGTGCATGAGTCTGTTTGGCTTTTTATCTTTCTTCCTCTAACTTGAGAATTTGATATTTTCTAAGTTGTAAAGAAGAAGCAGGAGATTCATCAATAAATTGTACTAAGGAAAGAGAGGGAATAACTACATTGGTAGGAAGTACAACTTATTTTCCATAGACAAGATTAAATGGAGAAGTTCCAATAGAAGATTTTTGAGTTATTCGATCTTCCCAAAGAGAAAATATTAATGACTTGTGTCAAATTCATTGGTTTTGATCAACATTCCTTTTGATTATTCTAATCAATTTCTTGTTTGTAGATTATGCCAAACCATTTCCCTACGTATAATAATTTGTAGAATACTTAAGTTTAAAACCTATTTTATTTGCAAATTCCATCATAGCAATTCCTTAAAAGTAAGATGCATTATCAAAAATTAAAGCAGTAGGTAAGCCAAACCTGGTTATGATATTTTGGTCGATGAAATCAATGATATTCTCAGAGTTGTCTAGTTGTAATGGAATTGCTTCCACCCATTTAGTAAAGTAATCTGTAGCTGTGAGAATATATCTATGCTCTTTGGAAGAGTTAGGAACAATCACACCAATTATATCTAATCCCCATTGTTTGAACGGTTGTTCAATATTGACTGGTTGTAATGGGAATGATGGCTTCCTTTGTCTTCCAGATGTAGTTTGACACATTTTTCATTTTCTTGCATATTCATGAGAATCCTTGAAAAGTGTAGGCCAATAGTAACCTTCATGCAGGATTTTTTGTGTTGCCGTATTTCCTCCAAAATGTCCTCCAGCTGGTCCATCATGGAGTTCCCACAAGACTTTCTCTGCTTATGATTTTTCTAAGCATCTTAAAAGTACATAATCAAAATTTCTCCTAAATAACACATCGTTGATTAATTAATATTGTTTGGCATTTAATATTAAAGCTCGTTTTGTTTTGTAATTGAGTTTATTCATAGCATATCCCTTCTTCAAATAGAATATAAGATCAACATATTTTGATTGTACATCGTTGAGGCTTACCTCTTATATTTGGACATTGTTACCTGAATCTTCCTCTAATGATAGATGGGATGCTCCTGTAAGCATTCTACAAAAACCTTGACCTTTAATAATTTTAGAGGGTCTAATTTCTACGTCATATTCTTGTAAAGCGGTAACCCAGTTAGCCCTTTTCTCTCCTAATTCTCTTTGCATCAAGAGTTGTCTCACTGCAGAGAATGGAACTATGATTTTAGTGTGAATTTTTAGGAGAAAAGGTTAGAAATTCTTTATAGCCTTAAAGACAAAAAATGCTTGCTTTTTGACAGATGTGTAATTTACTTCTGCACCTTGCAAATTTGAACTGAAAAATGATATTGGTGCTTTAATTTTTTTGTCATTTAGCTGTGTTAAAACAATGGAATATGATGTATCCGATGAAAACGTGTATAATGTAAAAGGATTAAGAAAATTGGGGGTAGTCAGTAATGGATCATTAACAATTGATTGTTTAATCAAATTAAATGCTTCTCTTTCATTATGTCCCCATTTAAAGACATAATTTTTCTTAATCATGTTCTGTAAAGGTAAAAAAAATTGCGGAAAGTCAAGGACAAACCTTTTAACAAAATTAATTTGCCCAAGAAATGACTGCATATTTTTCTTGTTATGAGGGAAAGGAATTCGTTTGATTTCTTCAATTATTTCAGTATCAATATAGATACCACTTTTTGACACAATGAATCCTAAAAGTTTGCTTTCATCTAATGCAAAAAATGATTTCTTTGGATTAAATGAGATGCCATACCTTTTGCATCGCTCAAAGACTTGGTTTAGGTCATTCACATGATTGGTTACTTATTTATAAAAGACTGTAATGTCATCTAAATAAATAACTACTATTTTATTTATGAGTCCCCTAAAATCTGTGTCCATAGCTCTCCGAAAAGTGGTGCCTACATTAATAAATCCAAAATACATCTTCTGATAGGCATAAGTTCCCCACTTGGTTCTGAACATAGTTTTCAATATGTCATTTGGATGTATGATAATTTTGTTATATCCTAAGAATCCATCTAAAAAGGACATAAGTTCAGAACCAGCTACTGCCTGCAGTACTTGTTCCATGGTTGGTAATGGAAATTTGTCCTTTTGACAAGCTTTGTTTAAATTCCTAAAATCAATGCAAATTCTAATATCACCATTCTTCTTCCTGACAGGTACCAAATTTGATACCCATTTAGAATGCCTGACTCGAAACATGATTTTTGCCTTGAGGAGTTTGTTCAATTCTGTTTTGATTTGATTTTCCAGATTTGAATGAATCTTCCTCAATTTCTGTTGTATAGGCTTTTCTTCTGAGATCATAGGAATCATATGTTGAATCATAGAAGTGTCATATGTTTTAAGATTAGTATAATCCCAAGCAAAGACACTTTTGTACATTCTAAAAAATCTGATGAATGATAATATTTCTTCAGAAGATAGACCAAGACCTAGAATTATATTTTGAGGTTTTTCGTCAGTTCTTAGATTTACTAACTCAAATATTAAAGTAGAGCTTTGTGTTTTTTTAGTTATTCAATCTTTGAAACCTATATTTTAGATCATATAAGTCTTCTAACTTGACAACAGATTTAGGAATAGGATTTTCGTCTTGTTATTTTTTAATATGAATGTCATGTTCATTTTCATCCAAAATTTGACTATCATAAGATCCTTCAGATGTTAAAAAATCTATGATATCTAAATCACTATTGAGTACTCTCCAATTAGTAATATTATCAGGAACAGATGGTCTAAAAATCAATTCAATAGAAAATCTATCGGGACTAAATTCTTGGGATGGAATTAACTTTGATGCTACATTAGCCAGTAGATGTGCACTAGCATTATGCATTCTAGGTATAGAAGAAATGTTGAAGGATAAGAAATCAGTGGTTAATTCCTGGAATAATGATTGGTAATGCTTTAAATTTCCAGAATTACAATGAATAATATCTCTTACCTGTCTAACTATGATTTGTGAATCTCCTAGAACTTTCAGATATTTGATATGAAGATCAATGGCTTTTAACAATCCTTGAAATAATGCTTCCTATTCAGCTACATTGTTTTTACAATCAAATTCTAATATACAAGCTAACATGGTCCTCTCTCCCTCTTTGTTTATTAAAATACAACCCGCACCTGCACCATCTTCGGACTTAGAACCGTCAAAATAAAGAGTCCAAAACAAGGAATTAACTACTTTTCTATTTGCAAAATTTATACATTTGGAATTATCTGGTTGGAAAAATTTCTCAATCTGAGAAACAACTGCATTATCAAAGAAAATTGATGGTTGAGGATTGAAATTTCCAAAAAATGACCCTGCTGAGTAGTTTCCAATAATGTTGTTATTGAACGCTACTGGCAAATTTACTCCTTCAAGATCAGTGACTGTATATTTCATAAAATTTTCATGGTCTACCCTAATTTGATTTGGATTTCCATAATATGGTAACCACATATGTGACCAGTCTATTGCAAAATAACCATGAATCCTTTCAGACCAATTTCGGCTTAAAACTAAGCCATAAAATTCAGGAATATCAGCCACTAATATATCAATTATTTGAGTAACTTTGATGTTTGATGAAAATATGATGGAAACATAATTTATTTCTCCTACTACCTCTACTCTGGTTCTATCAAGTTGTACTATATGAATAGGTGAACTCTGTGGATTTATGTTCAATTTAGCACAAACTGTTTTTGTCGTTATGTTTGAGGAAGCCCCTGAGTCTATTAAACAGTTATGGACATTTTTGTTGTAAATCTCATAGGTTAGGAGAAATGGAGTATTAGAGATGGATCGTTCACATATCATAATTAAGTCTGTAGCATCAATTTTCATTGAAGGAGAAGGTGGCTTACCCATTTCATTAGCAAGTTATACTATTACTGGAGCAGGTAAGTTTGAAGCAGGTACCGCATTTAAGTCTCTAAGTAAGATTTTTTGTTACTGCTTCAATTTAGTAAGCTCATGGATTGAAATGTTGGCCTTGGTTTTCTTCATATATTCTACTACATTATACTCAATGGTGTCTAAGACTACCATTGTCTTAGATGTAGGTGGAGTGTCTGAAGTAACCGGGCTTGTTTGTGTAGCCTTTGAACTATATTTTTTTCTTATCGCTTTGTCTTTAGCAGTAGTTGAAATCTTCTATTTTTGATTGGAATATGTTGCTTCAATATTATTTTTGCTCCTTGGGCTCACAGGTAAAGCTTCAATTTGTTCTTCATTTGGTAGGATGAAATCCCACATTCCATTTAGTTCAACTTCTTCTTCTTCATCATCTTCTCCTTCCTCTGTTTTCTCTTCCTCTTCTTCTTGATCAGATTCAACATTAGATATGATATTTGGAGGTTGGGTATTAGAGGATTGACCTTTCTTAAAGTTTCTAAGAGTCTTTTTCGAGGTAGAATTTTCAATGACTTGTTTCTTGATATCTGCCATCTCGTTTGTCATGGTTTTCAAAACTTTATGAAGACCTTCTACGTCAAAAGGATCTTTTGGTGCCTTCTTTTTAGAATCATCTTTGAAAGACACTTTCTTTTATTTTCGATCTTCTTGAGAATTCTTTTTCTCAAGAGCGGTTTTTCTTTTCTCTACAGATATAGATTCTTTCATATTTTATGCAAGTGTTTCCAATTTTTCTCTATCAACAAAAATAGCTATATTAGATGGAAGAAATGAAATATACCACTCAATTTGAACTTCCGCACTAGAAACTGTTGTAGCAGGAATATTATTGAGTAATTTATTAAATATTGAATTGAAGTCTTTTATCTTCTCACCTATTTTAGCTTTTAGATTTGACAAATCATTGATGAGCGTAGCGGTGGTCCTGTCATCCCCAAACATAGCTAGAAATTTTTCTTCGAACATATTCCAGCTAGTTATAGAGCTGGAAGGCAGTGAAAATATGGAAATAATATTACAATGCAATCCCCTTCAACTACTCCATTTAAATTGAAATTTAACATAAAATTGTGAATGTGTTCTTTTCCTGGAATACCATCATCAGGATTGAATTTAGGTAGTCAACTTTCAGGATTTTTGAGTAGAACATGAAGAGGAGTGGGCATGTTTACATCCCCTGGATTTCTCCATGGGTTTACATTTGGTGGATTTGGTTGACCTGCCATTGGATTTTGGATAGGTTGGTTGGGTGGATTTTGAGTTGAAGAAGAGGTAGGCTGAGTGCTAGGACTAGTAGAAGGGATAGTAGTTTGAGTACTAGAACTAGTCAAAGTAACACTAATTGTTGGAATGGAAGTTGTGGACATTAGTAGAGGTAATGGAAGTGAATGGGATAAGATATTGCTGGAAATTGACTCTGATTGGGTCCTCTTTAGTCTCTTTTGAGTACTATCGATGGGAAAGTCAAAAGGGAGAATTCTTGCTTTTTGACTTTCTGATCGAGTTAATATTCTTCAAGGTTGTAAAGAAGACGAAATACTGATATTCGATATTTGAGAAGATTTAGGATTTTCAGCAGAAATAGATACTCTCTCTAACTTTTCTATCAAAGACTAAACTTCTGGGGAAGCTTGATGGGAATCAAGAGATAGTATGGGTTGAGTATCACTAAGAGACTCAGGAGAAGGATGATCCACTTCAGATTTTAAAGATGAGGATCTAGATAATTTTCTGGAAGTTGATGGGGATCTAGAGGGAGAGAGACTCTTTGATTGACCTTTAGATTGATCAGATCATTTTTCCATTCACAGGGGTCAGGCCCTCCTTCTACCGCAATAATGTTGAGGCCTCAGAATTTCACTACCGAAACATGGGGGAAAACCACACAACACATATTTCATTAAATTTGGAAGTTTTATATTACAAGGCCTTCAACAACATTCATTCTTTTTTAAATCATCATATTAACTTAATTTAAGATAAAAATAATTTAGGAATGTCAAACAAATTAGAGACCATGAATAGGTCAAACATGGGGTTGTTAGGTACAATAGTATAAATTCACAATAAGAGTGTAAAACAGAAATCTTAGAAACAATTTATTTAAGGTAAATCATATTAGTATGCCTAACATCCAAGAAATATATTATAGTTATGGATAACATAATAGAGCCGTCGATGTTTGATTTTTGTGTTAGACGACTCTAACCCCCTTTCCCACAACCTATTGTACTTTCACCAAGAGGAGAAAATTATAAGAATTGTTAATGGGGAATAATTAAGTGTGAAACACAACTTAATATGGATTTTAGTTGAAATTTATATAGTCTTCATGCTCTTTGATTATTAAATACTTAATTTAACTATTAATAATTTATCATTAAAATATTAATTTTGAATATTAAATATGTACTAAAAGTCATTTATCTATTGCACATGATTTTTCGTGTCACGATCTAAATAAACCACTTAAAACCCATTATCAATAAATTCTAATTAGTTTTGTAAAATATGTATCTTTACTTACATTAAGAGATTTATTTCGAAAATATAATATTACATTTATAAAATTATATCAATACATATAATGGAATACACTAAATAGCTTCACGCCTTGTTTGCTTCTATGAGATTATTTTAATTACAAATAGTTTATTTAATAATTGATTTTTACAAAATATTAATCTTAATGGGAAAATCATGTCATATGGTGGAAAAAATTTTAAATTCTATGTTGATTTGTGACACAACTCTTGAATGAGCCTGAATAGACTACTTAATGCTCGACATTATGAATTAATTAATCCAATGATGTTTTAATAGAAAACATTTTTTTTACAAGGAGTTTTCTTTTAGAAATAACAATGTCACATGTATACATTCATATTAAACCACATGAGAGGTAATAAAGATGTTCAATTGTCATTAAACTATTGAATGAGCCTGAATAGTCTACTTAATGCATGACATTATGAATTAATCAATCCATGCTTTAATAAAAAACTTTTTTGACATAGAGTTTCCTTTTAGAAATAACAATGTCACATGTATACATTCATATTAAACCACATGATAGGTAAATAAAAATCAATCGATTTTTTCTTGACTTATCAACTTATATGGCATGATTGTATATAAAAGTAATTGATTGAAAAATGTATAGATAGAAAAAATTATCAATTGAAAATATAATAAACCACTTAGAACTCATCATCGATTGATTTTAAATTATTATTTTTTCTAATAAATGTATCTTTAATTACATTAAGAGCTTTATTTCAAAAATATAATACATTTATAACCTTGTATCAATGCATATAACTAAATAGAATTTAATATGTCATGCTTTATGTCTAGTTGGCTTTTATTATTTCAATTATAAATGATTTATCTATGAAAGGAAATTTACAAAATGCTAATAGGGATGAGAAAATCAAATGGTGTATGTTGTAAAAAGTTTAAATACATTTATTTATGACCAATATATTAAGAGAACTTGCGTAATCTACTCACTATTCATTATGAATTAATTATTTCATGTTTTGTTAGGAAAAACATTTCATTCTACATGGAGTTTTATTTCAAATAAACAATGTCTCATTTATACACTTATATTAAAATTCATGTTAAGCAAATAAAAGTTGGTAAATGGCTTTATATAGACCACTTATAACTTAGTATCCATTACTTTTAATTTGTTTATAAAAAATATATATTTGTTTACATTAGGAGCTACATTTCAAAAATATATCACATTTATAAACTTCCATTAATGCATATAACCAAAGAGAATACAATAAATAACTTCGAGTCATGGTGGATTCTATGAGATTGTTTAAATTACAATTAAATTATTTAAGAATTGAAAATGAAAATATGTTAAAATGGATGGGAATATAAATGTCTTATGGTGCAAAAATTTTAAATACAAACATTTATCATCTATCTATTTAATTAATCTAGATGGCCCACTTAACACGTTTTTAATTAATTTTTCCATGTTTTATTAAGAAGAGCTTTTTGTTTTACATGGATTTTTATTTCAAAAAAAATACAATATGAAATTAATACTCATTACGGTAGAAAAATAAAGGTCAATAAATGGATTCATTATTAACTTATATGGGATAGATGATTACATACGAAAATAGTTGATTTAAAAAAAATAATAATAAAAAAATTATGGCTCATATGATATGATTTCAGTTTATTTAAAATACGAAGAAGAAAAAAAATAAAAATAAAAAGTTCAAAGACATAATTACCTATGATAGAGTCCAATCAAACCTTGATAGTCCACTTAGCAATCATTATCATTAATTATATGTTTTTATTTACAAATGCAAAATTATTTATAATAGATTTCTATCTGAAACAATAAATATCACATTTATGCACTCATATTAATGCATTTTATAGGTAAAAGGTCAATAACGAACTTTGAGTGTTGTTGATTTTCTATATGATATATGATTTTAATTAGAACCATTAATTGATTGAATTATATAAATTTATGCAAAATATGGATTGAGAAATCAAATATCTTATGCTTCAAACAATTCAAATCATTTTCTTATGACACATTTCCCATTAGCTTGAATAGCCAATAGTGCTTGTAGCATTTATCAAGTAAATTATTATAATTTATTCAATAAGAATTGCACTTTTTTTTGCAATGAGCTCTATTTCAAAACTTATTTCACATTTATATATGAGTATTATGCATATAATTAAATACAAGTCAATAAAAATACAATCATGCCTTGATGGTTTGTGTAAGATGATTTCAATGGAAAATAATTCATTTAAGAACACACATACACACACATATTAGCAAAAAAAAATTGATACAACAAAGCCATTGCAAAAATAATTATAAATAATAATAGAAATATATAATAATATAATTGACAATTCCCATTGTAAATTTTTTTTATTAATTGAAAGTTCTGTTTTTTTTCCTAAAAAAAATTAAAATTGAAAATTCCCATATAAGATTCCAAAAGATATAAATCATACAAATTGATTCAGAAAAACTATGTTCAAATTGCATTCAAAAATTGGAATGTACTTGTGAAAAAATTTATAAAGAAAAATATCTTCATCCACTACAATGAAGTACATGTTCTATTGAACATTTGAATGTACTCACGTTTCTCTTTCATACAATGAAGTGTCTTAGGAAAGGGGAATAAAATATGCATAAGCCAAGTATCTTGCTCTTTTCCTGTATAGGATTTTATCAAGATGTGGTTTGATCGATATCCGATGAATTGAGAAGTTTGCTTTGTTGTATCTATTAGCAATACATTCGATTCTCCATAATTATCTCCATATTGGGACCACACATCAGTCAACCTTTTCTCATAAAATTGTGTTATCCTCCCTACTTCTAATTTTGTTTGCAAATGAAAATGAGACCTGTTCCATGTGAATTTAAAGTCCTCTATATCAATATCTGAAATTTCAAGTACTCATCGGATGTACTTGTCAGTGACATTTAATGTCCATATTGCAACATCATAATTTTTAAGCAAGATTTTAACAGTTCTGAATGAAAAGGTCTTAAAAAATAGGACCTATCACCGAACTGCCAATCTGGTTCTCTTTGAATATAAAAATTTTGCTCATCTTTGGTGTACGATTGGAAGAAAACTCCTTCCATTTCAAATATCAACAACATCTTTTGACTTATAGTGATGCCCATTTGCGTCTAAAACTGCACTGCAACCACATGAATGATATTAACATATCTCCACTTGAACACTTTATTGCTTAGTGATATAAAAGCCTAACATTTCAAAAATGATGTTAATATTTATTATGAATTAATGGTAATCACAAATTATAATTACTAGCCCCAATAAAGTGAACAAACTAATGATATGTATAATTTATACGTACAACCTAATACCTTTATTTAATTTGTTTGGAATAAGAAAGTCTTATAGGATCACATTGACCCACCATTTAAATCATTGATTTTAAGTCTTATAATGATTTGTTTAATTTGAATTGAAAGATATAATTACTGTTACACAACAATTTGTCACCGTCCCTGCAATCCCCCTTCCCGCACATTGGAGGGGTTATTCCATGACACCTGACAGACACCTGTTCACTTTCTTTCAGTGGCATCCCTCTGGACAAGGATAATTTATCTCTCAAGACACCCTGTGAAACCCTAAATAGTCTTTTTTCTCAGTGCCACTCCCTACCCATCCTCAGCCACCAAAGCGTTCACAAAGAGTGGCTATTAATAAAATCATGACTGCCTCTGTTGTTGCACCCAGAAACAGCTATTAAAGACAGTTTTTTAAAAATAAATCATAAGACTGATCTTAAACCACCCTGAACTGTCCTCAAACTATTGGGAGGTTTGGCTTCGGATCTCCATGTAGAGGAAGTGGTTTTCCACCTCTCATGGAAGCTTCCTTGAGGATAGGGCCGATCCCATGATTGTAGGGATCCCAACTCCCCTTCCACCATCTATATAAGCTTCCCATTTTCCTTTGCAAGCTAGTCTCCAAGAGCCTTCATAGCTTAACGAATGTTGCAAGATCATTGATAGTCCTCATAGAGCTAAATCAGTAGCAAGGATATTATTGTCAAGACAACCGAAGAGAGAGGCTTGTCCCATTCCCAACGAACTTTACCGAGACGTATTCCACTGTCTACCCGCTGAAGGAAGATTCAGCGTCAGAGCCAGGTTGTATCTTTCTTTGTATTAATTAATGATAAGCAACTTTGGGTATGGTTCCACTCGTATTTTTCATTGTGATCATGAGTTGTGTCTTCTCTAACTGATACATAATTGCATATATTGGGTTTACGCTTGTGTGTTTACTTTGTTTCTTGCATGTCTAGGTGTTCGATCGCAACACGTGGGAGAATTGTGATCTGCCGGAGCAAGGAAACGGGAGTGCTATCTTCTCTACGAACAACAGAGTTGGAATTAAGGTAGGCCTTCTTTGTGAGTTGGTTTATTGCAATTAGGAACTTGCGCCTTAGCGTGATATGATTGTTGCTAGACCTGATCTGGGCTAGTAGGGATCGCCTCTGTCCGCAGAGGGGATTTACCTCTCCAACAAATGGGTGATTCCACTGGGGAGACGTTGATTTGGAGTATTGTCTTGTCTTTTCGGTCAATTCTTGACTTTGCTTGCTTGATCAGGACTGTGGCCTTCATCCTTGGTTTTTTTCCCTCTTCTATCAATTTTACATTCTAGCCCTAGGGAATCTAGGTGCTATAGTGTCTTGAGCCTCCCGTGGGAGTTTTTGGTTTCTATCTGTTCAGTAAACTTTGTGATTGCTTCTCTACATTCATTTGGTGGTTGTCTATCGTTTTGTTGCATTGTTTGAATGATTGGTTTCTTCCTCATTCGAATTCTGCCTTGTCTTGTTTTGGGCCTAGGTTACATGGTTCATTGGAGTCTTTGGGATTCTCTTGGTTTTTAGGGATAGTTTTGTCGATTTGAGCTCCGATTGTCTGTTTTCATTGAGTGAAATTTTCTTGCTTTTAATCTTTTGCTTTTGCTTCTCAAATTTCTCATTTCATTAGTTTTCATTAGTTTAGTGCACTCTGCTCTCAAACACTGAAAATACAAAAATCTCTTTTTCTTTTGATTAGTTAGTGTGAATTAAATCTTTTCTGTGTTATTAGTGATTAGTAACTCTGAAAGAAATTTTTTTTAGTTTCCATTAGGTGCATTAGAGACATCACTGGTTGTTGTTTGGTCATTTTGTTATTGTGTGAAAATATCTTAACTCTCTCGTAATTAGCTTTCATCGAATGAAATGATATACTGTGGCATGTAGTGTGCATTTAGGAGATTTTGAGACATTACACTCGCTAGAGCCTGAAAATTGAAACATAATTGAAGATTAACATTAAAATTTATTCAATTTACACTAAGGCAGCATTGAAACATTAATGAAATATTTAGAGGTCTAGGCTAGAGATGTGTTCTGGCATCTTTAAACCTAGCAGCTATCATTCACGTTTTGGCCTTAGACAGCACTAGCATGGACTTGTGCTCCCCGTACCGTTGAGTATATAAAGGGAGACCCCACTAGGTTTCTAACCTTTATCCATAGGAAGTCGAGTCTGCCGCCCTATACCCATGATACACCGGACACAGCATTCGGGGATATTGCTTGCATGTACGTTAAGTCCTTGGTTGATTTCTCTTTCATTTGGAAACCAAGGTGTATATTGCAGTTCATGGTTATTTGGTACACCCTTTGCCTAGAATCCTTGAGCAGTCATTTTGATCTTATTTGACTCCTTAAATTTGAAAAGATCACCAAGTGCTTTTCCTTTCATGCTTGCTTCAAAACTGAAAGAGATAGAGTCACCTTTCATCCATTTATCGACTCTTAAAACATGAAACGGTGAAGTTTCTAAGTTTCAATGTGGTAAAATAAATCACCTGCGATCACACGCCCTGTTAGAATTTTCTTGTTGGTCGTTTGATTGTATGCCTTGATTTTTTTAGCCCGTGTGTTGTGTTTTATCTTTCCCTTTTGTCATTACTGTCACAGTGGCAGAACCCTCAGTTTCGTCTACTGGTATTCCATATATGGACGATTCATCAAAGGTCTCGCAATCCTCTGCTGAACCACAACAGCCCATTGTTTCCGAATTTCCCGACGGGGGACCGGTTCTGTCTGAGCTTCCCTTTGGAGGACCATTTGAGGTCAATTGGCCCTTATCCGACACTTGGTATGGATTTGGAGTAGGGGAACATTTCCCTCCTCTTACATCGATTTCACCTTTTATAGCTTTTGTTATTCCTCCTAGTCCTCGCCGTCTTCTAGAAATTCTAGCGGTAGGTTCAGACATGGGCTCATCCGACCATTTCTGGTGAGGAAATCCCCACATCTGGTGAAGATTACCAGTTGTTCCCAGAAGACAACCCCGAGTTATCTGTCATGTCTTTGCCTGGTCCCTCACTTCCAGCGGGATATAGATCTTTGAGTCAGATCATGACCGCCATTGCCTCTATGGGGATATCAACTCCCTCTACGATGCTAGTTATTCCTTCATTGGGGATGTCTCCAAGGACACCCATCACGCCATCCTCTCAGGTCACTTCAGTTCCTATCAGACCCACTGTCTGTGTGGCCGCATCTACACCCACTGTTACCACTCAGTCCGTAAGGACCACATGGCTTCCCGAAGACGTCTATATAGCATCTACTATCCCGGAGAACATCTCTCTTGAGGAGTATCGATTGTCCCTAAAAAAATCGAACCCCGAGGTCGGACAATCCTCTCAAGACCCTAACCACCCGTATTTTTTGCATTATGCATAGGATGGTACACCCGTTTACATTTTTCCATATCAATACGATGAGTACAGGAATCCTTTACGTTTACTCGCTCCAGAGGCTTATCTTCATGGCCAAGGTTTTCCATCCAATCAGGTTAGGCAACCTCACAACCCCCAAGGACAACCCTTTTAGAATCAACCTTCGGGCCAGCCTGGTTATCCTTATGACCCGCAAGGACAACCCTTACAAGGCTACCCTCTAGGCCAGCAGGGGTTGTTATACGGTCCACAAGGACAGTCCTACAACCCTTTGGGTCAACCTATCCAGCCTCACCTTGTGGTCCAACCAGGGCAACCTCAAGGACCCACAGGTCAATCGGGGTACCAACCGAGGCCGTTGTACAGTCCTGGGGGGAAATTCCAACCTTCACAACCTATACAACCTCAGTATCATGTTGGTCTGAATGTTGCACATCATCCAGTATCATCTTACGATCTTGTTGCAGGTCAAATCGGTTACCAACCACAACCTGGCCCCATTCCACCACTAGGCCAACTGGCCCATCCGGCTCGACCTGGTGCCCCAAATCAGCCAGGTCAGCCCATCTAGCCAGGTCAGCCTATCCAACCAGGCCAGCCTGCACATCCTATCAACCCTACCCAACAGTCGATTTACTCGATGCCACAACCGAGTCAACCGGTGCACCCCAATTGTTAGGCTCAGCAGGGTTCCACCTATCAGCAACCCGCTCAACCTCAAGGCGGTTACTATTCTCAAGGTCAATCTCGACTGCTTATAACCCGCCCCAAGGTTCCCATTATTACACTCAACAACCCAGCTACACCTATACTCAGTAGCCAAATCCACAGACTGCTCAAAGGGGGTCGACATATAATCAAGGTCCATACTCTGGTTATCAACCCTCGTACATTGGTTACTAGCAGCCATATCAGACTAGTTATACGCCCTATACCCCCTATGGTCATAATCCTCCAGTACAGAACCCATGGGGGCAAGGATACACTGAACCAACATGGAGTATAGGTACAGGTCCTTATCGAGGCCCCGGTATGCCTTTTAATCCGCAGTTTTCATTCTTGGCTACCTTGGAGTTACCAGACATTTCTAAATTAACCAATGATCTGATTCTTCATAATCCTTATTGGCCTCCGGTTCTAACCAAGGTACCCGATGACTGCCCTAAGTTTGAAGGTAAAGATGGAGAGGACCCCCAAGCTCATGTAATGACCTACCATCTGTGGTGTTCATCTAATTCTTGGGTCGATGATTCAATTCGTCTACGTCTCTTCCAGCGCACTCTTACCGGTGCTGCCGCTAAGTGGTATATCAAATTTCCCCGTGGCATATTTCAATATTCCAAAACGTTAGCTATGGATTTTCTGACTCACTTTCAGTTACCGACTCGTTATGAAGCTGGGACGCATCTCCTTACTTCGTTGAAGCAGGATAAAGCCACCCACATATCCGATCATATTCATGAGTGGCGACATCATCGTAGACTGATCAAGTTTGATATACCTGATTAGCTACTAGCTCATTGGTTCACCACCTCCTTCGTTAACAAAATCACTCAAGATATTGCTATGGGGGCATGTGTGACTAAAGAACAAGCCATCGTGCGTGCCCAGTACCTGGATTTGGTGTACTCTCAGTCTAGCACACTTTATGATATTTTGACTAATGCTCCATGGCCGAGAACCTCTAAAGCACCACCTACCCCTACGGTGGATGGTGTTATTGGTTCAGTGTCTCAAAATTCTCAAAAATCTTCGAATGGGAAGTAGAAGTCCAATTCTTCCAATAATTTTTCTCTTCCCGCTCCTCCAAATTCTGGGAAAACTGCGGAGGTCAACGTCGTTCAGGCTAATCCTACGGAAAATGCCTCCAAAGGAAAGAAAAAGGGCAAAGGAAAATCCAAGTCCAATGCCCCTAAACCAGAGCCTTCTAAACCTTGTACTGATGACGGTTCCCAATGTAAACCGAAGTACCCCTGCCTTATTTGTGAAGGAGATCATTATACCAAGGATTTTCCCCGACAATCTGAAATTAGTCAACTTCTCAAAGGCTCCAAAGGGACTCTGGTGGTTCTCAAAGAACTGTTCTTGTCTCAGTAGACCCAGATGGTTGAAAAACCTTCACCATCTGCACCATTTGGGTCCTAGGTATCTATGATGAATGGTGCTGCACATGTCTCAATTGCTACGCACTCTAAGGATTATGCTGGATCGCGTTAGGCAGCTGGGAAGGAGGTTGTGGATGGCCCACCTCCTCCACCTATCTCCGGTCCTTTGGAAATTGAGAAGCCTACTGCTGAACCTATTGTGAGGCAACCCTATAAAGGTGTTCTGCGAAGATCTTCCTACAACCAAAATGCCAGTGCTGCTCAGCACTACAGTATTTTTGAGGATTTGGCATAGGCACCTTCTGCTATGTCCGCATTGGAAGTCCTTCAAAGTTTCCCTTCGCAACGAAAATCTCTGTTGTCTGCAATCGGTGGAATCGATCCCACTGATTCTAATCTTCTCACCTTCGACCTAGAAAATTTTACCCCCCGACTTCCGCATCAAATTTCTCTTGTGATACAACTCGGGATCAATGGCCTCAACATCCATAGGGCCGTTGTGGATGAAGGTGCTTCTACCTGTGTCATGTCATCTGCCTACTAGAAGGCTATTGGCTCTCCGACTCTTTCATCGTCTCCCAATGCCTTAGAAGCATTCGATGGTCAAGAATCAAAACCCCTAGGTGTTCTCAAGAGTTTGTCGATTACATTACAAGGGAAGATAGTCAACGTAGAAGTAGAAGTGGTTGACGCCAAGCTTAACTACAATCTTCTTCTCCTCTATAGTTGGAATCATGCCATGTTATGTGTGCCGTCCACCCTCTTTCGACTTCTTAAATTTCCTCATGAGGGAAAAATCGTTACTGTGGATCAGTTGTCTTTCTTCACCTCATCCTCTGAGAACAACGTTCCTTACATGGATTAGATCCCCAATCCCCCTGACAGTGTAGGACCCAGTCTCTTCAAGGATCCCGTCCTCATGGGTATTTTTCCCACACCACCACCGCACACCGTTCAAGTTAATATGATCTCTAGGTCTGACGACCCATGGATCATCTCTTCGCCTGAACAGGTGACCGATTTTGGAGAATCGACTCCCATAATTCCAGTAGAGATTAATTACTGTGAAATTGTCGCCGCATTTGATCCTCCTCCTCCTCAACATGCTCCTTCAAGCATGGATTTAGATATCTATTCCCAATCCCCCTGGCTCGGCGAGGCTGACTCGGTTGATCCTCTTAAAGAGATCTTCCCTTCTGATGAAGCCATTGTTGAAATAATGTCTCTTGAGGAGCTGCCTTGGAGCGATAGACATCATCGTTCCTCCTTCATGCCCAGCCTTAGAGCAATGTCTGATTTTCTAGAGCGTTTTGCATCTCAAGTTCCTACTCCACCTCTCTAGACGCCTATATTAACTCATGAGGTCCTTTTAGAGGGAAACCTGAGCAACATTACTCAAACCACTCCGATCGAAATCTCCATCAAACTAGGGATATTCGAGAACATACATGTGGGAGTGACTTGTTCTCCTGATGAGATACAAGTCTATACCGATTTTTTCCATGAATTTAGAGACGTGTTCGCTTGGTCCTATGAGGAAATGCCTGGGATTGATCCCATCATAGTAGTGCACGAGATTCCTACCTATCCCGGTGCGAAACCCATGTGCAAGCGCCTACACCCAGTGCATCCTTGCAAAGCCGCTCACATTAAAGCAGAAGTTGAAAAGCTTTTGAACGCGGGCTTCATTTACCAAATTCCCCTCACAGAATGGGTCTCAAATATTGTCCCTATAGATAAGAAGAAGGGTACTATAAGAGTCTGCGTTGATTACCGTGATATTAATCGGGCTTGTCCTAAGGAAATTTACCCCACTCCCTTCATAGATCAAATCATTGACGAATGTGCTGGGAGTGAGATTTATTCCCTGATGGACAGATTTTTCGGGTACAATCAGATAAACATTTTACCTGCTGATCAACAAAATACTGCATTCATCTGTCCGTGGGGTACCTTTTCTTATAAAAAGCTCCCGTTCGGCTTAAAGAATGTTGGAGCTACTTTTTAGCGTGCTATGTCTTACGCATTCCACGACATACGCCATATCATTTAGCCTTATCTAGATGATTTTCCAGCTCATTCATCTCGGCGAGAGGACCATCCCGAACACCTCCGCCATATTTTCCTTCTTTGTAGACACTATAACATCCGGCTTAACCCACATAAATGCGTCTTTTGCGTGGATTCTAGCCGTCTCTTGGGGTCAATAGTATCCAAGGATGGGATTCACCTTGACCCCCTAAAGTTCGAGGCTATTGTAAATCTCCCATCACCCTCTTCGTTACACCAATGTAGAGTTTGCAGGGAAAAGCTAATTTCCTACGACGCTTCATCCCGAACTACGCCGAAGTGGCAAAAGGATTCACGCGTCTTTTAAAGAAAAATTTTCCCTTTCACTGGGACTAGATTGCTAAGCGATCCTTTGAGAAGCTCAAGATGTTACTCGTTAATGCTTCGTTGCTTCGTCCTCCAAACTATCACCGTGACTTCACTCTATATTTGGCCGCCGCGTTTAGCACCATAGCTATGGTTCTAGTGCAGGATGACGATAATGGAAATGAACACGTTGTTTATTATCTATCACAGAATCTTCTCGACATAGAAACGTGATACGCTCACGTCGAGAAACTGGCATTAGCCGCAGTGCAAGCTGTGCAGCGGTTCTGCCACTACATCCTCTTGCGTACAATAACTGTGGTTTCGGATTGCAACCTCATGATGTACATTCTATCTAGACAATTACTAGGGGGCAAGTAATCCAAATGGATCGTCATCCTTCAGGAGTTCGATTTAGATTTTAGCACCTCTAAGTCGACCAAATCACTGGTTTTTGCGGATCTCATTTTCTCCCTCCCGACAGACTCCACCCCATCTCACTCTGAGGATCATATCCCGGATGAAACACTTTTCCTTATCAGCACTCGCGATCCATGGTACGACGACATCATTGTGTATCTTCAAACTTCAACATTCCAGTCTGAGTTGAACAAAGATGCCCGACGTCGGATTCGGCATCAGTCTCAACCCTACCGCATTGTAGGATATACCTTATACCGGGTTGGAGTAGATTCAGTGCTCCGCCAGTTCTTGACCCTGGAAGAGGCTGAAAGATTCTTGAATGACTGTCACAGTGGCGCCTGTGGCGGTCACATGTCCAGATATGCCACCACCCAGAAGATTCTGCGTGCGGGCTACTTCTAGCCATCGATATTCAAAGACTGTATTGTTACAGTCCGAAAATGTCATTCGTGCCAGGTTTTTCAGCACAAGATGCGCACGCCACCCCCCCCCTCTGCATCCTATCATTACTGTAGGTCCTTTTGCGAAATGGGGCATATATTTCATGAAGTTTAACCCTCATTCGGCCGGGGGGCATGCATATATAATCATTGCTGTAGACTACTTTACTAAGTGGGCCGAAGCGATGCCTACACTAGTCGCTGACGGTAAGACAACTGGCTAGTTTATTTTCAACCACATTATTGCACGTTTCGAGGTCCCTCAGGCCATTGTTACCGATCATGGCACTCATTTTTGAGATTACATGATGGCCGAGCTGACATCAAGATTGGGCTTGCGACATGATAGCTCAACGCCATATTACCCCCAGGAAAATGGCCAAGTTGAGGCTATGAACAAAGTTTTTCCACAATGCTTCAACAGACAATTGGTATTCATAAGTCCAATTGGCATCTCCAATTGTTCTCATCTCTATGGGCTTACTGGACGTCAGCAAAGAGTGCAACCGTATTCACATCGTTGCAATTGGTGTATGGTCTGGAAGAAACTTTCCCAGTTGAATGCGAAATTCCTTCTTTAAAGTTGGCCATGGAAATTTTTCTCGACACTTCTCCTGAAGAAGAACGTCTCTTGTATTTGGAACATCTGGATGAAACCCACCGCTTGGCTGCCTTAATCATTGAAGCACAGAAGAAGCGAGTCAAAGCCCACTTTGATCAATCAGTTTCTCCACGTTCCTTTGTCGAAGGGGACCTGGTCCTCCTATACGACCAAGCGCAAGACAAAATTGGAGCAGGCAAATTCCAACCCATGTGGCATGGGCCCTATATAGTAAAACGAGTATTAAAAAATGGGGCTTATGAGCTTATTGATTACGAAGGAGTTCCATTGACGCAGCTTAGGAATGGGTTGTACCTTAAAAAATACTATGTTTAAGTTATTTTTGGTGTGGTGTGTGTACATAGGTGTGTATATTCATTTGTGTGCATGTGTGGTGTGGTGTGCAATGTAAGCATCTTTCTATTGATCGGGTCTTCCTGATTTTGCAGATGTCCATTACTCTGTTTGTTGGTTTCGCGGATGGTGCCTCCCGTGGTACCAGGAATTTGTCTTCAGCAACCTGGGTAATCTACAATCCTACTGGTGAGTTGGTCAACCTACAAGGTGTGTGCCTGGGGCCTGCTACGAATAATATCGCGAAATATGGTGTCGTATTGGAATTATTAACCGAGGCAGTGAACCTCGGTATTGATGAATTACTTGTATATCTGGACTCACAACTTGTGGTATTACAGCTTAATGGTCATTATTTGGTTAGAAACTCATCCATTTTACGTCTGTATCTACGTATTCATTTACTGGAAAGAAATTTTGATTATATCACATATCAACACATACCTAGACATATGAATACATTAACAAATGCAGTAGCTAATATGGTTCTAGATAGACATTTGCGCAACTTGTAGAAAACATCATCACATGTAAAAATATCCATCCAGAAATAGATATATAGATATATATGTCGAATAGTTTGCAATTTTTTTACATCACATAAAGTCAAAAAATACATGTTTGTCTAATAACAGCCAGAGACAACATGTCTCTCAAAAAATATGCATATAAAAGCCCTAGATAGCTAATCAGCGTGGTGCTCATGGCAACATGCTACCGCGCGCACCAATCGCCTCAACAGCCGGTGAAGGTGACTAGGCACCCCCACAGTGTGTTGCTGGTAAGCTAATGGGACATCTGCCAGCCTTGCATAGTCTGGGATCCCCCGGGTAATGCCCTCTAGGTTCTGGATCAGCTCACTCCCTTCGCCACCCTCAACCTGAGGGTCATGCGCAAGAGGGGTCCTCCGTGCAATGGGCGACATGCTCGCGGGCCTCTTTGGGCCAACATCTGCATAAAAATAAGAACTGTTGCTAGAATGGAAATGTATCACAAAAAATCATAAATACATAAAAATCAAAAAATAAAAATCAAAGAGAGTCATACCTAGCTCCTCGTCCCAGTCGTCCCCCTCCGGAAGAGGAAGATCTGGGTCTCCAGTAAAATCGGTCCCAGCATAGGGACAATCCTTGACCACGATCAATTGACGCCGTAACCACACAAAGAACTCGGGCCTCCAAGACATCTGTTGGCCCCCTCCTGACCTGGGCATAAGTGCTTCCCAGCGAGCCATCCGTGGCTCTCTCGGTATTAGCTCGGAAACTATTGCCCCTTGGCCCTGGAAGAGGGGTAGTCGTTCCAAGATGAATGACACCAGAATGGAACCGTATCCAAAGTGTTCCATTTTAGCTTTCTTACATTTTGTTAGCCGCCTTTTGATATTGGTTTTCACTGCGGTGGCCCAATCAAACAATGTAGGATTCATACACTCGAAGGCTAGTAGGAGCTGCGTCTTGGTTGCCTCATGCGGTGCCTGCGATCCTGCAGCCCACGCAATAGTGTGAAGCACTACTCTAAGTGCTAGGTCACGGACAGTGTGGATGTCCACTTTCCCACTTCTCGATCCTGTCTGTGCCCCTGGGCACACTCTCACCATTACCTGATCCATATTCTCTCCATAAGGTCTACTTTCAGTCATAATGGACACTGGGCCTTTGCGCGATAGTTCGATTATGAAATAGACATCAGAGACCTCAAGTTCTAGCACTTGGTCCTGAAGTTTTAACACTTCCTCGTTTTCATCCCATATACTGACCAAGTACTGTAATAGCTCAGGTTGAGCTCGTAACCATGGCATGAGGAAGAATTTCTTGAGACAACAGTTCTGGAGTGCATCCATGCAAGCTTCATTTTCCATGGCCATTTCATCTTCTTCTCCATGTTCCCTCTCTTTCCATTCAATAACCATTATGCCTAAATATCTGCATCAACATGATTAAAAATTAATTGTTAGATCTCCGTTGCATTCAAAAATCCAGATGGATGGCTCACATTTTGGGAATTTAAAGCGGAAAATCGCGTCACGCCATTGGCGCGACCCCTTTGTGAGAAAATGTCCATTGGCACAGGTCCGTGTCTGATACCCGCGCAAATGGAGCGAGCCCTAAAATTCCAAAAGGTTCCCCCCAGAGGTCAAATGCATAATGAAATTTCATAAAAAAATGGATCAAAACAGAGCTTAAGGGAGCGCCTCTTACCTAGAACTAACAGGAATCTGAATGATGTCCTGGATCAATCGCAATCACCGCTGTAAGTTCGCACACAAAAAGACCATTGTTGCTCTCCAAATGAGGTAAAAAGTAGAAGTAAATGTGTTTTTACTATTTGTGGCATATTTATAACTTTTGAAGTCAAAATTAGGTTTTAAAACTCATTTTTCTCAATATTTTAATATATTTTGTCGAAAAATGGATTTTACACTTGCCTTTATGTGCAGCGACAGGTTCTTTCGCAGCTTCGACAGTGATACGATTTGTATTTTATACTTTTTTGGACTCGGTAAAAACACGAAAAAATCATTTTGGAGTCATCTTTAAGCTCTTTTCTGACTCTCTAAAGATGAAAATATTGCCGAGTCCCTTATCGTTTCGATCTCGTTAAAGTGGCTACGAAACGACATCTACCCAGTATACGTTTACCCCTTTTTCAGGTTGGGATGGATTATTTACGAAAAAGGAATACCCTAGCTTATCGCGACTAGGACGTTTTCTCAGACATAATTTTCTACCTTTTCGGATCTGAGGAACTATTTACGAAAAGGGACTTTTGGAGTTTACTTTTCTGCTGTATTTTCAAACTTTCTAAACATGAAAAGATGTCGAGTTCTGCCTTTGTCAGACTCGCTAAACCCTGATGACATTGGATTCAGTCGTAATGACGATATTCGAGTTTATCCTTCCTAGGGCTTGTTAAATGTACTAGGATGGATTCGTCCAAAGGACGGATTTATATTACAAGCATATGCTATCCCCTTGAAGCTTGTCTTAAAAAATAATTGGGTCACTCACCAGAAATGGTGGAGAAAATGGAACCAGTATCATCGTCGTGTCGACAGTATGTCGCTCTTGAACATGGCACTTGTCTGCATTCATGTCAGGTTGGAGACATCTCACTTCATTATCTGTTTGCCTCGGTGGGTTTGGGTAATCCCTTTTGACCTCTCATCTGCTCTTTGCCTCATCATCATGACCCTGGATCTTTTGATGTCAAATACTGCCAAATCCACTGTAATGCCGCTAATATGTTCAAGAGAAGTTGACCTCTGCAAAGCTTCAACCTTCCTCTGATTCACATCTAATCCTAATTCACAAACATTATTTTCCTCTGTCTCGCGTCGATGATGTGGGAAACACTATGGCCCACCTTCGATCAAGGTCACTTCCTGTCGACTTTAGCTCATTATCCAGGAAGCTGATATAGAGACTCCCTTCTGGTACCTTGGAGCATGGATGCCTCAATGGCAGGTTCTTCGCATTCGACGTGAGGTTTTCATCATTGGCCTCTGATCGAGTGATTCTATGGATGTTCGATGCCAACTCACTGATTCACATGCCGTAGATTGTACCTATAGTACCTTGAGATCCATTTTCATTATTGGTGGTATCTCTCACGTCTGTTAACAGCTTTCATCATTGGCTGGTAATCAAACGATGTTCTTGCATGTTCAAATTCAGCTCACTTATTCGCATGCTTGAATTTGTACTTTGTTCGGGTCGAGATGGAGCGCAACACCCTAGATTTTGTTTGTTAAAAATCCAAGCTGCGATTATGTGGATTATTATGATTGGTTACATGACTCATTCATTGGATGGCTGCGTCCATACCTTGGATCTGGATTATTGTACACTCTGTTATGGATGGCTGCGCCCATACCACGTATATCATGTATTTGAGATATCAGTTGTACTTCTCTACACAGGTTTTCCGACGGCAGTGTTTTCAGTCAGACACATTCTCGTAAAGCATTTCACCCCTCTCTCTTTTTCGGGCCTCATGCTTTAGGGGGGTATCTGTTACACAGCAATTTGTCACCATCCCTACAATCCCCCGTCCCGCACATTGGAGGGCTTATTCCATGACCTGTGAGTAGAGACATGACCTGAAACCATTTTCATGGCATCCCCATGGACAAGGAAATTCATTCCCCTGAAGACAATTCCTTGTGAAAAACCCTAAAAATAGCCTTTTTCCTTGGTGCGACTAGTGAGTTCATCCCTCGCGCCAATGGGGGAAATCCTCCAAAGAGGGTGCGCCAGCTGGCGCACTGTCTCAGTGTTGAACCTGCACCAGGCTTATTAAGGAGTGTTTTTTAAAAATAAATGGCGGAAGATTGACTCCAACCAATTCCTGAACTGGTCTCTAAATTGACTTGGGAGGTTTGGCTCCGGATCTCCATGTAGAGGAAGTGGTTTTCCACCTCTCATGGAAGCTTCCTTGAGGATAGGGCCAATCACATGATTGTAGGGATCCCAACTCCCCTTCCACCATCTATATAAGCTTCCCATTTTCCTTTGCAAGCTAGTCTCCAAGAGCCTTCATAGCTTAAATAATGCTGCAAGAGCCTTGATAGTCCTCATAGAGCTAAATCGGTAGCAAGGAGATTATTTTCAAGGCAACCGAAGAGAGAGGCTTGTCCCATTCCTGACGAGCTTTACCAAGACGTATTCCACTGTCGACCCACCAAAGGAAGATTCAGCATCAGAGCCAGGTTGTATCTTTCTTTGTATTAATTAATGATAAGCGACTTTGGTTATGGTTCCACTCATATTTTTCATTGTGATCATGAGTTGTGTCTTCTTTGACTGATACATTATTGCATATATTGGGTATACGCTTGTGTTTTCATTGTGTTTCTTGCATGTGTAGGTGTTCGATCCCGACATGTGGGAGAATTGTGATCTTCTGGAGCAAGGAAACGGGAGCGCTATCTTCTCTACGAACAACAGCGTTGGACTTAGGTAGGCCTTCTTCGCGAGTTGGTTTATTGCAATTAGGAACTTGCGCCTTAGCGTGATACAATTGTTGCTAGACCCGATCTAGGCTAGCAGGGATCGCCTCTATCCGTAGAGGGGATTTACCTCTCCAAAAATTACAATGGTTTCAATTAAACAAACTAATTATACATTAGTTTCTACATGTAATATAATACAATTTTTAAATTTCAAACCTACTTAATTATATGCTCTAGAGTCTCTACTTTAGTTTCTTTTGGTGCTTCTTTTAGTAAAGATTCTATGTCTATTGTTGGGGCTACATACATCCTAATATATTTTTTCAACTTATATGAAATAAATTTTTTTATAACAATCCAGTGAGCCATCATTTGCATTACTAATTTCAAAGCCTGTATAATGATAGCTTAAACCACAATTGAAAAAAATAATTGTAATGTTTCAATTCAAATAGAACAATTATCTATTAAGTTTTACATACAATCTAATCCATTGTAAAAATTTCTATAGCATGAGAAATTTTGATATGAAAACATTAAACAACCATTCAAATCAATAATTGTTATCAATACAATAATATCTCACAAACATAAAGAACATAAAATTATTGTATTCTACTTTTGAAAAACCAAATCAACAATTCTTTTATTAGTATTGTGAAATAGAAGCCAACTTAAATTTAAAAGGGCTACAAAATATAGTAATAATTCATGATTTCATACATATTATGACATGAAATAGACACCAATCATCTTAAGGTACTATTAGATGTTATTTAACATCCTTCAAAATAGCCCGCACATCTGTTGCCTTGCTGAATTTAATCAACATTCTCCATAGCTTTTCGATCAACCAATCATCCTCTTTCTTTGTTCCAATGAACTGAGGGGCAAGAATCACATTTTAT
Organism: Pinus albicaulis; assembly: GCA_034641835.2. Lineage (NCBI taxonomy): Eukaryota > Viridiplantae > Streptophyta > Pinopsida > Pinales > Pinaceae > Pinus > Pinus albicaulis. The sequence goes on from CM076583.1 coordinate 929,264,913, forward strand.
TTTGGATTTCCTTGAATTCTCTCAGGTGAAAAATCCACTATAATAGTATTGGTTGCATCATATTGGGTATGCATTTCCCACACTTTTTTCAATGATTTAGTGTGTATACCTTTTTTTGGATTGTCAATGGCCTTATGTCCCTTTTTTTTGTGTAACCAGCTCCAAAAATAGAAGAAAAGAGATATCAACGCCTTAGACGTTCAAAGGCCTTGGTTGCTTCAGGAGTCCATGAAAATGCATCTTTCTTCAATAATGTTGTTAGAGGTGCTGCTATTCTCCCATAATTATTAACAAACTTGCAATAATACTCTGTTAACCCAAGAAATCCTCGCAACTTCTTTATGGTTGTGGGGACTTTCCATTCCTTAATGGCTTTAATTTTGTTAGGGTCTACTTTAACACCCTCGTGAGATACAATATGACCCAGATATTCCACCTCTTGTACTCCAAAGAAACATTTGGATGTTTTTGCATATAATTGTTTCTCCTGCAATAGTTTGAGCACCCTGTCAACATGTTCAACATGATCCTTCCAAGACCTGCTGTAGATTAGTATATCATCAAAAAATACTAGCGCAAATTTTCTAAGGAAGGGTTTGAAAATGGAATTCATCAACCCTTTAAATGTAGAAGGTGCATTGGTAAGGCCAAAAGGCATGACCAAAAATTCATAATGACCTTCATGAGTTTGAAATGCTGTTTTTGGAATATCTTCGGTCTTCATTCTAATTTGATGATATCCTGAACGAAGATCCAACTTGGTAAAATAAATTTCTCCATGTAATTCATCAAATAATTCATCAATCACAGGAATGGGAAATTTATCTTTAATGGTGAGCTTATTGAGCTCCCTATAATCCGGACACATTCGCCATGATCCATCCTTCTTGTGTACCAATATTACAGGAGCAGAGAAAGAACTTTGACTAGGTTGAATTATACCCGCCTCTAACATTTCTGCAATCATACGTTCAATTTCGCTCTTTCGGAAGTAAGGATATCTATAAGGCCTGATGTTTGGAGGAACACTTCCTGGAATCAAATGAATATCATGATCATGATCAAGAATAGGTGGGAGTCCTTTGGGAGTTTCAAACACCTTGGAATGATTGTCCAAGACTTGTTGGAGATCTGCAGAAATAGATGATTTTGACGTCGGAACTTTAATTGGTATATTCATGCATTCATATAAACAACACTACTGGGAAACTCAGCCTCTTGAAACACAGCCTTGTCTTCAGCTTCTCATTTTCATAGTTCAACTTTCACTTCCTTCTGGAAAATTTCAGTTGTACAGAAAAATTAGCTTCAACAAAAGTTGCTGTGTTATCTTCAGGCATGGCCTCATGAGGTGGAAACCATTAGGACAGATCAATATATTTCCCATGGTTAGCTCAGCCTTCTATGGCATTTTCACAGAGCTTTATGGTTCTCATTTCTGTCAACTATCATTGAAATTAGATGGTGTTGTCAATTTAGTTCTGTCTTGATAGATGAGTGTGCAGTTTCTTCGTCCAGTAACTTTCTTCTTCTCCTTTCTCTTGAGTTGTCTCCTCTTGGGGTTTGAGGAGTGATAATCACTGTTAATTTCTGTTACGTTCTTAGCAGGACTCATTTCTTTGCTTATTCTAGGGTTGGTTCCTGGTGTATATCCTCTTATTGTTCATTTTCTTCTTCCTCTTCACAATCTATGTAAAATAATTTCTTCTCAGCACACTTATGACCTTTAGTGTATTTGCTATCACAACTATAGCAAAGCCCTTTTGCTCTTTCTTCTTCCAATTGTTGTGGTGTCAACCTTGTAGGTTGTGGAAATCTAGGCGTAGCAACACTTCCTTCTTTATAGAATTGAGTGGTAGGCTTCCTTGTCGCCATAATTTTACATTCAACTTTTCTTGCCAACCTGAATGCCTTCTCCAATGAATCAGGTTCCAAAACACAAACTTCATGTTGGATGTTATCCTTTAGAGTGCCTATGAAGAAATCAATCTTGTGTTCCTCTGGAATATCAGTTACCCTTATATTCAATTTTTGGAAGTCCTCAATGTGCTGCCCCACTAAACCCTTTTGTTTGAGATTTATCAATTGGCTAAAGAAGGTGTTTCTCTTCGTATCCTCATAATGTGCTATCATTTCCTCCATAAAAATTGACCAAGTGACAATTTTTTTATGGGAGCAAAGCCATCGATACCATACAAATGTATTTTGTTCTAAATGTAAAGTTGCAATGCGTACCTTTTTGTGTGTTTTGCACGTTATGGAGATCAAAATATTGCTCCATCTGTAGTATCCATGTTACAGGATCCTTTCCATCAAACTTCCTCATATCCATTTTTTGAATATGGTGGTTCTTCCCACCAACATTAGAGTTTATGAAATCACGATTAACATTGATTTTGTTCTCATCATGAGGTTCTTCTACTATCTTTTCACCATTAGGAAACATTTCTTGTATCAACTTTGTCAAACCTTCGATGTCTATTTTTAGATCATTCTTCATGTTTTCCATCTTAGCTTCCATGCCAACTTCCATGCCATCCATCTTAGCTTCCACGCCTTTCTTCAAAACTTCCATTTCATTTTTTGTTGCTCTTTGCGAGAGTGAAATTTGTTGCACTTGCTCTTGTAATTTCGATAGATCATGTTGCAATTCTTCATCTTCATGAGTCATGGTAGAGCCTTCTGAAGGATTAATGAGTGTTGAATTATTTTTAGGGGCCATTTTAGAATCCAATATTGATACCTATTCTACAATATTCCCTTGGAATCAATTCAACTTGATTCTTCAAACAAGACTTATGCAATTCGGAAAAAACATACACACCTTTTACTTGCTTTGAGGAGCTCGATATTGAAATTGAATTATATCGCAGTTGAAAATTTTCATATATACGAATTTGAAATCTTGATGTGGCCTACGAATTATCTTCAAATGCCACAGGTCTGAGCTGATTTGGATTCTCCAAGACAAAGTTGTGTCCAATCTCCCACAATGACCTAATTCTGGACTGGTTCAGTAGAGCGAACTTGTACGACTTGCCACGTGTCACTGTTTTGTCCTTTGTCTCTGAAATTGATAGCCAAGAAACTACAGTCTGGGTGCTTGCGACCAATTTTTATGGCACTCCAATCCGATGCCTAGAGAGAGAGTTATTGAAATTTTCCCATGATCACCTCTTTGAGATGAAATTCGGGAGCACAAAGAAAGCACTACCTTCTGGAATCCTTATCTCCAAAAATATTGTGAACCAAGCTCTGAAATTTTTGACAAATTTCCTCAGGATTTCAGCTTCGCACCATATGAATTTCAGATTCTGAACCTTCGTATAAATTGTTTTATAGCGCAAATTCCACGATGACCTGTTTAGGAGCTTGAAACAAGACCTAAATTCCACAGATGATATCTCTGAAAATATTGCGAACCAAGATCTGAAATTTTTAGAAAATCTTCCTCGGGATTTCAGCTTCGCACCCTAAAAATTTCAGCTTCTGAAACTTCGTAGAAAAAAATTTATAGCGAAAATTCCACGATGACCTGTTTGGAGCAGCGAAACCCTAGAATCCCAACCTTTGATACCAAATGTTGTGTAACCAGCTCCCAAAAATAGAAGAAAAAGAATGTCAACTTTGTATAAATTAGCCACTTCCAAAGGGAAACCTCCAATACATTACATAAATGAACAAATTTTGGATGATCAGTTACAAAACCTCCTTTCTGTCTCCCAAAGGTCCATGAGGCCATAATGTAATCCTTAGGAGCCTGATATAATCCTAACTTCCCTAACTTAAACCTAACAATGTGATTTTAACGGCACAATAATAATAAAATGGGAGTTACTGCAGGTACAATAATAACAATAAAAAGTTACTAACAACAATAAGGGACTATACTAGGAATATAGGGACTAACACTTTTTGGTTTATACACTCTGAAGCAGTCCACATAAACACAAGTTTATCTTGTATTTTTTCTGAAAATGACTTTTTTAGAACTCTTGTTGTGTTTTGTTTTGAAGCTGTCATCCAAATTGCAATTTCAAAATATTCATTTTTGAAACACATTTCAAAAAATGTATTTGTATGTGGATGAATCCAAAATAACTTTTTCTCTATTTTGTAATCTGCATCATTTCCCATTTTCTCAATATGTCATTTGTTTGTTGCTTCATCATCGATGCTATGGTAAAAAATGTCCCTTAATTCAAGAATAACTAATTTCTTTTGGGCTGCAATACAATAAAAAATAGTCTAGTCAAACCATTTTATTCTTGTTACAAAAATTACTAAAAAAAATATTGAAACAATACACTTACCATGAATGTTCTTTTGACTACTTATAGATGAAACAATCTTCTCTTTTATCATCTTCACAGAACCTGGAGTTAAAAATATTAAATTTTCAATTAAATATGATCAAATTATGTAATAAAATATATATTCAATACAAAATTCGCAATTAAAGAAAAGCCTTATCAATGTAACCTACAAAATACACACCCGCACACTTTTAACATTATTTTGATTGTTAGTTTTGTTATTTTTATTTGTTCCTATAATAAACATATACAATGTTATGGTATAGAAGCATTAGAATTTGAAGAATAATAATAAAAAACAAAAAACAAAAAGACAAGTAATAAGTACCTGATTTGGCATTATCTTCATAATTATAACTTTGCACCTCATCATCATTTTTGTTCTCTTTATTTGTCTCTACATTAAACATATAAAATAGTTTGAATTGTTAAAATGAATAAAAATATTAAATAATAAGGAAAGAAAATGGGAAAATTACAAGTACCTGATATTATATTTTGTTCTTGATTACAACTTTGTTTATCAATCTTTGGATTATTGTCTTCGTTCTCATTATTTGTCTCTATAATGTACAACGAATATGTTATAAATTGTGACAATGATTAATTGAATAAAAAAACAAACAAAAGAATAAACAACAAAGTTCATGTTAACTACCTAATATGATATCATTTGCTTGATTATAGCTTTGTTTCACATGCATTTGATCAATGTTTTTGTTCTCCTTTCTTGTCACTATGATAAACATAAAAAATGTTATAAATTGTGACAATGAATAAAAGCATCAATCAACTATATAAACAATGAATCATCTTTAATCATCCATATAATATTTTGGTCTTAGTTGTAGTTTCTTGGGACATTCCCTTGTCATTATATACTTTCTTTAAAATATATATATATATATATACTTTCTTTAAAATATATATATATATATATATATATATATATATATATATAAAGAGAGAGAGAGAGAGAGAGAGACTAATACCTATTTCTATCTCCATCATTTCATGGTCAATGTCTTGATTAATTCCTTTCTTCTCATAATTCCCTATAATAGACATCCGAAAATGTTATAAATATAAAAATTAAATAAATTAAAAAAGTAACACGAGCAATAACCAAACAAATTATGTACCTGGTATAATAACATCTTCTCCTCCTATTTCCATCTCTAAATTTGTTTCAACATCATGTGCACTATATTGATTATTTTTTTGCTTCCCACTTTCATCATTCCCTGTTTTAGAATCCCCATCATTAGTCATTGTAGTTAACATTTTGACAACTAAGAAATTTGACCAAAATAGTATCCAAAGTATTATAAGAGAAACAACAAAGAAACTATAGTACCTGAATTTTCCAAGAAGCTAATGGATCCTTGGTTTGATAGTTGAAAATATTTGTAACTATTCAACATTATTGTCCTTTGTGATTCTATTTGCACAACACATGCAATTCTTCTTCTATATGTACAACAAGCCTTCATTAAATTTGCCCCCGCATAAAGAGAAATAACCACTTTTTCATCACTACGTTGTTGATGTATTTCCAATAAATCCATCTAGAAATCATAATCTCTCTCATTTTCATCAAGTGTGTCTTCAAATGTGTGAGAGTATTTTGAAGCCTCGAACATTTTTAATTCTGATGTATAGAAATGTATAATCAAAACTATATCATAACTATAATTATTTTGGGACTTATATTCATAAATTCCAGTAGTCATTTTATATTTAAACTTGGAGTTCTATATGGCAATCTCCAAAGTTTGACATACATCATTACAAAACCAAATTTCTACTAAGAGAACTGTATCAAAGTCATTTAACTCGTTTTTTTCGATAAGAAATCGAAAAAAATCAATATAATAGCTCTTGTGGAATGGTTATTTTTTCAAAGCCACTGTATCCAGAACAACAAGGTCAGTATGTAAAACTGGCTGCAACTGACATGGAAAAGAGTGCAAATGTGTTGACAAAAGATCAGGGCCTCCAAAATGACAACCAAATTCAAAATTGTTGTCAGTTTGTTGAATGTTTTTTGATTCTTTTATCATTCTGTCAAGGACTCCACATGCTTGTTTAGAAAGGGAATCTATGTTTGTATTTCGTGTTCCTTTTACATAAGTATACCCCTCCACATTTTTGTAGAAATTGGAAAATATGAGCTCGTTAATTTCATAATGCTCAAGAATATTGAATGTGGTAAGAGTCTTATCATTCAATTTCGCATCATGACTTTGACAATATGCAACCATTGCATCCAATATTGTTCTGTTGGTTTTCAATTTAGAACAATAATATTTTAATTTTATGGCATCTGTTGGATGATTAGGTGGAATAGAAAACCAAATGGTTCCATTCAATAAATTTTCTTCTACCAAACCAATTTCTTCTATGGTTAATCCCTGAAGGGGACGAAAAGTAGCCGCTGTCAAACTGTGTAGACTGTTCTTCTTGTAGTTCTTAAAATCAGGTCGGCTTGGAGAACACTTTAATGTTCATAGTTGGTAACAATTAAAGACAATGTCCCACTTATCCCAAATATCTTGATTAAGATATAAGAGATTTTTTTTATCAGAAAAATTTCTAATTGGATAGTCGAAGAAGGAGCACAACATTTCATCATCGACCTGATAAAATCATACATATAAATTAATAAAAATTCAATGTAGAGATGAAATTAAAAAAGGATTAAACTAATGAGAATTCATTACAAATATGAGAAAATATGACACATATTATTGACTTTAAATGTTAAATGCAAAAATAATAAAATAATGTACCTTATCTTCAGTTGTCTTGGAACATCCAATCCTCCTTTTCTTTAATTTGTCATTGGAAATTAAGAAATTTCTTGTTGATCAGACACAATCAATAAATGGGGTTTTGTAGAATACCTTATTGGCAGAATTTAGTTGAAAACAAATGTGAATCACCTCAATGGTTTCAACTGATGGACGCAAGAATCGAGCATTTGCGTTTTTTATATTTTTGTTTCGCCTCCAGAGATACATTATATTTAGGATTCGATAAAATTTCTTTCACTGCCTGAATGATGTGTTGGCCATAAATTATCCAAAAATTGATATTCTTAGCATCTAAATTTGTCTCATTTATAATTTTTATATATTTCACCAGTGGATCAGACTCATTGATGTCAAATGGTATCAGAAGAGCATCAAGCAATGAGGTTTGAAATTTCTCTAGGAATGATTTCACTAATACTTGAACATTTAAATCATCTTGTGATCTCAATTTAAACACTTTGGGGGCTTCTATACATCTTACAACATCCACCTTTGTACTAAAGGTGTTTGAAAATACATAGAAATGCTTGAAAGCTTCATGAATTTCATCACATTGATCTACAAGTTTTGCTGTCTCAAATTCAAATTTCCTAGCTTTTTGAAATTCTGTAGTAGGTTTGAAATCACTTTCAATAATGTTCTCTTCTAATTCAGATAAATATACTCTTCTCAAAGCAAGTAAATGACAATCGAGTTTATCATCTCATATTTTGTCAAGAATTTTTCCTTTTTGTTGTAAATGAAGAAGTGCAGATGATGTTTTTTTACATCTTACATAGCGGTATCTTAGAACTGTAGTGATGCGTTCTAAAAGATCCATGTAACTATTGAATCCAGATGTAGCAAAAATCTCATAGTTATCCAACTTAAACATTGAATTCTTTATCGTATTTGGTGAATTTTTACTTGAAGCTTCAATCAAATCTGGTCTAAATTTTGTACACTCCACTTGACAAGAAATTAATTTTACTTCATTTTTTTTAATCACCTCCACTTGAAAGTCAATGTCATTTTCATTGTAAGAATAGCAATTAATAATTATTCCTAATATCTCAAGTTCTTTTTCATCGATGGATCCAAATAAGTACATATCAGGATACATATTCACGGGAGTTTCTATCTGGACATACCAATCTTGCACAAACTCATATTTATTAGATGTGTTGTATTTTTTAATCATTTCAAAGGTAGAAGTTGAAGGTGTTATTGATACTGTCATTTGAGTTGATTTTTTCTTTTTATTAGATGATGACTGTAACATTTCACTTGCTTTGGTGCCAACCGATTCTACATACAAAAATAAAAAAGTATTTGCATAAATCAAAATGAAATTGAAAGTCCAAATATTTTCATGTAATGTTATTTTAAAATTTACAAGACCACCTAACCTAACCATTTATAAGAGAGTATACATAAAATATAAAACAACCATACCAATTGAAGGAGACATTTTTTGTATATCACTTGTTTTTTGTTTTCTCTTCACTCCTTTACTTGGATTTTCAGGCACGCGAGATTCCACAACTTATGAAAAATAAAAATAAAGAAATAAATAAATTATGGAAGGCATGAAATACCAAATATTATTAACTAACCTTATAATACACTATTTTCTTTACATACACAATAATAAAGGAGTACATGTTTTATGCAAGTTTACTATATGAAACCAAAAGTAATCACCTAGATAAAATTGTTAGTAAAAACAAAATTATAAGAGAGTATACATAAAATATTAAAAAACCCATACCAATTGAAGGAGTCATTTTTTGTATATCACTTGTTTTCCGTATTTTCTTCACTCCTTTACTTGGAATTTCAGGGACACGAGATTCCACAGCTTATGGACCAAAAAAAAAAAATTATGGAAGGCATGAAATGAAAAATATTATTAAACAACCTTAATCACAAAGCTAAAATTGTTAAGAAAAGAAAAATACCCATGTTAGTATGGGGTTTCCACATTAAAACCCACTCCTAGTGCTATTTACATGTGTTTTTGTGTAAAAGTGGATCTTTAATGTGGAAATTCCAACTAACATGGTGTATTTAATTTTTTCATAGCAATATTTGGTAGGATATTATTCAATAATAAATCAAATTTCATTAAGTTGTAAATTGCATACTAGAATTTTGTCAAATTATTTGAAAATGAATATAAAATATATTTTTAGAATCTCACATTTTGGACCATAGTCCTTAGCATCTGCAAACATTTGTAAGAATTTATAATGGTTAAAAATTAAATTAATTAAGAAACAATATAAATTCATACTATATAACATCTCATTTCATACATATGCACAAAAGAAAAGAAGCTGAAAGCATATGCAAGTTTTCTTAAAAAATAAGGGTAACATGAACTTCATTAATCAGCAATCATTTATTAGCAACCATTGTAACAAAGTATAGATTAATTTTAAAATTGTCATACCATTTAAATATTTTTGTGTTGTATTTGGTGAAATTCCTTTTTCCTTTGATGATTCCTTTGAATTCCCACTAGCTTCATGGTCCATGGTTTCTGAAAATAATGTAAGAAATTATTATCATAGTTTTAAATTATTGAAGAAAAAATGAATTTATAAATACTACCACTACTTGCATCATTGTATGTGTAACAAAATGAACACGAACAATAACAAGTGTAGAACTCACAATAATAGCCAATCATGGTGTTGATTAGAGAAAGGGCGCCACCCCTAAATAATTTATTATGTTATTTTAATTGTGCCTATAAGAAAGCTAGCACTTGCTAGATTTCCTTCTAGTTCAAGCATTATTAAGCACGTTACCAAGAGACAACAATACACTATGAATAAATAACAACAATAGTTCTTTTAATTGTGTTTATAAGAAAGCTAGCACCTGCTAGCTTTCCTTCTAATACAAGCATTTAGCACGTTACCAAGAGACAACAATACACTGTGAATAAATAACAACAATAGTAGATACTATAACAACATCATGTTTACACAAAATTCATTAATCAACAATCATTTATTAGCAACCATTGTAACAAAGTACAGACTAATTTTAAAATTGTCATACCAATTAAAGATTTTTTTGTTGTATTTGGTGAACTTCCTTTTCCCTTTGATGATTCCTTTGAATTCCCACTAGCTTCATGGTCCATGGTTTCTAAAAATAAAGTAAGAATCTATCATCATAGTTTCAAATTATCGAAGAAAATATGAATTTATAAATACTACGACTACTTGCATCATTGTATGTGTAACAAAATGAACAAGAACAATAACAAGTGTAGAACTCACAATAATAGCTAATCATGTTGTTGATTAGAGAAAGGATGCCACCCCTAAATAATTTATTATGTTCTTTTAATTGTGTCTATAAGAAAGCTAGCACCTGCTAGCTTTCCTTCTAGTACAAGCATTAAGCACATCACCAAGAGACAACAATACACTGTGAATAAATAACAACAATATTTCTTTTAATTGTGTCTATAAGAAAGCTAACACCTGCTAGCTTTCCTTCTAGTACAAGCATTAAGCACGTTATCAAGAGACAAAAATACACTGTGAATAAATAACAACAATAGTAGATACTACAACAACATCATGTTTACACAAAATTTATCTTTTATAGTCATGTATATTCTTAGTTTTCTATAGAGACCATAAAAAGGAAAACACATTGAAGAATTTTTTCTATCACATACTAGCCTTTGCCAACAACATTGCATTGTAAAGAAAATCTAGTGCATGATGAAATTCCTTCTATCACAAACACAAACACATTGTCAAGAAAACATTGCAACAATAATCTTTCCTAGGACATCTCCATGCTTGTGAAATTTGTCCTTACTTTTTGAAGACAATGAATTTTTATTCCATGCCTACATAGCTCGTTGTTCCAATATAAGAAATTTTAAACCCTCAAATGATTAGAAGGCCCTTTGTATGGAATATGTGGTCTACGAATGAAATATGGGACAAATAGAAGCATGATTCCAACAACAACATTGCATTGTGAAAAAAAAAATTTGAATTAAAAAACAATGTGAATTCAACTTCTATGACATCTCATTTCATGCATATGCACAAAAGCAAAGAAGCTAAAAGCATATGCAAGTTTTCTTAAAAAATAAAGATAACATGAAATTCATTAATCAATAATCATGTATTGGCAACCATTGTAACAAAGTACAAACTAATTTTAAAACTGTCATACCATTTAAATATTTTGATGTTGTATTTGGTGAACTTCCTTTTTCCTTAGACGATTCCTTTGAATTCCCACTAGCTTGAGGGTCCATGGTTTCTGAAAATAAAGTAAGAAACTATTATTATAGTTTCAAATTATTGAAAAAAATATGAATTTATAAATACCACCACTACTTGCATCATTGTATTTGTAACAAAATGAACAAAAACAATAACAAGTGTGGAACTCACAATAATAGCTAATCATGGTGTTGATTAGAAAAAGGGTTCCACCCCTAAATAATTTATTATGTTATTTTAATTGTTTGTATAAGAAATCTATCACCTTCTAGCTTTCCTTCTAGCACAAGCATTATTAAGCACGTTACCAAAAGACAACAATAGTACATACTACAACAACATCATGTTTACAAAAAATTTATCTTTTAGTCATGTATATTCTTAGTTTGCTATAGAGACTGTAAAAAGGCAAACACATTGAAGAATTTTTTCTATCACATACAAGATATTTCCAACAACATTGCATTGTATAGTAAATCTAGTGCATGATGAAATTCCTTCTATCACAAACACAAACACATTGTCAAAAACAAACAGTGCAACAATAATCTTTCCTAGGACATCTCCATGCTTGCAAAATTTTTCCTTGCTTTTTTAAGACAATGAGGTTTTAGTCCATGCCTATGTAGATCGTTGTTAAAATATAAGAAATGTTAAACCCTCAAATTACTGGAAGGCCTTTTGTATGGAATATGCGGTCTAAGAATGAAATATGGGACAAATAGAAGCATGTTTCCAACAACATTGCATTGTGAAAAAAATCATTCTATATTACCCTCTATCACAAACACAAGCACATTGTCAATAAAAATGTTGCAAGGTGAAAGAAATCTAACGCATGTTAAATTTCATTTTAGCATAAAAATAAACACTTAAGAACATTGTATGGTAAAATAAATCTAGCATTTGGTAGAATTACTTCTAGAAAAAACATGAGCACATTGCCAATAACAATATTGCTAACAAAATTAAATGAAGCACATGCTAGATTTTTTTCTAATAAAGACATGAGCACATTGCCAATAACAACATTGCTAGGTGAAAGAACTTTAAGCATGCCACATTTCCTTCTAGAATAATTAAAAGCTCACGTCAACATTGCAAGGTGAAAGAAATTTAGCGTGTGCTAGATTTACTTCTAGCACAAACATAAGCACCTTGCCAACATAAACATTGCAACAGGGTAAAAGGAAATCTAGCACATGCAACATATCCTTACACCACAAACATAAGAAAATAACAACATTGTATGGTTAAACAAACCTAATACATGTTGGATTTACTTCTAGCATAAACACGGGGATATTACCAATAACTTCATTGTAAGGAAAAAGAAATGTAGCACCCACAAGATTTTCTTCTAGCACAAACAAAGTCACATTGCCAATAATAACATTGTAAGGTGAAAGAAATCTAACTCGTGCTATATTTTATTCTATCATAAACAAAAGTGCATAACAACATTGCAAGGTGAAAAAAATGTAGCATATGTTAGATTTACTTCTATCAAAAACACAACCATATTTTCAACAATGCAAGAAAAAATAAATCTAGTGTCTGCAAAATTTCCTTCTAGCATAGACATAAACACATTTTCAAATAAAAAAAATTCAAAGCATTAGATTTCCTTCTAGCATAAATAACTAGATTGTCAAAAATAAGATGCCATTGTGAAGAAAATATAACACATAGTAGATTTCCTTCTTGTACAAATTCAGAAACATATTGTCAACAACAACATTGTTGGGCAAAAAAAATCTAACACAGGTTAGATTTCTTTGTATCAGAAACAAAAGCACATTGCAAATAATAACATTGCAAGGTGAAATAAATCTAATGCATACTAGATTTCCTTCTAATGGAAAAATTATCACATAACAACATTGTAGGTTGAGAAAAATTTAGCTTGTCTTATATTTACTTCTAATACAAACATATAAATATTTCTAACAACAACAATGCAAGACAAAAAAGAATCTAGCACATGTCAGATTTCCTTTTAGCCTAAACACAAAGATGTTACTAATAACAACATTGCAATGTAAAAGAAATATAACATGTGCTAGATTTTCTTTTAGCGCAAACATAAGCACATAGCAACATTATAGAGTGAATGAAATTTAGCAAGTGCTAGACTTATGTCTACCACAAATACAAACATGTTTCCAACAACAACATTGTAGAGTATAATAAATCTAACATGTGATCAATTTTATTACAATACAAACACAAACACGTTTCAAATTGAAATAAATCTAACACATGCTATATTTCCTTCTACCACATAACAACATTGAAGGACAAAAGAAATCTAGTGCATGCTATAGATTTATTTCTATCACAAACACAATGACATTCAAAGGTGAGGGAAACATAATTTGTGCTGTATTTCCTTCTAGCCCCACCATAAGTGTGTTTCCAATAACAAAATTATAAGGTGAAAGAAATCTAATGTGTGTAAGATTTCCTTCTAGCATAAATACAAGCACACAAGCCCATTATAAGGTGAAAAAATTCTAGTGCATGCTAGATTTACTTCTAGCAAAAAAAACAAGCATGTTGACAACAACAACATTATAGGGCAAAGGAAATCTAACATGTGCTAGATTTCCTTATAGCACAACACAAGCACATTATAAGATGAAACAAATCTAGGATGTGCTATATTTCCTTCTATCACACACATAAGAACATAACAACATTGTAGGGTTAAATAAATCTAACACGTGCAAAATTTACTTCTACCACAAGCTAAAGCACATTGTCAATAACAACATTGCAAGAAAAGAAATCTAACATGTGCTAAATTTCCTTCTAACATAGTCACATGCATATTTCCAATAACAACATTGCAAGGTCAAATAATCTAGCATATTTCCTTCTAGCACAAACAACCAGATTTCCAACCACAACATGGCATTCTGAAACAAATCTAGTGCGTGCTAAATTTCCTTCTAGCTCAAACCCAAACATAACAGCATTGTAGGGTTAAATAAATCTAACACATGCAAAATTTACTTGTAGCACAAGCTAAAGCACATTGCAAATAACAACATCGAAAGAAAAGAAATCTAACATGTGCTAAATTTCTTTCTAACATAGTCACATGCATATTTCTAATAACAACATTGCAAGGTCAAAGAATATAGCATATTTCCTTCTAGCAGAAACAACCAGATTGCCAACCACAACATGGAATTCTGAAACAAATCTAGTACGTGCTAAATTTCCTTCTAGCTCAAACCCAAACATAACAACATTGTAAGGTTAAATCAGTCTAACACATGCAAATTTTACTTCTAGCACAAGCTAAAGCACATTGCCAATAACAACATTGCAAGAAAACAAATCTAACATGTGCTAAATTTCCTTCTAACATAGTCACATGCATATTTCCAATAACAACATTGAAAGGTCAAAGAATCTAGCATATTTCCTTCTAGCACAAACAACCAGATTTGCAACCATAACATGGCATTCTGAAACAAATCTAGTGCATGATAAATTTCCTTCTAGCTCAAACCCAAACATAACAACATTGTAGGGTTAAATAAATCTAACACATGCAAAATTTGCTTCTAGCACAAGCTAAAGCACATTTCCAATAACAACATTGCAAGAAAACAAATCTAACATGTGCTCAATTTCCTTCTAACAAAGTCACATGCATATTTCCAATAACAACATTGCAAGGTCAAAGAATCTAGCATATTTCCTTCTAGCACAAACAACTAGATTGCCAACCACAACATGGCATTCTGAAACAAATCTAGCGCATGCTAAATTTCCTTCTAGCTCAAACCCAAACATAACAACATTGTAGGGTTTTATAAATCTAACACATGCAAAATTTACTTCTAGCACAAGCTAAAGCACATTGACAATAACAACATTGCAAGAAAATAAATCTAACATGTGCTACATTTCCTTCTAACATAGTCAATGTGACCAAAAATACAAACATGTTTCCAACAACAACATTGTAGAGTATAATAAATCTAACGTGTGATCAATTTTATTCCAACAGAAACACAAACACGTTTCAAATTGAAATAAATCTAACATGTGCTATATTTCCTTCTAGCACATAACAACATTAAAGGACAGAAGAAATCTAGTGCATGCTATAGATTTATTTCTATCACAAACACAATGACATTCAAAGGTGAGGGAAGCATAATGTGTGCTATATTTCCTTCTAGCCCCACCATAAGCGTGTTGTCAATAACAAAATTATAAGGTGAAATAAATCTAATGTTTGTAAGATTTCCTTCTAGCATAAAGACAAGCACTTAAACCCATTATAAGGTGAAATAATTCTAGTGCATGCTAGATTTACTTCTAGCAAAAAAACAAGCATGTTGACAACAACAACATTATAGGGCAAAGGAAATCTAACGTGTGCTAGATTTCCTTATAGCGCAACACAAGCACATTATAAGATGAAACAAATCTAGGACGTGCTATATTTCCTTCTAGCACACACATAAGAACCTAACAACATTGTAGGGTTAAATAAATCTAACACATGCAAAATTTACTTCTAGCACAAGCTAAAGCACATTGCCAGTGGAAACATTGTAAGAAAAGAAATCTAACATGTGCTAAATTTCCTTCTAACATAGTCACATGCATATTTCCAATAACAGCATTGCAAGGTCAAAGAATCTAACATATTTCCTTCTAGCACAAACAACTAGATTGCCAACCACAACATGGCATTCTGAAACAAATCTAGTGCGTGCTAAATTTACTTCTAGCTCAAAGCCAAACACATTGTCAATAAAAATTTTGCAAGTTGAATTCCAACGCGTGCTAAATTTCCTTGTAGCACATAACAAACATTGTAAGGAAAAAAATATCTAGCATGTGCTATATTTACTTTTATCAAAAACTCAAGCTTATTTCTAACAACAACATTATCAAGAAAAAAAAATTTAACACGTGCTAGATTTCATTCTGTCATAAATGAAAGTGCATTGCTAATAACAACATTGTAAGATGAAAAAAGTATAATGAGTGATATATTTCCTTCTAGCATAAATAAGCGCACATTGTCGAAAAAACCATTGCAAGGTGAAGGAAATCTAACCCATGCTAAGTTTTCCTATAGCAAAAACATAAGCACATAACAACATGGCAGGGTTAAAGAAATCTAGCTCGTGCTAGATTTACTTTTAGCAAAAACACAAGTATATTTCCAAAAGAAATATTGCAGGGAAAAAAGAAATTTATTTTGTGCTAGATTTGATTCTATCCTAGACACAAGACATTCTCAATAGAAACATTGAAAGGTGAAAGAAATCTAACATGTGTGAGATTTACTTTTAGTAGAAAGACAAGCATATTTCCAGAAATAAAGGTGCATGCGAAAAGAAAACTAGGACCTGTTAAATTTTCTTCTAGGAAAAACACAAACACAATGGAAATAATAACATTACAAGTGGAATGAAATCTAATGTGTGCTACATTTCATTTTAGCACAAACAACCAGATTTTAAACAACAATCTGAAATTAGAAAACTTTCCAGGATTTGTGGATTTTTCTCCATGAAGCTGCATAGAAAATGTAGTAACAATTGTTTTGGAAAGGCAACCAACCATGCCAATTTACTCCTATGTAACTCAGGGTTGGGTTCTAGTGACTTGGTAGAGCACTAACTTGTTTAACAGAGGGGTCTAGCCAGATAATGTTGGATCGCTTTCATGGATGTCTAAATCTGATCTTGAGAGGACAATGTAAATATCTTGCATTTAGTAAAAAATTTGAACCAACATAATATAAAGTTGGAGTAGGTGCTTGTATATTTAACACTAGTTTTGTTGGGTAGAAGTGTAGTGCAGATAAGCCCTTGTTAATATGGATTTTTTGAGTATGCAGAGCTATTTCTTCTCCATTTTGGCTCTGTGCATCTCAAATTCTAGAGAGGTGAATACATTTCAGCTATGGGAAGGGGTTGATGTAAAGGAAGATGGGTAAACATGTCGGTATATTGGTCTTACATTATTGTTTCATATAATGGTAATTTGATAGCTATAATACTAATGGCCCAAATAATATTTCAGCTACTTCAAATAATTAGTAACTATTAGGTGGCGTGGGCAACCCCTAGAAAAGAAAATGAGAGTTCCCTTGTTAGAATCTCCCTTCTCATTCACGTTTATGTTGCTTTGAAATTAAGCAGCTCTTCATGTGTTCTTGTGAGCTTTGTGCTTCTTTCATTGGTTGGACTTAAAATCGGCAATCATCTTTTTAGCAATCTGCACAATTGATGCAACTCCATTTGGGTGAATTCTGAATCAAGCATCAACTAATCAGAGTGCAATGGACACATTGATTCCTACACAAGTAGGAGCTTTGGTTTTTGCATTTATGCAACTTTTGGGGATCATTATAGTCCTGTGTAAGATTTCATGGAAGGTATTCATTGTGTTTATACCAGTGAGTTCAACTTGTATATGGTATCATTAATATTACATATCATCAACTAGGGAAGTGGCTCGGTTGTCATTAGTTTCTAGAGCTCCAATCGTACAAAATTTTGGAGAATCAATCTCTGGAGCAGCCACCATTAGAAGTTTTGACTAGGAGTCTTGGTTCATGGAGAGAAATATCTAGTTGATTGATATGTATACTAGACCTAGTCTCCATAATGTTGGGGCTAATGCATGGATTTGTATTCTAATGGTTTTACTATCAAGTATTGAATTTTCATTCTCTATAATATTCCTAATGGAAATTTACAATGATAAGCAAAGCATGTATAGTAAAAAAGAACAAAGACACAAAATTTACAACACATTAAATACCCAAAAATATCCATAAACTGTGTGATTTGAAGCATTCTATTAATATAAATGTTGGGTACAAAGGTAAGATGAGAAAACATGCACCTAGGCTTGCCCAAGGCAAGCTAACAATGCCCAGGTCATGAAATCGACTACTCTAACATGCAATATGGTTGTCCCCCACAATCTCTCCGCTAAGTGAAAAATTGCTTTGTTGGCTACAAACAATGGTTGTTAGGGTCTCCTTTGGTGCTCATAAAATTCCAGGAAATTAACCTCGGGCTCTCCTCCAATAACCCACAAAAACTCACGAAGGAATCTGCCAAATGTTGACCTTGGAATTTCAGCCCAATTTCCCCCTAGCTCCTCTAGTTGTTGGCTGAGTTGGGACCCCTATTTGACCAAGCGAATCTACCCAAAAAATTCTACCAAATTATTTATGAGCTCCTTGTCAAAAACCCATAAAAAAACCAGAAAGGGCTTTCTCTAGTTTTGACGCTCCAAAATTGACCTCAAAATGCTTGGCCCTCCTCCACAACCAGATGCTCGACCTGCTCCTACACCAAAATGCTGGAAAATCACCCATGATTTCTGCCAATCTAATTTCAAACAACCCCAACTCCTCAATCCCTTTCACAAGCCAATTATTGGCTTTGCCTCGAAATTTCGGCCCAATTTCCCCCTAGCTCCTCCAATTGTTGGTTGAGGTGGGACCCTATTTGACCCCGCAGATCTACCCAGAAAATTGTACCAAATTATTTCTGAGATCCTTGTAAAAAACCCAAAAAAACCCAAAAAGGGCTTGCTCTAGTTTTGCCGCTCCAAAATTGACCTCAAAATTCTTAGCCCTCCTCCACAAGCAGGAACTGTAACCTGTAGTAGATGTTGGGCTTGCTCCTCCAGAAAAATGCTAGAAAATCACCCATGATTTCCCCCAATCTAATTCCAAACAACCTCATCTCCTCAATCCATTTCACAAGCTAATTGTTGGCTTTGCCTCATCAACTCCTCCAAGAGCCCTTGTGTACTTTCCCCTTTTTGCATCATTCGAGTGTCTATAATCTCACCAATCACTGTGCATGCGAGTCTAACACCTTCATGATCTTTCTAGCTTCCCCACAACTGGCCAAGATTATGCTTTGATACGATTGTAATATTCCTAATGGAAATCTACAATGATAAGAAAACCAAGCATAGTAAAAAAAAACAAACACCCATAATTTACAACACATTAAATGCCAAGAAATATCCATTAATTGTGCTGAGTTGAGCCATTTTATTAATATAAATTTTGGGTACAAAGGTAAGATCAGAAAGCATGCACTTGGTCTTTCCCAAGGAAACCTAACAATGCCCATGTGATGAAATTGGCTACTCTAACATGCAATGTGATTGTCCCCAACAATCTCTATGTTGAACAAGTGAAAAAAGGCACTGCTGACTGCAAAAAATGGTTGTTAGGGCCTCATTCGGTGCCCAGAAAATTTCGGGAAATTAACCTCAGGTTCTGCTCCAATAACCCACAAAAACCAACGAAGGAATTGGCCAAATGTTGACCTCATACATTTTGGCCCAATTCCCCCTAGCTCCTCCAGCTCCTGGCTGAGTTGGCACCAAAATGGTAGAAAATCCCCCACAATTTCCTTTCCTGTGTCTCGGCTGAACCATAAATGTGTGGTATCCTCCCAGCTACCAATGATGAGTAGAATTTTCCTCCTTGTGGTGGCATTCGTGGTCCACTGAAGAAGAGGGTGACTTGGCCCCCATAAAAGACTGCGTAGTTCCTGGGCAAGATGATGCAGGCCCCCGCTCCAAAAATTCATACTGTCATGGAAATACCTCCTGCTCTTTTAAATCCTTCTCTTTTTTCTTGGAGTTTGGTCAAGGAATGTTTCAACGATAATGTAGCCCCTATCTCCGACACCACTCTCCAACAAGAACTGTGTGGGTCATTTCTTGCATCCCAGCTAAACCTAAAATGTGTGGTATCCTCCCAACTACCAAAGATTATTAGAATTTTCCTCCCTAGAGTGGCACTTGTGGTTCACCGAAGAAGATGGTGATATTTCCCTTTGGAAACCTCTGGTGCTAAACAGCACCTGTGACTCAGTTGAACAGCTTGAGCAACAATGTGTAAAATGACAAATTATCGAAAGGTACTCAATGTTGCCTTCAACCCTCTATTTCTAATTGTTGCTTCACCTTTCCTTGGAAGTCCCTCATCAAAACATTTTGATCTCCTTTCCACCAAATCAATTATTCCTTGAGGGGTGGCCCCCACATTCCACAAAGGTTGATTTTGTATATTTCCACTAAGTCCCATGTACCAAAAATGTCTCAAATGCCCAGATTACAAAATTGTGCTATGCTTGGCACTCCCTTAGTAAATTTCATTAATCCTGTCAAATGAAAAATCAAAATTGGTGATATTACATTCTCTTTGGTGTTCCTCATTTGCTTGCTTGGAAATTTAATTAGACCAAGCATTGCAAGGTTGAAAATAACATATGGTCTAAATCTGAACATGATACAAACCTGGGTAACATGATGTCTTTGTTTTGTGGAGACCAAGATTATCTCAATGGAGAGAATAATTCAATATTCACGTATTCCCACTGAGCCACCATTGATCATGGAAAATTGTAGAACAAATCCAACTGTTGATCTAGAGGAACAATAGATCTATCTGATTTGCAGGTGCATTATGGGCCACATCTTATGTTTCTCTTGAAAGGCCTTACATGCACTTTCCCTGGAGGTACAAAGGAGGCAGTTGTGGGGCAGACAGAAAGTGGCAAATCTACTCTCATTCAATCCATTTTTGGCATTGTGGAACCAACAAAGGGATTGATGGAGTCAACATCTCAACAATAGGCCTCCATGAGCTAAGATCCAAAAGTAAGCATTATTCCCCAAGAACCAACAATGTTTGGGGCAATATAAGAAATAATTTGGATTCTTAGGAAGACTGCTCGGATGATGAGATTTGGGAGGCTTTGGACAAGTGCCAATTTGGTGAAATTATACAATAAATTTGATTCCTCAATGATTGATAATGGAGGAAACTAGATTGTGGGTTAATGCTAGCTCATCTGTTTGTTTTATTATGGTGGAGGTGGGTCCCTTGTCCCATAAACAAGGAAGTCTCATACACCAATTTAGTGTCTGGTTTAGTCATGACCTTAAAATTGGATAAGAATAATAATAATTTACATGCTTCAAATCACCAATTCATCCAATAAAATTTCCCAAAACCTTCTATATTCTGAACACATAAATAACAATGAAAATTTTAATCCACTCTTACATAAATCCATTAGAAGCAGCCCCTCTTCCAGAAAGTAACTCTGTTATCCATCCATCTATAAAATTCAAATCCACAGGTTTTAATCCATTGCAATTGAAATATCTCAGCAAGAGGTTACAACCTTGGATGTACTTTACAACGTGATATGTTTATCCATCCCCAAAAGAATTTTTGTAAACTTCGTGACACCATAAATGTCTTCTCCAACCAGCTCTAGAAATTCTCCTCTTAATTGGAGGACACAATATTGTTTCAAATGCTATTCCAATTACATTTTTGAAAACTATCTGGATTTGTTTGTGGTATGGGAGGCAAGTGATTCTTAATTCATAGGTTCAATAAATTGCATGTATTCATCCTCAAATCCTGCAAGGACTATCCTCATTCTTCTTGCAAAATGGTGTTGTATTGCCTTATATGGTAGTGCTTTAATTGCTGGGGACAAAATGATTTATAAAAATGAATATTTAAAGCCTATATGTGCTGATATACATACAATGTTGCTATTGGAAGAATTGATTTCATACCTTATTCACGATGCTATATACCTATGACTTTAGCCTTTTTACAAACTCGCATTCCAAACTCTTTCTACTAGTAGTTTGCAGGATGAGACCAAATGCTTGTGGCCATGCATAATAGTTCTATAGTTCTTTCCTGTCTTCCTTAGCATACTCACATCAATATCCATATTTATGCACCTTATCAAACAATGGAAATCCGAGATGATGTGTGATAGGAAACTTGTCCATCATTACTCAACAACCGGAAAACATTTTTAGTTTGCAATTCTTCTAAAGGATAGCCTCTATAGTAGATGTTTCACATGATGTTTCATCAAACCTTTCTAATAATATTTTAGTGAACTTTGCATAAGTATATGTATTTGCATTCTTTAAGGAAAAAGATTCAAATAACCACCAAGCATAGGCCTTACCCTCAAAATGCAGCGCCACTACTTTGATGCCTTCCATTTCTGAAACTTGATGTTGTTGCACATAGTTGTCTAGCACCTCCACCCAAACCCTAGCTGGACATTT
Source organism: Pinus albicaulis (assembly GCA_034641835.2). Taxonomy (NCBI): domain Eukaryota; kingdom Viridiplantae; phylum Streptophyta; class Pinopsida; order Pinales; family Pinaceae; genus Pinus; species Pinus albicaulis. Next base: position 929,287,428 of record CM076583.1, read on the forward strand.
AGGTGATCCATCAAAAGTAGATAGGAAGAATCTACCCACACCATGCTACTTGCTCCTTGTGCTTCTTTCCTCCTTGATCTTGCAAAATTCTTGGAAGTTCAAGTGATCTGTGAACTCCTTAGATTGAGCTTCATACTCCCGCAAATAATCACCAAGAGTCTCTTTCTTTGGCACATCTCCTTTCTTCCTCTTCATGAAGAATTTTCTGACAAAACGTTGTAGATTTGATGGTATGGATGAGTTCTCATACCCAAAAGATGAGGATTTAAAACCTTCCTCATGTATAGATCTTGTAGATCTTGTTGAGGGATTTCCATGTCTTTTCCTCCTCATTTCTTTGATGTCTTTGCTTCTACCTGGCAGAGTTTGATAGAGAAATTTTGAGAACCTCTTGCCTCTAGAAAATAAGGGCTTGCTTTGATCTCTCTTGCAGATCTTCTTCTCCCCATGAGAAGATTTCATAATTCTTGAAGCTCATAGGCTGAGCCAAGAAAGTTTCTTTGATACCACTGTAATATCCCCAAATGAGGGAATTTCTACAACAATAAGAACACCTTAAGATGTTCCAAAGTTGGAGATGCAGCAATAAATCAATTCATAAGTGTATTGGAACACATAGTCATCATATTGTAATCACAACAGCAAAATATATCTTCATATAATGTCTCCAAGTGGGGAAAAGCAATAATATTGGCCCCAAAAACCTTATTTCCTGAAGATTAAGTTATAATAGTGGAAAATAATGGTTCTGTCCATTATAAAATGTAATAAGGGACTTGCATACAAAATGGTTTCAAAAACAAATGTATTTTTCCTAGCTAAACAGGCCTCCCATGCTTAGAAGTAATGTCTGGTCGAGAGATGACCACCAGTGTGCTTAATGCAATACCTAATGAATTGGGAAACTGTGTATCAAGTATCTATGGAAAGAAAGAAAATACTCCATTCAGTGATCTATGGTCATTATGCAAAATTGAAGAAACCAAATTGAAGACAAAGAACAACGTTGGATCAAGTGAACAAACTCAAGCAAATGCAGAAATGGCAAGGAAGAAAGCGATGTCTTGAAAAAAATTTCAAAAGAAAATCGACATGTCTAAGATTTTATGTTATGAATGTAATGAATATGGGCATTTCAAAAGTAATTGTCCTAAACTCAAGAAGGACAATTGTTAAAATAGGCAACTAGGTCCAAATTCCACTTTGGACAACTTCTTTGGAGAATATAATTATGGCATTGAATTCCTTTTTTCAAGAGGACCAAAATCGACCTAAAGATCGTCATATTTGGATAAGGAAAAGTGTGTTTTTTAATTTATGTTTTCTCACATGTAAATTATCAAGGTTGGCCTCACCTATATGTCGGCTCACCTAGTCCAATGGTCACGTCTTTGGACCCCCACCGAATGGTATATATAGAGGTGTTTTTTCGCTCATTTTACACACATCAACTTGCTTGAATATGTGTCTGAGGCAGCCAAGGTCTTCAAGGATTGTTTAATTGTTTCGGTTCTCTTCTGTCACAGGGTCGAGATTCTTTTGAGAGATAGTCACACCTCTTAGGCTAATTTTGGGCATCGTTGAAGTCTGTTGGAGGCCTCAATAGCTCCTCTCAACATATCTACTAACAGAGATCTTTAGCAGCACTCAGCAATCCCTCTGCTTCTTGCATCTCTTGATAAAGAGAATATTTCCCTGATCTTACTCCCTCTTACTGAAAGGGACCACAACCTAAACTTTTCTTTCTAGGGTGCGCAGTGTCTGTCAGAAAACCTGCTTATCATGAGATCGTTCCACTTAAACATGCCATACAACAGGTATGTCATTTTCTGTGCCATGTAAAGTGGTATGTGAAATGTAGGATTCTTTGAATCCTCTTCTGCAATATACAACAATGGTGATCATGTGTATAAATGACTGCTGGAGAGTTTCCTCAAATGCCCATGCTTGCCACCTTATGCACTCTTTCTTCAATAGTTCTTCAGAGTAACAGATTTCAGTCTTTAGGAAATAAAGGTGGACCTCAAGAGATCCAATACTTAAATGTGTTCTTACCATCTACCATACTATCGATCCAACCTCTCTCTGCAATGTACTTCAGATAAAACTATCTTAATGAACAACTATCCATCTTTGTATCAATGCAAACAATTGATAGAGGAGAGGATGATTATCAACATCAATAGCTGAATCCAAACATCATAGCTCTCACTGAATATCGAGAAGGTAACCTTGGCTAAAATGTAACCATCTACAATCTGCTATTAATCCTAGGATTTTATAGCTCCCTCTGAAGCTTTGTTTTGTATGATCATCTAGCCTTTAATCATGTGCTATCCATATGAGAGATGCAACTTCCATAAGGCAACTAATCCATGATGGGGAATGTTCCTTTGCATTCATGTGACTATTTCTATAAGACTATTCCTTATAATATCTTGGCTTCAATCAGGATCTTCAACTTATCATGCTCGACAAGACATAGAATCTATCTTGTACCTTCTTTAGGACACCTTTGATTTCGAGCTGATGAGTGTTTCCCAAAAGGGATTGTTCCATAGTGCCATGCACTTCTTCTCTTAGCTGATCTTTAAAATAAGGGCTCCAGGTGTGCTGCATTATCAAAAGTGTTGTATTTTCTTTTACTAGAAGATCCCAGGAGCTTCTTCAAAAGATGAACTATTCTATTGTCTCGTTCACAACAAGACTATAACACAGTTGGCAATTTATAGGAGCTTCAACATATGATCATGGATTTTGGACTGAAACAATAATGCGGTAAATGATGTTGAGCTGGATATGCCATATATATAGAAGAGAGGATATAGGGCAAGAGCGTATACTGATAAAAACTACCAGAGATATGATGTCATTACCATTATATTGATTCTCGTGGCATTAGAATGAGTAGACCTAAACATTTGAGAGACCTGTAGCCACAGATGAGAGAGAGTGTGGAAGAGTGAGGATAATACGATGACCGTTACAGAGATGTCATTTCATAATGTGATATTTTGTGTAATGTGGTGATGCTGCTTAAAATAGAGGTAGAAATGCCAAATGCCTTGCTCTAGAAATTATGCCAAATATAATGGCATAGATATTAAGTCAGATCCAAGGCTCGAGAGATAGTCAGAGAACCATACTACTAGAAATCTCTTACAGGTTTCCTGAAAGCAAGAGACCATTTCTGAGATTGATTACAGACAGTTTGCTGTGCAAGGTCATCTTTAGGACAGATTGATACCTCAACAATTTTGATTTCCACAGAAATATGTTTGTATAGAGCCAATGTTGCTTACAGCTTGAATATATTCGATCAGACTTCAAAAACGCTTGGAAAACCTTAGATCAAATTTTCACATGAAGATAATGTGGAGTGAAATCAACGTTAAGATGATCATGTCTTTCCAATTGTTCCATCAGTGAATATGAGGATATCCTTGGATAAGGTTTCCAAACATGAATTGATCTCAATCCTTATAGTTGATAATAGATTTTTCAAAATAGACTTTGTGGTTTCAGAAGAGGGACCAAAACCCTTCTGCTCTGACTTGATGCCCTTAGACATAGGTTCAAGTGTGTCATCAAACAAGCCCTTCTTCAAGAACGAATTATAGATAACATGCTTTGTTAAAAGGAAACCATTTACTGACAACTGATAGGATACTTGTCCTCTTATATGTAGGATGCATCAACAGAGGTTTTTAAATTTGGCTTCAATAGAGATATTGACCAAGTATCGTTATGAACTAATCTGAACCACTCGTTTACGTGAATATGTCACTGTAGTGTATCAGGACCAAAACAAAAATGCTCAGAATTACCATGTTACTGTGAACTAGATTGTAAGATGTTGCATCACTGATTGTTTCTCAGACCACAGAGACTGATCATAAACTCATTCACTGCTACTGGATTATATAAGGAGCTTGATTATATATGATTTATGGGCTGCTTTTATCATAAGGTGAAAATCCTGCCGTTGTGGCAACCAAGACCTCTTTACAGTGGAAGCCCATTTTAAACTTATTATTATAGAATGAACAGACATCGACTTCTCCAAATAGAGTAACAGACTCACCCATTGTTATTCTATAGAACATACCATTGATATTTAAATAGAGCAGAAATGAGACGAAGGTATTCTTCAAACTTGATCCAATCTCAGAGAAAGATCATCGAAACTATTTGTTGGACTTTAGGTACCCTTCTTTAATGATGATCTAGGTGAAATAACCATCACGGTTTATCATATCAGGACGACCTCTTCGAAGCTCAGACACATCACAAATAAGGTCACTATTTTTCTTAGAATCTTCTATAGCTCCACATATCCGATTAGGCAATAGAATTCTTAGAGTTTTGCTCGAATGACTGTTGTAGGACAACGGCCAAGATTAGCATTACATTCTTACAGTGATACTACAATAATTCTAGCAATACTTCTCACTGTTTTTCAGAAAATAGGAATCAAGTCAGCCAATCTTCCACAACACTGATGAACGCAGATCATAATAAATTCTAAGTTTCCTCAACTCCACCAAGCCAAGGGATTTGATTTCTTATTCTGACATATAAATCATTTTATGTCACTATGACACCTCAGAGTCAAGGCAAGGATCTTAAAGGGAAACATCTCCTTCTATATGTTGGTGATGATGATACAGTCTAAATCTTGATTGGATAGAACTGCTAAATATTCCTCTGAAAATATCTTGAAATTACTTTAAACACACCTTATAAATATTGAAACATACCTTGATGACTTCCAACCTTTGCTCGTAATGATTGGGTTTCTCTTGAATTGGTGACCATGTTCACTAATTAGGGCTTGTAGAAGGCCTTAAGACAATATCACAGATTTTTCATTCTTGAACTCGGACTTGTCCTACAACAAAGGGCTGAAGGTTAGTTACTGAAATTCCTTAGATGCTTCTTAGTGATTGCAATCTCTTAAGCTTGGGCTTGTCCTCACCTGAGCTTTGATACCATATTAATTTTGAGTTAACATTTTCTTTGCTTTGCTTAGGTTCATTTGCCCATTAATCCATTAGAAATCACATTAATCATGACTATAACTAATGAAAGAACATAAATGATAAAAGATGAAGACAAGCCAAGGTAGTAGAACACAAGAGTATGGCTCATGCCAGGGAAAAACCCCAAAATGGGGAAAACCCTTGATCAAATATTCTTATTATCAAATTTTCAACAGAGAGAGAGATAGAGTACAATGATTCAAATTCAATACTGACTTGCCAATTTTAAGATCTAATCATCACATCCCTTTAGAAAAATGAATGACCTATCCGAAAATGTAATATGGTATGAAATGCATACATGCTACTGAAGGGGATTAGACTAATTAGGGCTACTTACAAATCACTGTTAACTGCATCAAGAACCCTCCTCATGACTTCTGCTGAGCTTGACATACAAGGAGCTATTCTAGCCCTCTTCCATTTGATCAAAAACATCTCTACAGCTATGGCCAGCCTTCAAACAATGTCTGTAGTATGATACTATTAGACTGAGCTAGTACAAGCCCTAAAGAAGACCTGCAGCTCTCCAGTTTCCAACTCGACCTCCATATAGCACTCTATCTAGGCCCGCGACAACCCTTAATCCCAATGGCTCTCTTCTGTATGAAACTCGGCCTCCATATAGCACTTGATCTAGGCCAATGGCAGCCCTAAATCATAGTGGCTCTCTTTTTTTCCTATCAGGCCTCCAACAGACTTCAACAATGCCCAAAATTACCTTAAGAGGTGTGATTGTCTCTCAAAATACTCTCGGCCCTGTGACAGAAGAGAACCAAAATAATTAAACAATCCTTGAAGACCTCGACTGCCTCAGACACATATTCAAGCAAGTTGATGGGTGTAAAATGAGCGAGAAAACACCTCTATATATACCATTCGGTGGGGATCAAGAGACGTGACCATTGGACTAGGTGAGCCTACATATAGGTGAGGCCAACCTTAATAATTTACATGTGATAAAACATAAATTAGAAAACCCACTTTTCCTTATCCAAATATGACGATCTTTAGGTCAATTTTGGTCCTCTTGAAAAAAGGAATTCAATGCCATAATTATATTCTCCAAAAGGAGTTGTCCAAAGTGGAATTTGGACCTAATTTCCTATTTTAACCATTTTCCTTCTTGAGTTTAGGACAATTACTTTTTAAATTCCCATATTCATTACATTCATAACATAGAATCTTAGACATGTCGATTTTCTTTCGAAATTTTTTTCGAGACTTCCCTTTCTTCCTTACCATTGCTCCATATGCTTGATTTTGTTCACTTGATCCAACGTCGTTCTTTTCCTTTAATATGGTTTCTTCAATTTTTCATAATGACCATAGATCATTGAATGGAGTAGTTTCTTTCTTTCCATAGATACTTGATACAAAGTTGCCCAATTCATTAGGTAGTGCATTGAGCACAATGGTGGTCATCTCTCAACCAGGCATTACTTCTCCACCACCTAACTACCACCCTCTTTGAGAGACCCTCGACTCACTCCCAAATAATTTCATTACCGAAACTCAACAGTCGACAATCCTCCAAAAGCTTGAATGGCTTTACTGCACCCAGATGTAATTTGGTAGGATTTTCTGTTGAGAATGTCAAGGGTTTCGGCACACTGTGACCAGGGTGAGGAGTTAGAGAGGGACAGGAGCAAAGTGAAGAGACAGGAACGGACCGTTCACCAACCCCACCTATGTAAGGATTAAAGGTGTCCTCTGCCACCTGAACGAAATGCAGGAAAGACACCTCCAAGAATGTTGCGTCACATTCACGAATGTACTGATTTAGATCTGACATCCCAAAAAAAAAATATAACCCCACCAATCTCCACGTCAACCTCTCAACCACCTCCCAAAATGAAAAATGGCCAAAACTCCCAGCACCGCCAACTATTTATCCCACAAACAAGACCCCCTCCAGGTCATCATGTATCAAAATGAAAACATGGCACCATTAAACATATGTACCTGCAAAATAAAATATATCCAACCACCCGATACGAGATAGGACTATATTAAAGTACCATATCTATAAACCACCAACCCATTGTCCTAGAAATCAGCACAAGAAAGGGAAATAAATACGAAAAAACCTTAAAGACCCTTTAATAGCACTCGCACTCCAGGTACATCGAGGAGTAATGAATCGTCTCCGTCCGCCGTCAAAGTCAGAAAAAATCACCTAAGACAAGAAAAGAAATATCTCCAAGTAAAAACAAGAAGTCTATACCAGTCCCCAGAAAAATTTAAAATATCATACCAGCATCCAAATTCTGGTCACCAGTCAGCAGAAATTCTCCTGGAAAAACTAGTATAGTTCGAACTTGCATTCCAGAGCTCAGATGTCACAACAACAGCATATAAACCACTTACAGTGCCACCAATGATGACAAGCTTTACAACCCATATCCTTATAAGGCCTTGATATAATCAGGACGTCCCACCACCCATGCCAGAAAACTGCCCACTTTACTTGAAGTGATCCAATCCAGTTGTAAACCCACTGAAACAAATGAGCTTTAGTAGTGTTCTCCTCAACACATAGTATTTTCACATGAAAGCAGTCATGATAAAAAAACAAGATTATTACCCAAGTGACCCTCCCCCTACACAAATACACATTCCAGTATGTTTGTAGGTGTTATAGCATCATTTTTCACCCTCATGTGAATAATGATTGTCTCTTTGGCCTTGGTCACCTTTTCCCCCAGACTTGAATAACTTCATAAAAACAGTGTCTAAAATCCCATACGCAATTATGCCTAGACTTTTCCGCGTATATATGCCAGCCCATTCATACTTTTCCGCATATTCCATTTAAATCATTAAAAATATATATATAATTCCTTATTTTTGAGGTAGGGTGATGGTTATTCCCGTAATTCAACCACCCCATCCCATTGCCCAACTGTTTCCAACTGCTGAAACTACTTTAAGGGAGTATAAAGCCCCTCATGTGTATGGCCTAAGGGAGAGAGAAAATTATAGATATTGTACTCTGTTGGAGCCCTATTTCAAGTCTGATATTCCCGTCCCTCCCGTACTTCCCAGGTATATTCAGGAAACCCCTGTTTCCTTGAGATGATCATCATCCTATATGACATCTTGTGTGCACACATCTTGGAAGAATCCTAGCAAGGTGAGGGTTGGACAGATCCATAAGACGGTCTACTCAAAGGCCGTGGAAGGATTCAGGTGATATCTCCACTTTTCTATTATTGTACATGCCATTTATAATGAGAAGAACCATCTTGTTCCCAAAATTCACGTGTTTATATCTCTTTATATATGTGTAAATATCATTAATTAAACTTTCAGTATTGTTTATATGATATTATACATGAGTTACACTGACATCTAGGAACAATATATGTTGTACAACTAGTGTTTCATGTGCGTTCTTTCTTGATTTCCAAGTTATGAAGCACGAGGAGTTGCTAGGGGTTTGCACCCTGCGGGATCTACATCAAACGTAGGACTTTCGGGTAAGTTCTGCAACTTGTTATATCTATTTTTCAGCACAAAAAGACAGGTTAAGTGAGTCTTTCTTGAATGGTATGCCCCCGATCTATGAAGGTTGCCGACCCAAAACCTTTAGGGAGTTATTTCCCGAAACAGTAGGACGTCTTATCTAGAGTCCCCTTAATGTTATAATAACCGGCCCAGAAAATGAACCTCACCCAATCGAAAAAAAAGCACAGAAAGTCACAAAAGACTGGAGTTAAAGGCATATAATAATGTAATGTCCAGTGCAGATATTACCTGGTTTTATCCCAACAGAAGCCATACCAATATCATCCTCACGCTTCTGTAGGATTCGTTTCTTACATACCAAACATCATAATGATCTCCTCATACACAGAGCTTATGCCATCACTCAGCTTCTTATATATATATATATATATATATATATATATATATATAATCGATTTAGCTTTGGACGGTGATATTCATAACTAAATTTAAACTTACTGCGTCAGGCTCCAGCCAACACCATGGGTTGAAACTGAGAGCATCCTTGTCATTTTCACAGAATCAAAGTTACAGTCTGCAGGGCAGCGAAGTAAAGGGAAAAAGAAAAGGAGGAGCCAGCGGCACTAAATTTTTCCCCGTAGTTTTTAGGGAGAGTGTTAATCTACTAGAAAATGAAAAAAATGGAAAAATTTTATACTTATAACGGTGTGATGGATGCTTATGGTAAACATTGAATGCTCACAGAAATGGAGTAGGTTCTTGCTCATATGAGGAAAGACAAATGTAAACCAGACATCATTACTTTCAAATTACTTATAGATGCTTATGGAAAGCATCAAGATTTTAGCAAAATGGAACAAGTATTTAAGAGCGTGTTCCTATCAAAGGAGAATCCTACTTTACCAACGTTCAATTCAATGATCAACAATTATGGTAAGGCTAGGCTTATGAAAAAGGCAGAATTGGTCTACGAGAATATCACTAGCTTAGGCTATTAAAAGGAGGATTTAAAACTAAAAGGAGCAGAGTTGATACATGGAAACGCATTGCTCAATCCTACGTCTTTTAATGTGAAAAGGATGTGGGATGATGATGTTGTTTTCAGGAAACAACCCCATAATAAATCTCCCAAGTGCTTCATCAATGATGCGATTAGAAATTATTTTCCAGCTTGACTTTGACCTTAGATAACACATTTTTCACAATTTTTACAGACCTAAAGCTAACTAAAAACCGTTCAAGTAAATACTTTTAAATACATGCAGTTAGCAGAGAGCATAGACTTACTTGCGTTCAAATTTGTCTCTTCACAGCCTCCTGGTCACAGCTGTTGGCTGATTTTCCTTTTCACAACTGCCTGGTCACCACGAAAAACGACTGCTATATCAATAAATTCGTAAGCAGAGAAGCAATAGCTCTTGAGATCCATTCAGGAACTTGTTTTAAATCCAACTCCATCATCAACCATTTATACAAGATCTAAAACCCCGAATTTTACACCACTTTCTAGATTTCCAGGAATTGGCGTGAAATGGCCCCTAACCCACGGCCATTCCTGCAAATCGGGGGCTATTGAAACCCCATTGAAGCAATCAAATCAGACATGGCCAGTTTTATTTACGTTTTTTTTTAAATAATTTAATTAAATAATAATTAAAAATAATTTTTATTAATAATTTAGTTACTCTACTAGTAAATAAAATTTAAATAATTCAACTAAATAACAATTATAAATAATTGTTATTAATATAATTCATTGACTCTCTAATGTTAAATAATATTTAAATAATTCAATTAAAAAACAATTATAAAATTTCATTAATGGTTGTGTTCAAGCTATTCAAGTTCTGTTGTGGATCCTCTGCGCACCATGTTGATTCATGTCGGGACATTGTTTTCTTGGGTCACTACTGCGATCTCACTTCCGATGCCATCGTCGCCACCCATTCACTCCAGCTAGGGCTCTTCCGTGTCTACCCCACCTCGGTCGACTGATGGCGGCCTCTTAGGGCGCCCCTCTGCCCCCTCCTCCTGAGGTGGAGGCTTTTTTCCTGTTGATTGCCTCTCAAAAGAAGAAGCTGAAACAACAGGCATCCAAGTTTTTGAAGAAACTGGATGAAATCCCTGAGAGACCTATGAACTTGGCCCTCTCTCTCGCAAAACGAGCACTGATAGGGCATTTTACAGGTTTATGGCCATCTCCAAAGACTATGGAAGCTTGGGTTAACAGACATTGGTAGCCACTCATCAAGAACAATGTCACATCTTACTTTTTGGGGCGCGGCTATTTCCTGTTCAAGTTTAATTCAAAGGAGGACAAGGAACTTATATTTAGAAATGGACCATACTTCATGGGTCCGCAGGGCCTATCCATGAATCATTGGACCCTTGATTTTGATCCTTCAGTCGACGTCCCCTCTGCTGTCCCAGTTTGGGTCAGACTCCCAAATCTTCCAGTGCACTATTGGAGCTGGGACTCCCTGATTCAAATTGGGAGTTCCATTGGGAAATTTATTGACAGATCCTACAAGAATGAACAATATGATTGCACTAGAATATGTGTGGAAGTCGACCTAGAAGTTGGGCTACCTAAAGCCATCAAGCTCACAGTTGGGAATTGGTCCCACATTCAGAATATTGACTATGAACAGCTGCCATTCAAGTGTCGTGCATGCCACGAATATGGAAATTTCACCAAACATTATCCCAAGAAAGCGACCCCAGAGAAAGAGAAAGAAGCAGAATGGCAGCCAACAAAAAAATCCAAACCTACCTCCAGGCCAGGGCCAAATAGGCAGTGAGTTGACAAGGGGGAAGGCAACTCCGCCCCTTTGGGAAATGCCTCCATACCCATGACTGGCCCGAAAGATAATGAGAACAATTTCGCCGCTCTAAGCTCGAGAACTGAGGAAGATCAAAAGGCTAGCCCAAAGAATGCAGAAAAGGGCCCTCCCACATAGGAAGCCTCGGGCTCCCTGAAATCTAGTGAGAAGAAAAGCGAAATCCAAAAAGAAAAAGAAATAAGGTTGGATGATGAAGACCTCAACTCAGAGGAATCATAGGAAGAGGGAGAAATAGGGTAATCCTAGTCCTCTGTCAGAAGATCCACCAGGGAGAGGAAATCCCTCAAAGAGAATCTAGAGAAAGAAACCTATAGGGAAAAGCTATTAGGCATTTGGCCAACCCTGGACAAGATGTTGGCTAAAAGCCACAAGCCAAGCAAGATTCAAAGCCAGGGCCCTAAGGGAGCCCCTTCAGCCCAAAAAAGAAAGTAATGAAGATCATCTCCTGGAACTGTAGGGGGTTGAGGAGACTGGAAAAGCCTAACATTCTTCTCATCCAGGAGACCAAAATGGAGGAAGGAAACTTCCTCCAAAAAAGTAAACAATTTTGGGGTAAGGGCGGAAGCATAGCTGTCTCCTCCAGAGGAGCATCAAAGGGCTCTAGGAGTTTTATGGGACATGAACTCCTTTAAAGAAATCTTGGTTAAAACATCCACAAACGAAATTCTAATTTAGCTTCAGCATTTTCAAACTAAGGACACACTGACTCTCATTAATATTTATGCTCTAACCATCTTGGAAGATAAACAAAGTTGTAGGGACACCATTCGTGCTTTAGCCTCTGAGCTGCCGATGGAAAATGTCATTCTTGCTGGGGACATGAACCTCACTCTACGCCAGGATGAAAAGCATGGGAGCTGCACAGTAAGGGATCCTGCAAGGGAATGGGTGGAAGATCTTATTCAACACTGGGACCTTCTTGACATCAAGCCTATCAAAGGCAAATATACATGGGCAAATAGAAGAGCGGGGTTGGGCCACATAGCAACAAGGTTAGATCGTTTTCTTATTCAAATATCTTTCCTTCTTCTTGGTCTTAAAATTATTTCTTCTATCATCCCCTCTTCGGTCTCTGATAACAAGCCCATCTGGCTTGAGATGAAGCCTCTTTTGAATCTGGGGCCTATTCCATTCTGCTTCAGCCCCCTCTAGGTCCAACAATATGATTTATTGGGGATAGTTGAGGATGCCTAGAAGCCCCCTGTCAATGTTTCCCCATTTTTTGTATGGGAAGTAAAACTAAGGGTGAAAAGGGCCCTCAAAGATTGGGTCAAGGGACTCCCTTCCCCGTCTATAGCTAAGGAAGGAGGCTCAGGATAGCCTTAAAAGTCATCAAATGCAGATGGAAGACATGGACATATCAAGGGACAGTCTAACCCAAGAAGAAGAACTCCTAGAAAATTTCCATAAGACTTGTATCTAGGAAGAAGAATACTGGAGGCTCAAGTCCCATAGTCTCTGGATCCAGTTTGGAGACAGAAACACTTCCTTCTTCCACAAGTAGACACGGGACAGAAAGAGCCTCAACTTCATAAAAGAAATAAATTCTAGAGGACAAGCCCACAATGGCTTTGCCAGCATAAAAGCAGCTGCTCATCAACACTTTAAGTAGTTGTATACAGAGGAAGCGCAGGAAAATCTATGCCCATATTTGTTGAACCTTGTCAACAAACTATCTAGGACCAATTGAGGTTCTACCTCCGAACTAACTTTTGTCAGTAGAGAGTGGCAAGGTCTTGTGACTCACTTTCGATCAATTCTTATTTATTATTCATATCAATGTTCAGCAAAACATAGCAGAGCAGAGATGAGATTCAGAGATGGTTCATGATGGATGGATTGGCAGGTGTAATTCTCCCTATTTGAGAGGGAGCGTTAAAATTGGCAACTAGAGCCAAATTCCCTTTGGACTACTCCTATGAGGAAGATTATTGCAGTATTCGATTCCTCTTTTCGAGAGGATCAAAATTGACCTAAAGATCACTAAATTTGGATAAGGAAAAGTATTCATTCACTCAAATTAAATTTCATAAGGCATGACCTTATTTAGGTGAGAAAAATTGAAAATTGAAAATTTGAATTTCCCTTGTCGAGTAATCAAGTTGGCCTACCCAAGAAGGATATAAATAACCTATCCTAGGCACTTTTATATTCATTCTTCTCTCTAAAGTAGCCGCAGAAGAATGTGATTTCCAGTGAAGGAGATGAAGGCAAGGTTGGGTTAAATTTAGTCATCTTCAAGGGCATAGTTCCACAGAATGGAGGACGATATTGGTTTGTGCACATTTATGATTTGTCTTGGGCATTTTATCTTCATCACAGGTCTGAGTTCAAGTAGATAGAAGTCACACCTGTTAAGGGTGATTTTGATGACAGTTTGGGATTGTTGTGAAGGTGTCATTCTACTTGAAGCCATCTGCACTAGTTTGGGTCAACTATAGCTAGGCCACAGGGCTTAAGAACCCTCTCCTGGAGGCCGAGAACCTATAGCAAGAAAGCCACATTCAGGGTTGCTTTATCATGAGGCTGTGTAGTGGGTTTTGAAGCCTATAATAAGGCTTATGGGCTACCAACATTTGAAGGGTCTGGTTGAAGGTAATCTGCAGTCTAGTAAAGGTATTTAAGGTTGTGAATGGGGTAGCTGTTGACTGTGTTTACGCCCTAGTTAGTCCTACCATAATTGCAGAGAAGACACAAGTCCTTGGAGCCTACACCAAACATCAGATTTCAACCTTGTTGGAACCATCCTCTTGTCTAAGGGTAGTGGTATTAAACCTTCTCATTTGAAAATCATTCCGACTTTGAAGTATTGTATTCTCTCTCTGCTGAACATTTGACATTAATGATAAGAATAATTGATAAGATTTTTCCCCATCTTGGGGTTTTTCCCTGGCTTGAGCCATATTCGTATGTTCTTTTGTCTTGGCTTATCTTCATATTTTATTACTTATGTTCTTTCATTAGTTACACTTATTATTAATGATATTTCTAATGGATTAATGGGAAAATGATGTAACTAACCTAAGCTAAAAACATGTTAACTCAAAATTAATAGGATGCCACGTGGGAAAACAAGCAGAGTTTTCAACACCCAGTTTTATAGTTGCTTGGGGATAAGCAACATTTGGGAGGGGAGAAATGTAATATCCCTTCCTAAATAATTTTTTCAATAGTACACAAATTTTCTATTTTTGTAATTTTGAGGGCCTAAGATAATTTTGGAGAGGAAACATAGGACAAGGGGGTCGAAATGTTTCCCTTGGTGGAATGTGGGGGCCACCTCCCCAACTAATATGCACTCATTGAGGAGAGAGAAATCGTATGGCCAAGGGAAGAGGTTTGAATTGATTAGTGAGGGGCCCACATGGAGGAAATCAACATAAATTATAAATAGGAGAGAGGAAGCAACATTTGAGGCCTTTTGATAATTTTACATTTGAAGTGTTGCTCTAGCTGGTTAGCAGAGTTACATAGTGTTGTTCAACACAAGAGTTTCCCAAGGAGGAAGCTCAACCTTTCTTCAATGGACTCTCAGTACCACCCTAGGAAGGATTCTTCATAAGTTTCAGGAGTTGGATAGAGGGCCACGCATGTAGTATGGTTTTTGGGCAACTGAGACGCATTCAGGAGGCCACACAGAGAGTTGAGGAGGAAGAGCTGGAGTTGTAGCATTGTCAAAGTAATTTGTCAATTCTAGGAAAAGGGAGGAATATTTGCAAGGGTATAATTCAACACAAAACATCAAACTGATTTTCTGGAGGAGAAACTACATCATCCTACCCAGAAACTGCGCAATCATTGTGGAGGCACAATTGTGGGGTGGCTTGTTAAGGGATTTTGAGAGCTGGGTTTCTTGGGCTTGGTTTGGGGTGCAACTGAGAATATTTTTCTAGCCATTTTCGGACATTCATTCCAACATCAGTCACAGTTCTAGTTTTTCTGCACTTAGAGGAGGTTCAAGCAATTTGGGGCCATTTTTTGAGCATCAAAACTAGGGCAAACCCTTTATGGGTTTTTCTAGGTTTTTGACAAGGATTCCATGTCTAATTTATCAGAATTTTGTGAGCAGTTCATGTTGCGATTTTTGAGTGTTGGGGTAGCATCGGATGTGCTCTATCTCCCAAAATTTGTGGACGGACTAGAGCACATGAGATCTCCAAGACCTAGAAAGGGATTTGAGAAATTCCATCCAGTTTAAGAGATAATTAATTAATTAATATTTTTAATTAAGGACCCTAAGTCTGACTTAGGAAAATTAAAAGATTAAAGGTAATCAATTTAAACATGTGATGGAAATTACTTAAGTCACACGAATCAAGCTTTCTTTTAATCTTAGCCGTTGATTCAGCATTAGATCACAGTTGTTGGTTTCCCAACGAGAAAATTATAAAGGAAATGCTTGGGGTCAGTTGGAGAACACACATGGAGGTAGAGCACTGAGACTATGCTAGAATTCTAGGGCGTGGTTTGCGAATAATTTCCAGAAGTGTTTCAGTTGCAACGAGGGGTAGTATTGGCGAGAGGGATGATTTGATCCCAAGCC
Source organism: Pinus albicaulis (assembly GCA_034641835.2). Taxonomy (NCBI): domain Eukaryota; kingdom Viridiplantae; phylum Streptophyta; class Pinopsida; order Pinales; family Pinaceae; genus Pinus; species Pinus albicaulis. Next base: position 929,303,327 of record CM076583.1, read on the forward strand.
AAGAGTCACCAAGAGGCATAGAAGTAGCAGCCAGAGCAGTACAGACGGAGCAGCAACTGCACAACACAGAGGGCTCAGTGCTACGCAGGTGCTATGTATCCCAGAAAGTGCAGTGTAGAGGCAGTAGGAGGCCATCAGCATTTGTGCAGGCCTAACTATGGCAGCCAAGGCGAAGGACAACATGGTCGCCGATGCACTTTCCCGCAGAATGGCAGCATTGTCCTTAATGAGTTTGGATATGAACTAGAGGGCTCAACTTCTGGTAGAATACTCCAAGGACCATTTTTCCTGTGAGATTTTGGATGGACAGGTGACAGATGACAGGTACAGGGTGATGGATGAGGTGATCTACTACAGGGACAGGATCTTCTTGATTGAGAGCTCACATCTCAAGAAGAATATATTGCACGCCTCACATGACTCACCATTATCAGGCCACCAGGGGTTCACCAAGACCTATAGGGCCATCAGAGAGAGGTTCCCTTGGAAGGGCCTCAAGGAGGACATACTCCAGCATGTCAAGGAGTGCGAATTTTGGTAGCGTAATAAGGGGGAGATGAACCATCCGGCAGGGTTATTGCAGCCTCTTCCCATACCTGAGGGGAAATGCGAGAGTGTTTCGATGGACTTCATTATAAGGTTGCCCACTGTATAGGGCAAGGATTGCATATTTGTAGTCATTGATCGGTTGACAAAATATGCTCACTTCTTCGCCATATCAGCACGATAAACTGCAGCACAGGTGACGGAGTTGTTCTTCAGGGATGTTTTTCAGATTTCATGGTCTTCCAAAGACCATTGTCAATGACAGGGATGGCCATTTCATGGGGGGATTTTGGCAGGAGATTTTTCGTTTGGTGGGCACGGAGTTAACACCGAGTACTAGTTACCACCCCCAGACGAACGGGAAGAAAGAGATAGTGAACAAGTGGCTAGAGGGCTACTTGCATAACTATGTCAGTGGGCAGCAGAAGGCATGGTTGCGATGGTTGCACTTGGGGGAGTACTGCTACAACACCACTCATCATATTTCCATCGGTATGTCTCCATTCTATGCATTATATGGGTATCATGCTTTATCTTTTGCTAACGTGATGTTTGGTGCTAGCAAAGCCCCTAAGGCCCAGGATTGGATCCAAGAGAGTCAGGATATACTCCGAGCTCTCCAGGATAACATGGCTACAACACAAAACCAGCAGAAGCTGTCTGCCGACAAGGGACATGTTGAGAGGCAGTTCGAGGTAGGGGACTTGGTATACCTAAGAGGTGTGTTTTATGGTACTAGGGACAGAATAAATGCAAGGACGGTTCCTTACTATCAACAAATATCACTTCCTTATCCACAACATAAGATAGTCTTCAATGCTATATGATAAATGATTGCATACGACCTATTCTTCATAGTTTTTTGTCAAAAAATTGTAGAGTGAATACCATATACATCTACTTGATAAGGATTGATAGAATAGATATATTATACAGGATGGATAGATCAATATTGTTCCCCATTTTCAAAATATTAAAAAGGATGTATGCTCTTTTCTCCACGATTCTTACAGTCTTATACAGAGAACTGAACGCTACAGAAGATACTCTAGTAGATTCTTACAATCGTATACAGAGAACTGAACACTACAAAAGATACTCTAGTAAAAAAAAGGTTTATTGCAAAACTTGAGAAAAAATTGTTATAATAGGCAGTCTGTCTTGAAAGAGCTATTATTGCATTCCACAGTAAAAAAAAAAGTAGACATTGTCAAAAGAACAAATCATGAAGGGGATTGAAAGATAAGGAAATGTCGAAATACATGCAAATAGTTAGGTTTCAGAGGATAAATTATAGAACCTTGGCATCCATGCAGTCAGCACTCTGAGAATAATATTTGTTGGGATTAACAAGGACAGATCCTTTGGACATACCCACAGCAATATAATTCATATTCGCAGCTAGAGCTTGTGGAGAACCATGATACCTCGTGAACATTTGTGATGCAAGTGCCTGTGAAAGATAGCTCATGGAATCAATTTGTAAATGACCTATTGCTGGAGGTCCTCGTCGGATACCCTCAAGTTTCATTGGTTGCGCTGCAGCTCCCTCTTCCCAGTGCAATCCAAAATATGCATCTCTCTTTTCAATTTCTTCCGCCAAGTCCAATGGCTTAAGAGAGTCTCGGACATTTTTTCCACTTTTCCTTCTGGTTTGGCCATGTTCCATTTTTCCCCTTTTTCATCTTCAACGTCATCAATGGTACTTTCATTTTTAAGCAGCAAATGCCGAAGGCTTACCAGCAAAATCCAAGAATGCAGACTTCTTCATGCTCAAACTAAGCCTCAATTCAGCCAATTCTCAAGCCAACCGAACTTTGTTGGAAATTTCATTTTTGTGAAATCCATTATCTATTGAATGTAAGGGCTTGCCCCTTTCCTCTAAATTTGAACTAGATTCATAAGTGGAAACTATAGTTTTCTGATCTTTGTTTTCCATTCTTTCCATCGAAATTAAAGGGCTTGCCTTTTTCCTCTAAGTTCGAATTAGACACATCAGGGTCATAAGAATTACATTTCTCATATCCAGTTTTCAATCTGTCTGTAATTGAAAATGAACTTGAATGTTCTTCGACTTTATCTAGTTTCTTTGAACCTTTCTCGGCCCAGTCCACGTTGTTTTCATCGTTTTCCTGCCTTTGACGTGTGAAACTAGGGTTTCTGAATAGAAAAGGTTTTTTAGTCTTGTCATCAGGATATCTTCAAGGCTACGATTGAGCCCCTGCAAATCGCTCACATCATCGTCACTGCTCTATTGTTCAATGAGAGAATCCAAGTCAAATTCATTCGAGGCTGGAGCCATGGTAGATCAAGAATTTTGCATACAAACACTAAGCTTCGTCGTCATTTAGAAGCTCATTTATTTAATGAATTTCTTGAAATTTAGGAGAAGGATTTCTAATTTGAAAACAAATTCGGTGCCATATTTTCAGATTTGAACCCTTCACCTTTGCCACCGCCCCTGGTCTTCTGCCGTTTATCCTCTTAATCATACGCAAGCACGCACAAAGGTTTTGATTTCAATTTCTTATGTTTTTAGTCACGTAAAAAATTTTGGAACTAGTTCTCGAAGACCTTATGGGCCGTGCCAATGTTGCTGCACACGGAAATAGATTTCACTTCACATGAATGTTCTGTTTTTCAATGTATTCTACGAGTGTGAATGATGAGGGAAAACATAAATACTATCATTTACTAAGGTGTAAAGATACATTCGAGGAAATAAATACTATATAAAAATGGAGTGAAAAATATTATGTAAAAATGGAGGGAAGTGCGGTTAAGGTGTAAAGATATCTTAAAGGAAGTAAATACTATATAAAAATGGAGGGAAGAATGCCCCATGAAAAAATGGAGGGAAATGCGGCATGAAATAGACATTGAAAAAAATCAATATTTTAAATATAATGTATAACAAAATTAATTAAAAAAATTGAAATTAATAAAATAATGTAATAAATATATTTGATAAATAAATATATTTTTTTATTTAAAACAACAATTTTATGCTAAATATATTTTTTATTTAAAATATAATTTTTTTCCTATAAATTACATCATTCATATACAATATATATTGGACATATGTGTCTGCATTTTCAATAGGTTGCACCAACTTCTATGTTTCTTGTTGTGCTAGTTTAATAGTTGAGAAGTGAAAATCTTCTAAATTTGAAGCTAAGGAAAACTAAATTTCCAATCTATTTTAATTGTTGCCAACCCTGTAGTTGACGTGAACTACTCAAAACATTAATATGTCCCAGTTGGTTTCCAGTTAATACACTAATATCTCCCATTTTTATAATTGCAGCAATAATTTTTTTTGCCATCCGACCAAGTTAAGGCCTGAGTTTGCAGTCACACTAGATTTGGTGTTTGGATATGTAAGCAGAGTTGCATCTGATGTAAACAGACCATTGTTAGCTATAACGTTGTTGTAATACAAGTTGTCCAGGATCAGTGGCATTTGAGGATCCATGACCATAGTCATGTTGACGTTAATGGGGCTGCCTTGGGGACAACTCTGCTTCAGTATCTGAGCATATGTTGGATCAAGGGACATGTCTGTCGTATTCATGCCATTGATATTGTAGAGCCTGTTGATGAATGAAGTATAGTGAGAGACACCAATTGTGTGTGCTCCTGCATTCGCCCAAACAACACAAACATGATTATAATCATGGTTTTTCTCAACCATTATTGTCATCTACAAGAATTGACACATTGATGAGTTTTCGGTCTCGGAAAATACATGAAAATTAACCATCTCATCCTGGGATAGACCTTTAGCTGCAAATATCTGAGTTAGATGGGTTAAATTGAAGGTATGGGTGGTATATTTCCCTATATATTGGAAGATAGTGTAATATTTCCATCCTTTCTTCCAGCAGAGGGGGATGGGAGATGCCTGCGATCAATCATTAGAAATCATTGAGCATTGTTGTTATCCCATGCTATACTTAACGTAGTGGTATTCTTATGTATAATTTTTAAGAAAAATACAAATGATGCACTATCTCTAGCCGCAAATGCGATTATATCTGCACATGACACCTTCTTTGGGAAAATCATCTCTATTTGCAATTTCGCTTCTTTAATAACATCAATTCCTCTAAGACTCAAATTTTTAACCGAAGAGTCTTTCTTCGCTACGAACTGACCAGGAATAGAGTTGATGACAACAGAACCCTCACATCCCCAAAAGTGCAGGAGCTCCACATCAGTATTTCAAAAACCTATTGAATGTGTAGGCATAGGCTGCACATACATTATATGTTTATTTTAAGGGAACACGCCACATATATTTCGTAATATCATGGACCAACATTCACCGCAAATGGTACTTCTTTGAGCTATAACGACGCCTTCAATTTCTCTAGACTAACATGCACGTGGGTTCTCTCATGTCAATACGTTGTACCACGCTGTAATCCCAAGGGACACTGTTCAGATTCTGTAAGGGATGACGAATTTGAACAGTGTCATGAAGATAAACCTCGTAGTAGAAAATCCTTCAGCTTAATCATAAGTTGCGTTAGCCACATTTTGTTCCATGTGGGTGTGAATGCCAATGATGAAGAAGAGTTTCAATGTCGAGAAGTTGGAGTGCTTGTTAAAAGATTCCATAGAAAAAGGGCTGAATATAAGAATAAGATGGAGAATCAACCTGTTCTACATGTTATTTTTAGCCTCTCGTATTTCTTTGTATCTTTCTTATTTCCCCATTTAAAGGGAAAATTGGGTTGGTTGTTAATGATGAGGGTGAGTAAAAATGTTGTAAATTAAAAAGAAATAAAGAAATTATTTTAATGTTAAATAGGTTAAAGATAGTTTATTATTTTAAATTTAAAGAGGTTAAAGATAGCTTATGGGACAAATTGCTTTACTATCCTTATTCCGCCATTTTCATGTGAAACCTCACAATAAGTGCTCCTAACTTCTCGACAAACCCCTTATGGAATAAATTATCCCAAAGAGCTAGTTGTCATAGTATTTTCATAACTTTCTGTGTTGTCTTTGAAGGCCTTGCATTCTAAAATGAAATGTTTTTTTATTTCCACTTTTCCGAAAGAGCAAAAAACACATACTTTTTCTTCCCACATTTCTTTTAGCCTTTTCCAGTGCCCTATTTCACAACAGAGACTCATTTCACAATGGATTTTATGAGAGTTAGTCTATAACTGAGCAATAAGAATTTTGGCTCTCCAAGAAATATTGGCCCCTGTGTATGCTTTTTGTTAATGATATGAGTGGAATTAAACTCTTCAATACAGTGTTGTTTCTTTCTCCCTCGCTCTTTATCCCAAGTATGCTTCTGGAACTTATCCATGACAACAGTTTTTATGTGATGGTTCAATTGTTGGAAGGAAATTGGGAGATGGTTAACCAATGATAGTTTAAATTTCATTAATAAATGTTTATTTGATTTAAATCATACAATGTAATTTTAACTATGATGAATTTAAGACCACCTAAATGAGATTGATCTTTACACTTATTAAAATCCAAAGGAGTATATGATGACTGGCAATGCAACTCCCTTAGTGGGCCATGTCTTACTATGTGTATTGAATTTAAGACCACCTACATGTTAAAGATCATAGAAGAATTTAAATGGGATTGATCCTAAAACTTATTAGAATAATGGGATTGGTCCTAAAACTTATTAGAATCCAAAGGAGTAGAGGATGATTAACAATCCAACTTCCCTAGTGGGTCATGCCCTACTATGTATATTAATTTTGTTGTTAAATAGTGGTAGGAATATGGTTATAGTTTTGTCACAATGTGCTTGATAGATGTCACAGGGAATTGAGTGTAAAATGTCACACGACAAGATTACACAAGAATGTCATTTCTCCCTACAAGCAATGCCATCTATGTGTGACCCATGAAGTGTATACTTGTTGGTTTGAATGGGGTTTAGTCCTCACCAGGTCTTAGGTTCAAACCTCATGGGGAAGGGTTAAGGATGGAAACCACTTTTGGGGAAATTAAACTATCCCAAGGGGTGTCCACAATTAATTGTGCTTCGCACAATCATGGTGATAGCATCCCATTGTGGGTAGATCGTTCTTCCGTCCAATAAATAGGTTGGCCCTACGCTAGGCTCAACCTAGTTACAAAAACAAAACTAAAGAGAAATCTATGTGTGTATAATGCAAGGCCACATAATTCACTCCATGCAACTTCCTCTCCTTATTGGACAATGTTTATTTTTGCTAAAATAATAACTAGCAATTACTCTAAATGGTGCAAATGAAAGAAATAAAAATACAAAGTGTAAAAGTTGAACACTCATAATGGATGCTTTAGAAAATGGAGAAGAAGAGTAGTAATGTTCTGCACTTTCATGTTCAAGACATAATCCATCAACGTCACACAATTAAAACATGTAATTTTTCACTTTCCGTGCATCATAGAAGAGGACAAGCTAAAAAATATATCATTTTTTCAAACCTCGAATGCCCAATTTCGAAAGGGGATTTGCAAGGAACAATCAAGAGAGGGGCTAGGGTGGCTAACCCAACAACTTGCACTATGTTTCATCCATGAAATGATCAATTTCTTGAAAATTACTCTTTCAATGGAAAAAAAGGTGGAGAAGTGCAAGTTGCTACTATACAAGGATAATGGCCGCACACCTTCCAACAAATTAAGAATCTCTAGAAAATTAGAAAAATAAGATCCTCATTCACAACATCATGGAGGTTTAGAAAAGCATATCAAATGGTAGAATACCGATTTCTCTTTTCAATCCATGACCAAGGTGCAATTCCCATTAGCACTCAATTCCTTATGTCACAAGATGGCAGCTCGACGATTTGTGAAAAGGGAAGAAGTTAGGAAACAACCAAAAACAATTAAAAATTGAGGCATGTAACAATGTCAAACCATCTAAAATGATGGAGGGTGTGAACTCTTGTTGATAATCCACACCAATCGTGACTACCCAAGCCCACACTACAAAGAAGGAAGTTCTCTGACAATAATCAACAATATCATAAACCATGAAGTCCAACAACAACATTATCCTCAAGGCCATTGATGTTGACATATCCTCCTTTAGAAATCATTTTAGATAGCATCTTCATACCAATGCCTTTGTTATGTTACTAAAATGCTACAAAAGAGGTGTTATGAACATAAACAGAAGGAATTGTACTTGAAATTCTTATTACCTCCTTGAACTTGTCATTCATCTTTTCAACTTCCGATGATGATGACGACATTGTAGATGACTTTAGCCACCCACTTTTACCAACTGACATATGATGAGAACCATGGAGATGCTTACAAAATTAACATGCATCATTTTCCTCATATGGTCCATAACCACTATTTTAACCATGCCTACATATTGGCTTTACTTTTGATGTTTCTTTCGCTATCACTAGAGTGGAACTTTCAGCAACATGTTCCTCAAGCACATGTTGCAATTGAAGGTGGATATGCCTCTTCTCCTCTTCGACCATTTATAGCATTCTTCTCAATTCAATGTTCTCCCTCTTCTTTTCATCCATCATCATCCTATCATGATGATATAGAGTACCTGCAACTGAAAACCATTCACGAAAATATGACATCAATCCAAAAAACCCATAATATAACATGTTTCATGAAATCACTTGTTAGGGTTGGAACTGGTGACTAACTTAGGGATTTCATAGTTCCAGAGGTCAAGGTTTTGGATTGAAGCTCAAGACTATGCAATGCGCAGTTCAGGATGGCCAAGGTCAAAGGATAAGAGCTCATGATCGGGGCTTGAGGCTTGAGGTTTCCCAATGTGAAGTTCTCGAAGGATAGACTCAAGGAACTATGCAATTGAGGGATTCAGGAGGTCAAGCTTGAGGCTTGAGCATTGAGGTTGCCCAATGCATAGTTTTGAGAGGCCTAGCTAGGTGACTATGCAGTTGAGGAGCTCAAGAGATGAAGGTTGAGGCTTGAGGCCTGGAGTTGCCCAATGTGAAATTCTGGAAGGAGAACAAGCTAGGAGATTGCATAGTTAAGGGTTTCAAGGGCTCAGGCTTGAGGCTTGAAGTTTCCCAATGCGCAATTCTGGAGGGATGAAAATCTAATGGATTGTGCAATTGTACAGCTCAAGGTGTCATGCTGGAAGCGTGAGGCTTGGCATTGCGCAATGCGTAGTTAAGGCTGATTGGGAGGCATAAATTACGTAGTTCTGGAGCTCAAGGGTCAAATTTGGGCACTGTGACTACGCAATGCACAATTTCAAGAGGTAAGGTTGGGGCTTGAGGGTTGAGACTACACAATGCACAGTTCAGGAAGGTTGAGTGAGGTCAAGCTGATTAGGAGTGAAATTTTTTGGATGAGGCCAAGTGTGGAATTAGTGAGATCAAAGTGAACAAGGAAAAAACTTGGGCGTGATCTAGATTGTGAATTTTGTTTGTGATGGTAGTTTATAAGTTGAGGATCTAATCAACTAACCAAAATGGGTATTTTGATAAAAATAAAATGTTCTAGACCATATTAGGGTTCCTTTTTTATGAAATTAAAAGCAAAGGTAATGTTATACTCTAGTGGAATGTTACGCAAAATGATAAAATAAAGAGATAGTAAGAAAAGATCAAGACTTGGAAGAAAATAATGAGTTAGTTCAAGGAGAACTTCTTACCAATTTCTTATCAATAGATTTTATATACACAAGAAAAAAAATTGAGATATCCACTTAAGAGTATATACGAAATAATTATTCAAGTTATCACTCAGTTAAGACTTAAATATATAATACAAAAGGGTATTAACTTAAGCTAATAGTTTTAAGTTATAGATTGAAGAGGAAACAATATTCTCTGATTTCTTTGAAGGTGGAAGAAAAGTTGTATACCCTACAACAACAAAACTTCGTAGGAAGAGGTTCTATGGGTACGGGGAATACCAAGTTATGCAAGAGGACATCCCAACAATAGTAATGATGACAAATACACCAATATACATAATATTGTGGGAAGTCAAAATGTTGGTAGACGTAGAGAATATAAAATATGACAAGGAATTAAGTCTGTAGCTATTTTCTATAGATGTAAATTAGAATGAAAAACACATCAAAATCTACAAAGAATGACAATCAAGGAAAAATAGCTACCCTTCTTATTTCATGACAAGACTATCCTACAAGCCAAAAAAATTCCATCATATCCATGAGGTCAACAACAATTTGTGGTTTAAAATATAGTTATGTTGGAACAAACTTAAGTTTAGAACCAAGGATATTTTCCCACCTCTAATAGTTATGGACAAAAAGATATCAATTTTCTAAAGCACATGAGAGCCAAATTATCACCTTTCCCATATTAAATTCCTCTATTGTACATTATAGAAAATCTCCATAAATTAATTATCCTTACTAAACTAAACATTTCATTCAAAATAATCATCAATCCATAACATTACTACTTCACTCCATTTTTTTAACGACACAAATATCATCTCACAATTAAATTAAAAAATAAACCCAAATCCGCTAAAATAATATGACATAAAAAACTCAAACAATTTTTATATAATTAATAATGATTTATATTAAAAAACATCTTCAAACAAATAAAAAACACACATTACATTTAATGGAATCTATTTGCACTAAAAGATAGATTCACGTTTCGTTTAAGTTGTCTTCCACGATTTCCGTCTTTCAATATATATATATATATATATATATATATTAATTTCCATCGTTTATTTACCTCGCACAGTTTTTCCTTTTCCAAGGATGGAGGAAGGGCGATGCTATGCAGTAACAAGTCTCATATCAGGGGATTGTTGAACTTGTTTATTCTTATGATGGAGGAAGGGCATCCGATGTCGTAACAGGTCTCATATCAGGGCGCTATGGAGCTTGTTTATTCTGGCCTCCTTATTTTAGTGATATCTATTTGTAATGTTGCGGGTGGGGTTCGAAATGTTCGTGTCAGTAATATATCCGGTCCCCACACCCCCGATGACTCTACCACAAGGCACTCCACCACCCACCCACCCATATGCCAGTTGGGGTTTCATCGACAAGCAATTTTCTTGTTCTAGTGAGTAGTAAAATAATCTCCAGTACCAGGGCTTTGCAAGCGTGCACTTAGAAAAAATGTATGAAAGATTTTTGATATGGATAAGGTAACACGAAATCCACTATTTGGATGGTGGCTATTGGTGAATAACCAGCCACAAGTGTTCATTATTCCTTTCCCCAACCACCAAGCATGCTGCCCCCCACACCCACTCCCCCCCCCCCTTCAAAAAAAAAGAACCGCGAAACTGATTCGCTGATACATCTTGTGATGTCAGAGAGCACTACAGAGTTGAAAATATAGGGTATTAAGGTAGGTAAATTGGCAGTCAACAGGGCCGATGATGGAGCAGACACATGGCTACATGCTAAAATCCCTCCTGGAATTGTTTATATATTTTTTAGAAATTTTCCAAGTTTATATTGAATTTTCAATGGTGTCTTTTGTCAAATAGTTTGGTTACACACTCTTGTAGGTACATTTTCACAACTTCAACTGAAGTAAATATGCACAGTAACCGATATGTATTCAATTGAAGTATTCAAAAATTTCAAGTTGACATTTTATCATACTTTTGGTTGAATTAAAGAAATTGGATTATGTATTGGCGACATCTAAATGGGTGGACAATTGTATTCCTTTCCTATTTGAGCAGGAAAAACAATATTTTAGTTTGTAACAAATTCTTACTAATGAAGAAGAAATGAAGAAAATAGGTCAAATGGTTATGCTATCATCTGCGATGCATGTCTGAGAAGCTACAGCTGATGGATCCCATACAAGGTAGTCTGGTCGCAATTGTTATGGTGATTTAGAAGAACTGCAGTGTTCCTTTTCAAGGAGAAGCTACAACTGATGGATACCATACAAGGCAGTCTGGCCATAGTTGTTATGGTGATTTAGAAGAACTAGAGGAAGACTGCACTCGAAGTTCACATTCACACAATCTACATCATGTGCCTGGACTAGCAGGAACTGTGGGTTCAGTTCTTGGTTGCCCACCAAATGGCTCGAAACAACAAATCCGGGTATGCCTTTGCTTTCCTTGAGGATATATTTTATATTTATAAATATATGTTCGAGACTTACATTTTTAGTGCATTTATAGAGGTAATGGTGGCATTTATAAAGGTAATTGGATTAATGAACCATGGATTTCATAGGAAAATAAGGCTTAAAATCATCACACTAGGTGTTTAATGGGAACTCGATACTGTAAGAAGAAAATTTCTCTATTTAATATGTCAGATACAGTTGGTCCTAGAACTCTTGAAATTGCACTTTTTATATGTTTTATTTATTTTTTTCTATTAAACTTTTCAAACATATCAAGGTGAATGAACCATCTTAGCCAGCATTAAGTGTTAATAAGTTCTATAATCATTGGATTTTCCAGTTCTACGTAGCCTAGGAGAGCCTTATCAGAACAAAGTTTCACAATTTGTTTCACTATTTTTTCTGTTGGTGTGCTAAAAGGTGATTCGACCCAACTCTTTCAATCAAGTTGGCTAAACGAAGGCTCAAGCTTCTTATCCAAACAAAAAATAACCAAATCCTCGCTAAGGGAAAGGGGAAATAGGTCCAAGTCCCACATTTGGATGAAAATGCTTACCAGAACACAACCCTGCCAAAGACTCTTAATGAAAGGTTCAAGAGAATCCCTTTCAGTAGTAGCAGTAGCGCTAAATAGCAACAATATTTACAAGCAAGCACATCCTACTATAAGAGAAAATGAGATGACTATTTAAAAGCAAATTCAATAGTGAGTTATATTTCACCTTTTATATATATATATATATATATATATATATCTGTGTGTGTGTGTGTGTGTGTGTTTAGGGCTACTTTATCATTGAATCAATGTTCTTGAGATGGGTAGGGTTCAAATTCTCATCATTAAATACTTTTGATAACCACGATGTTCAAATCTCTGGATTTGGGAATCCTAATTCCAAAATTTCTATACCTAGAGGTGTATTTTGGTGGCTTGGGCTGCCATAGAAAATTTCTTTTGTGCTTATCTTCTTCATCATCATAGTCGTCAAACATAGGTTGACTAGCTATGTGAGAGGAAGAATGCTGACTTGAATTTCTTACACTGTCTAATATTGACATCTTATCCTCAAAAAAGAGCGTTGGTTTCATACTATATCCCCCATGATATCGTTGGCTGGAAATATCTACACGAGACCTATCATCCTTTGACCTCGAAACTGCATGAACTACCATTGAAAATGAAATTTTCTCCGTTTCTCTCACTGAACTTTAAATGTCAAACAAATGATTATTCATTCTAGGCCTGATATTTTTATAACAACTTTCCAATCCATTCACTTATATTACCCTTCATTTTTATCATTAAAAGTGATGCATGAAGCTTATCTTCACCTTCAGAGATAATTTCTCTCAAGTTATATGATTTTTTATTTACGTTTGTATTCCCATATTCATGTTTTGTAAGATTGATAGTAGCTCATACAGTCGTTGTTGCATAAAGAGCTCACTCAAAAATTTCTTGAGCTGCACCGGTGACATCCATGTTCCCATTTTCTTATTTTATACCCATGAATACCCCAACAATAAATTTTATGGCCATATCATGGTTATTCATCCTACCTTCTATTAGTTCACCAACATGTAGATCATCTTCATATATGTCAGAATCATAATCTTTTTTTGGATGTGGACTCAATCCTTTGATTTGGAGATTACTATGAGGAGGAAGTAAAAATTTCAAGTATAAATGCTAAATAGATATATCAATTGTTGTTGTCTGTCAAAATTTTCATTTTTTTGTAAGCAGATATGTTTTATTAGATTATGGAAAAAATATACAGGAAAACAACACAGACAAGAAAATATTCAGAGCTAGCATGTCTAAAGGAAACCAAGCTAGTTTAGATGACTTGGGAATGAGTCCAAAAAGAAAATTTTCTCCCGAGAGGCCACTTGCAAGATGAAAATGGGACTGGGCCTACCCTTGGGGAAACCAAGCCATACTAGTCCTTTAAGCAGCAGGGATTTATCTAGACTACTAGATTAAAGGATTTCTCCCATATGGAAACCATGTCTAAAGGAAACCAAGCTAGTTTAGATGACTTGGGAATGAGTCCAGAAAGTTTTTTGCTCCTTAGAGGGCACTTGCAAGATGAAAATGGGACTGGGCCTACCCTTAGGGAAACCAAGCCGTACCAGTCCTTTAAGTAGCAGGGATTTATCTTGACTACTAGATTAAATGATTTCTCCCATATGGAAACCAGGAACAATAATAGCATATAAAGGAAGTAGACCTATAGAAAAGAAATATTAAATTAGAGGCCATGACTAGAGGAAATTGGTATGTGGCCATTAGTAATGTCCTTGGACACATGGATTGTGAAATGGTTGTATGGGAAAGCACTCATCTGAACTGATTACAGGGTTCCACCATTCCTATAAATTAACTAGGAGTAGAGATTCATCATTAGATGGTTTTTCCTTTCTAGAGTGTCTAACCAATGGAAACATTTTTGATGGTCTATATCTTTAGCTAGCAGAACATGTGCTACAAAGGTCTTAGAATTTCAGTATAATTTTACAGTGTGATAGAGAAATTGTACTAGCTTTCATTGTTGATATTATTATAGAATCTTGTACTAGATTTCATTGTTAATTATACAACAGAATCTGGACTCCCTTCACTGGGTGGAGTTAGTGTGGAAGCAACTTCAGAGTGAGAAGAAATACCTCTGGAGTCCTTGGTGTGGATTGAGGGTGGGGTTTCTTGATATTTTGGGTAGCATCGGATGTGCTCTAGCTCCGAAACTTTGTGGAGGGGCTAGAACACATGAGATGTCCAAGACCCAGAAATTGTTTGGAGAAATTCCACTAGGTGTAGAAGTTATTCAAATAATTATTTTTTAATGGGGACCCTAAGTCTAACTTAGGGAAATTGAAAAATTAAAGTGAATTAATTTACCCATGTGGTGAGAATGTTCTAAGTGACGTGGATCAATAATTCTCTAATCTTAGTCGTTGATTAGTGATTATATCACAGCCGTTGATTTCTCAACAAAAAAATTATTAAAGGAAGGCTTGGGGTCAGTTGGAGGATACACACAGAGTAGAAACACTTGAGCTAAGTCAAAATTTTGGAGTGTGGTTTGCTGAGAATTTTCGAGTGAGCTTGCATTACTAGTGAGCGGCAGATCGACAAGGGATATTTAGATCCTAGGCCGAGAATACATATATCAGAGAGGCAGATTTGTACCAGGTAGCGCAGAGGCTAGCAGGAGGGACGCAACCCAGCCAAACTGGCACAGAGACAATGCAGAGGGTGACACGGAGGCAGCGCATAGGCCTTTAGGGTGATGTAGGTGCAGCCTGTGCTGTGCAGAGGTTGGGCTGGGTAGGATAGGTTGATGCAATAGCTGGAAGAGCTGCTCTGGGGTTCCATTGGGCCAAAAATGGCTCGAATTCAGTAATTCCTGAAGGGTTTGAATCAGCCATATTTTTTTTTTCTCCGAGCGATAAGGTACAACTACCATGACATTCTCTGACGGGAAAACCACTACTTGTGCCCTTGATTTATTCATATTCTGCTTAATAATAAAACCCTCAAACAGCTATTGCACCAATTTTCCTGCATTGGTTTTTTCCGCGGACATTTGTCCAAAAAATCATGTGTGTCCTTTGGCATATGTGCGCGATGTTTTAGTAAATGATATGTAAACGTGTAGGTTGAACGTAGTGTTTACTTCATTTTTTTCTAAATATTTCTGAAAATAAATTGTATAATTAAAACACAAGTAGGAGAAGTAAATCAAGACACTGTAGTAGGGAGCTGTAATACAGATGTGGTAGTGTTAGTGGCAGTGACATGAGCAGCATTACAGAAAGAAACAGTGCAGTGGATGGAGGGCAACAGTCCAAGCATCAAAAACGTGGAGACCAATGCCAGAGATAAGGGGATGCTTTAGTGGTGGAGTGTTGCTAGAGCACATTCCTCGTTGACAGGGAGTGTTGAGGTTTTGGGTAGCATCGGATGTTCTCTAGCTCTGACTTGACCAAAATCGAATCTGAAGATTTTTGTGTCCAAGTTGACTCAAGAAGTGAATTTTAAAGGGGTCTGTGCATCAGTGGGGAAAGTTACATAAGCCTCGTGATTGTTGAGCGTATTTCTAGAGTGTATTGTAAGATTAGAAGCCGAATCTGATAAATTGATTGACGCCTTATTATTCTGCAATTTGGATCAGGCTCCACGAGTCTATGCAAAAGCGAGTGAACAATTTGTACACAAAGAGAAGGGCCTCATATTATCTGTCTCTATAGCAATCTCCAGGAGGAATTATTGAATTTTCTAAAAGGCCGAATCGTTGTGTATTCCAGTAGGGGTTTCAAGGTCAAATTATGCTCAATATAAAAAAGAAAAGAAAAGAACAAATTTGAAATTTCCCTTTGCTGTACAAGATATCATTTTGTGACTCTTATTCCTGCGTTTCTTAGAGAATGGAAGACTTGATATGGCCTTTGTCACAAATAGAAGATGTTGTGCTAAACATTCATAATTTTGGGTATGCTTAGAGGATCGTAAAATATCTTTGCTAGTTGTACGTTTTATTTCTTCATAGGAGGTCGAAGCTATTTCAGAGCCACATACTGTCCTATGAATATCGCAAGTGCTGTGGGAGAATTCTATTTCTTGTGGATAAGTCATTCCAGACTCCCTCAAGTTGCCTTGTTGGCTATGCTCACATTTTTCACCTATTTAAAGGCTATCAGCGAGTTCATTCTCAAGCGTGGGGTTTAAGATCTAGAACAAATTGTTGTTTATTTCTAGGCTCATATATATATATATATATATATATATATATATATATATATTAGATGTGAAAGCCTCTAATCTGTTGAAGGAAGCATGCCAGGGTAGATTATATCTCACACCAGACTTGTATGCCTACTGTTCTATGTCAACAATGGTATACAATATGAATTCATAGCTTCATATCAAGCCGATAGTGATGCAAAAATGACTATAGGAAAAATCTATATTATAGCCCAGTAATGATCTCAGTTGAAAGTAAGTCTTCAAACTATGACCTGGAAGACAGTTATTGAAATTAAACCAACCTGACTCTTAATGGTTGAACGTTCCTTCAAACTTGAACCGAGGATGAAATACCTCAGGAGTCTTGAAGTCTTGCTTCAGGCCGGTGTCCTTTAAGCTAAGGATCAGATAGGCTCCACCAACGAAAGGAGATGGCTGTAGCTGTTAGGCCTGAGCTACAAATGACATTGCTCTGAAATATCAAGGTAAGTATAAGTATCTCCTCCTTCCCATTGATTATTTTAAAAATTGTCCATGTAACTAGGACTAATAACCAGTCGTAGATGTCTCTTTGGGGAAGATTTCTTCTCAAATATTTAGGGGGAGCTGATGTTTTCTTTAGCTTTAAGCTAAATTTGTTGATCCAGACATCTTGCAGGTACTCTGAGGTACACTATCAAAATTGATGAAGCACAAGTATAATGAACAGTAAAGCTATAATTCATCTCAAGATTGAAGTCTGGAAAAAATTTTTAGGCTGTACATTGAAAACAGTCAGCCATGTGAGGTAGCTCTTTAGTGAATCCTGTTGCGAAAGAAGATTATGAGAATATTGTACTTTTCACAGCTATGGCATGGCTCAGATCAACAGGAATGGAATCGTACTTGAAGAAAAGGTTAATCTCAACTTTGGAGAAGGATTGAAAATCATGGCCTTGAGATATGACTGTGATTCTATGATCAATTTTCCTCTATTGTATATGCCTCATTTTTTCAATCTCAGAGGGAGTAAGATCAACATATTCTTCATCAATATATACAAGAAACTAAGGACTGCTAAAGTGCTTCTATAATCTCAAAAGGAAGGTGTAGACTATGATGATATACTTGCACCTGTGATCCGATATACTACCATCCGATCTATTATTGCCCTTACCACTATGCAAGGATAGCGTCTACATCAGATGGATGTGAAGACTGTTTTTCTACATGGTTCGATAAAGCATAAGGTGTATGTGGAGTAACCTCTGGGATTCAAAGTCCAGGATAGAGACACCCATGTATGCAGGTTGAAGAAAGCCCTCGATGGGTTGAAGCAAGTCCCCAGGGCTTGTTACAAGAGAATATATAGCTACTTGATGAAGCTGGGCCTCACTTGAAGTAATGTTGATATGACCCTTTACTTGAAGGTTGATAAAGAAAATCCTCTCATTCTGATTCTCTATTTGGACGATCTCTTCCTGACAGGTGCTGACCCTCTCATTCATCAGTGTAAGAGGGAGATCACTTCCGAGTTCGAGATGAAGGACCTAGGACTAAGGCATTACTTCCTAGGCTTGGAGGTATGGCAGAGACCTAAAAAGATTTTCCTCTCTCAAGGAAAATATATTATGAAGTTGTTGGGCCCATACTAGCAAATCGTACTTGATTATCGTCAACTCGTAGGGGCCCTGATGTTCTTAGGGAACATCTGTCCGAACGTAAGTTGTGTAGTGAACACTTTGAGTCAATACATAGTTTATCCTCATAACATTCACTGGGTTGGTGCCAAGAAACTCTTGAGATATCTCTGGGGCATGATAAACCATGGGCTTATATGCACTGCCGGGATTTTGAGACTCCATGTATATGCTGATGCCGATTGGGCAGGCAGTGTGGTGGATCACAAGAGCACATCTAGATGCTGCTTCACACTTAGGTCTGCTTCGTGCAAGAAGCAGAAGTTGGTAGCTTTGAGCACCGCTGAGGCTGAGTACATTTCAGTATGTATGGCCTTCTGTGAAGCCACTTGGTTATGAAAGCTCTTCAGTGAGATGTTCAAGCATGTGCCAGATGCCACCATTATCCTTTGTGATAAACAGAGGGGTATTGATTTGACAGAGAATCCCGTGTTCCACGATCGATCCAATTAGGTACCACTTTGTCCGTGACATGGTACAGCAAGGTGTCGTAAGGCTCATAGGAACTGATGAGCTATTCGCGGATATTCTCACTAAGCCCTTGGGTAAGTTCAAGTTCCTAACCTTCTGTGAGAATCTTGGAATCGTGGAATGACCCTATTTGGAGGGTCCTGTTGGATGATGAGCTCTAGGAGCTGCAGGGGGCTTTGGAGATAGCTTCTTGATGCTATAAGAAACCACAGGGTTAGGCTTGTTGAACCTAGTTGGTGTGCTTCCACCCCACTGTGATGATATTGAGTTGGTTTACCTCTCTCTGATCTGTGCCTCGTATGCATCCTACCCATGGAGTTTCAGACTCATGGGTAGTACCTCTCATTTGGCCAATGAGGTGGGAAATGTGAATATAGACCATAGCAAGACCGATGGATGCATCAGAGATTGTCGTACTCTCTATGTCTAGGATGGCACAGTCCAACCACTTGATCTGGGATCAAGTATAGTGAGGTTTCAGACCTCCAACTAACTTCAAGTTAGTATATGACTCTCTTGATTCCTAGTGAGTTTTCAGACCTCTAACTGACTTTGGGTCAGGTAAACCAACTTCGGGTTGGTACGAGACTCTTTGTGAGTCTTATAGAGGTTTTAGACCTCTGGGATGAATCTGTCAGCCGAGAACAATGTCTTGGTGACTAACCCACTTCTGTTATGAAATAAAGAAGCTAGCAAAGAAAGTTATGGCAGGATGGCACATGATGTTTGGATGGCACTGGTGGATGGAGTTCTCCCTAGTTGAGAGGGAGTGTTAATTTTCGGCCACTAGGTCCAAACTCCATGTTGTGATTCTCAGATGACAATGCCAATATTTTTATTGGATTCCTCTTTCGGAGAGGTGCAAGATCGATATAAATGTCATCTTGATCGAATGAGTAGAACATGTATTTTGAATTTATTCCACATGTTCAAGGTTGGCCTGATTTATCCCACATGCATAAGAGATATGTCACACACGCCCATAGATGCCTATATATTGGAGAGACTTGGAGTTCATTTTACACACACATTTTGGAGGCATTCTCTTCTCTCACGGATGGTGCTATGATTAAGGCTTCTCATGGTGATGCAGTTAGGGCTTCTTGGTGCAGAATCTTGATGGAGCATTTTTTATGAGAATTCCTGGGGTTGTGTGACACATTGGTTGGCTAACCTTATGGAGAATTCATTGGTTGAAGCATCCTGCTGATCGCTGTAATGCCACCATTCTTTATCTCTGTTTCTGGCTTGTCTTCCATCGATCTATTGGTATGTTCTATCTGAATCTTACTTTCATGTGATTGAGCCCTAAAAGTTTAAATTAAATTTTCATCTAGCATAGAGCATCTTCAGAAATTAACAATGTTCCAGTAAATGATCTGTATATGTGTAGGCTGCAAGTTGTGTTTACTTCGTTGTTTTCTAGATATTTCTGAAAATAACTTGTATAATTAAAACACAATTAGGAGAAGTAAATCAAGGCATTGTAGTTGGGTATTTGTAATTTTTTATTCATAAATTTCCATAAGGTTTATATCTCTATATTTCCTGAATGGCTTGTGGGTTGAAGTTGCATACCTCTGGAGCTCTAGACTAGACTTTTTTGTTGACATATCAATTTTCAGTAGATTCTGGTCTCCCTTCACAGGGTGGGTTTAATGTGGAAGCAGGTGGAAGAAATGCCTTTGGAGACCTTGTTGTATATTGAAGGTGGGGTTTATATCTCTGGATTCCCTTAGTGGCTAGTGGGTAGAGGTTGCATATCTCTGGAGCCCTCGACTAGCTTGTAATTGAGTATTCTTTGCTTGAATGGTGGAGATAGGATAAGCCTCTAGAATCCCAAGATATCTGGAAACGGCGGTGTACTGTCCCAAGTTAAATCACCCATGTGATTTTAAATAGATAAAATCTTCTGTACAATCCTTGTTAAATCTAATCATGATGAATTAATATAGGTAATAAGTTTCTCATGAATGACCATGCATAAATAACTGTGAATGCTGAAATTTTAGGTGCATATGAGGTAGTATTCCTAGTTATGCATGCCTACAAAACATGATTATCTTAATATGATATTGGTATAAAATGGTGTATAGGTTCATAATATTCCTATCTGTAGTTATCTTAATGCAATATGCCAAAGACTAGTCACAACCTGAACTTGATATTGACCTGTTGGAGGGACACATTCTTAGTTATCAATGTATCACTTAGAATTCAACATATGATTGTTCTGGCATATATTCTGCTACTGTAAATATCATACCATAATAGAATGTACTCGAGTATTCTCTACTTGAATGGTGGAGATAGGATATGCCTTTAGATTCCCTGGATATTTGGCAACTTCAATGGCTTGTGGGTGGCAGTTGCATATCTCTAGAGCTATGGACTAGCATTTTTTGTTCGCATATCAATTTTCAGTAGACACTGGACTCCCTTCACCGGGTGGGGTTACTGTGGCAGCAACTTCAGGGTCGAAGAAATACCTTTGGAGACCCAGTTTTAGATTGAAGGTGGGGCTTATCTCTGGCTCTGGATTCCCTTAGTGGTTGGTGGGAAAAGGTTGCATATCTCTAGAGCCCTCGACTAGCCTGTACTTGAGTATTCTCTCTTTGAATGGTGGAGATAGGATAAGCCTTTATAATCCCTGGATATCTGGCAACTTCAATGGCTTGTGGGTGGAAGCTGCATACCTTTGGAGCTCTGGACTAGCCTTTTTTGTTGGCATATCAATTTGCATTAGACTCTGGATTCCCTTCACCAGGTGGAGTTACTGTGGCAGCAATTTTAGGGTGGAAGAAATACCTTTGGAGACCCTGCTGTAGACTGAAGTTGGGGTTTATATCTTTGGATTCCCTTAGTGGCTATTGGGTAGAGGTTGCATATCTCTGGAGCCCTCAACTAGCCTATACTTGAGTATTCTCTGCATGAATGGTGGAGATAGGATAAGCCTCTAGAGTCCCTAGATATTTGGCAACTTCAATGGTTTGTGGGTGGAAGTTGCATACCTCTGGAGCTATGGACTAGCCTTTTTTTCTTGCTTATCAATTTGTAGTAGACTTTGGACTCCCTTCACCGGGTGGGGTTACTGTGGCAAGAACTTCAAGGTGGAAGAAATAACTTTGGAGACCCTGCTATAGATTGAATGTGGGGTTTATATCTCTAGATTCCCTTAGTGGTTGGTGGGTAGAGGTTGCATATCTCTGGAGCCCTCGACTAGCCTATACTTGAGTATTCTTTTCTTGAATGGTGGAGATAGGATAAGCCTCTAGAATCCCTAGATATTTGGCAACTTTTTTCTTGAACAATATTCTCAATCCCTAGAATTAAGCTCAGTGGTGACAGATGCACGAGAAGCTGGGTTGCAACAAGTCTACGATTTAGAGGTGTATTGTCCCAAGCTCAATTGTCCCAAGCTCAATCGCCCATGTGCATTTAAATAAATAAAATCTTGTGTACATTCCATGCTAAATCTAATCATGATGAATTAATATAGGTAATAAGTTGTTCATGAATGACCATGCATGAATAATTGCGGATGCTGAAATTTTAGGTGCATATGAGGTAGTATGCCTAGTTATGCATGCCTACAAAACATGGTTATCTTAATATGCTATTGGTATAACATGGTGTATAGGTTTATATGATTCCTATTTGTAGATATCTTAATGAAATATGGAGAAGACTAGTCCTAGCCTGAACTTTATATTGACCCGTTGGAGGGACACATACTTAGTTATCAATATATCACTTATATTGCTATTTGTAGTTATCTTAATGCAATATGGCGAAGACTAGTCCAAACCTGAAGTTGATATTGACCCATTGGAGGGACACATTCTTAGTTATCAATGTATCACTTATATTCCTATTTGTAGTTATCTTAATGCAATATGGCGAAGACTAGTCCAAACATGAACTTGATATTCACCTGTTGGAGGGACACATTCTTAGTTATCAGTGTATCACTTAGAATTCAACATATGATTGCTCTGGAATATATTTTGCTACTGTAAATCTCATACCCGAATAGTCTGTACTTGAGTATTCTCTACTTGAATTGTGGAGATAGGATAAGCCTCTAGAATCCCTGGATATCTGGAAAATTCAATGGCTCGTGGTTGGAAGTTGCATATCTATAGAGCTCTGGACCAGCCTTTTTTGCTAGCATATCAATTTGCAGTAGACTTTGGACTCCCTTCACTGGGTGGGGTTACTGTGGAAACAACTTCAATATGGAAGAAATACCTTTGGAGACCCTGCTATAGATTGAAGGTGGGGCTTATATCTCTGGATTCCCTTAGTGGCTGGTAGGTAGAGGTTACATATATTTTGAGCCGTCGACTAGCCTGTACTTGAGTATTCTCTGCTTGAATGGTGGAGATAGGATAAGCCTCTAGAATCCCTAGATATCTAGCAACTTCAATGGCTTGTGGGTGGAAGTTGCATACCTTTGGAGCTTTGGACTAGGCTTTTTTGCTGGCATATCAATTTGCAGTATAATTTGGAATCCCTTCACCGGGTGGGGTTATTATGGCAGCATCTTCAAGGTGGAAGAAATACCTTTGGATACCTTGTTGTAGATCCAAGGTGGGGTTTATATCTTGGATTCCTTTAGTTGCTAGTGGGTATAGAGTGCATATCTCTGGAGCCCTAGACTAGCCTGTAATTGAGTATTCTCTGCTTCAATGGTGGAGATAGGATAAGCCTCTAGAATCCCTGGATATCTGGAGACTTCAATGGCTTGTGGGTGGAGGTTGCATACCTCTGGAGCTCTGGAGTCTGGACTAGCCTTCTTTACTGGCATATCAATTTGCAGTAGACTCTGGACTCCCTTCACTGGGTGGGGTTACTGTGGCAGCAACTTCAGGGTGGAAGAAATTCCTTTGGAGACCCTGCTATAGATTGAAGGTGGGGTTTATATCTTTGGATTCCCTTAGTGGTTGGTGGGTAGAGGTTGCATAAATCTGGAGCCCTCGACTAGCTTGTACTTGAGTATTCTCTGCTTGAATG
Source organism: Pinus albicaulis (assembly GCA_034641835.2). Classification (NCBI taxonomy): domain Eukaryota; kingdom Viridiplantae; phylum Streptophyta; class Pinopsida; order Pinales; family Pinaceae; genus Pinus; species Pinus albicaulis. Next base: position 929,326,867 of record CM076583.1, read on the forward strand.
GTGGAGATAGGATAAGCCTCTAGAATCCCTAGATATCTAGCAACTTGGTTATTGAACAATATTCTCAATCCCTAAAATTAAGTTCAGTGGTGACAGATGCACGAGAAGCTGGGTTGCAACAAGTCTACAATTTGGAGGTGTATTGTCCGAAGTTCAATCGCCCATGTGCATTTAAATAAATAAAATATTGTGTACAGTTCTTGCTAAATCTAGTCATGTTGAATTAATATAAGTAATAAGTTGCTCATGAATGACCATGCATAAATAACTGCGGATGCTGAAATTTTAGGTGCATATGAGGTAGTATGTCTGGTTATGCATCATCAAGAAGAAATTTAGTGGAATACTTCATCATCAAAGAATCATATTCACTTGACAAGTAAGTATTCTATATTTTATGTCTCAATCTACAATGACTTCTTTCTGCAAGGAGAACAAAAATCTCGTTGGGTCATTGAATTACCTTGCATGGAAGAAGAGAATAGATTTGATCCTCAAGAGAAAATGAAGTTAGTGAATATGTCACGGGCTCAATCACCAAACCTCCTCAAGATAAATCTCAAGCTCTATCGAAATATATGAAAGAGAGATGAGGGCTCAAATAATCCTTATTGAATCAATCAAGGATTCTCTCATTCCTTATGTAGCAAAGTTGAAGACATCAAAAGAGATCTATGAAAAATTGGTGGAATTGTTCTCTGTAAGTACTACAGGAGAAATTATATCATTAAAAACCAAACTATGCAAGATAAAGGTATCAAAGGAAGAAGGGGTAGCCTCATACCTTATGAGGGCATCTCAAATAACAGACCAAGTACACGACCACCATTGTGCTTAATGCACTACCTAATGAATTGGGAAACTTTGTATCAAGTATCTATGGAAAGAAAGAAGCTACTCCATTCAATGATCTATGGTCATTACACAAAATTGAAGAAACCATATTGAAGGTAAATAACGACATTGGATCAAGTGAACAAACTCAAGCATATGCAGCAATGGCAAGGAAGAAAGGGAAGTCTCGAAAAAAATTTCAAAAGAAAATCGACATGTCTAAGATTGTATGTTATGAAGGTAATGAATATGGGAATTTCAAAAGTAATTGTCCTAAACTCAAGAAGGAAAATTGTTAAAATAGGCAACTAGGTCCAAATTCCACTTTGGAAAACTCCTTTGGAGAATATAATTATGGCATTGAATTCCTTTTTTCAAGAGGACCAAAATCAACCTAAATATCATCATATTTGGATAAGGAAAAGTGGGTTTTTTAATTTATGTTTTCTCACATGTAAATTATCAAGAATGGCCTCACCTATATGTCGGCTTACCTATTCCAATGGTCACGTCTCTTGACCCCCACCGAATGGTATATATAGAGGTGTTTTCTCACTCATTTTACACACATCAACTTGCTTGAATATGTGTCTGAGGCAGCCGAGGTCTTCAAGGATTGTTTAATTGTTTCGATTCTCTTCTGTCACAGGGCCAAGAGTCTTTTGAGAGATAGTCACACCTCTTCGGGTAATTTTTGGCATCGTTGAAGTCTGTTGGAGGCTGAATAGGAACAAAAGAGAGCCACTATGATTTAGGGCTGCCATTGGCCTAGATCAAGTGCTATATGGAGGCTGAGTTTCATACAAAAGAGAGCCATTGTGATTTAGGGTTGTCGCAGTCCTAGATCAAGTGCTATATGGAGGTCCAGTTTGAAACTAGAGAGCCGCAGGTCTTCTTTAGGGCTTGTACCAGCTCAGTCTAACAGTATCATACCACAGACATTGTTTGAAGGCTAGCTGTAGCTGTAGAGATGTTTTTGATCAAATGGAAGAGGGCTAGAATATCTCCTTGTATGTCAAGCTCAAAAATAGTCATGAGGAGGGTTCTTGATGTAGTTAACCATGATTTGTAAGCAGCCATAATTAGTATAATCCTCTTTCGTACCATGTATGCAGTTCATACCAAATTATAGTTCCAGATAGGTTATTCATTTTTCTAAAGGGTTGTGATGATTAGATGTTCAAATTAGCAAGTCAATATTGACTTTGAATCATTGTACTCTATCTCTCTTTGTTGAAAATTTGATAATAAGAAGATTTGATCAAGGGTTTTCCCCATATTGGGATTTTTTCCTAGCTTCAGCCATACTCTTGTGTTCTACTATCTTCGCTTGTCTTCAACGTTTATCATTTATGTTCTTTCATTAGTTGCAGTCATGATTAATGTGATTGCTAATGGATTAATGGGAAAATGAACCTAAGCAAAGAAAAGAACATGTTAACTCAGAATTAATATGGTATCAAATCTCGGGTGAGGACAAGCCCAAGCTTAAAAGATTGCAATCACTAAGAAGCATCTAGGGAATTTCAGTAAGTAACCTTTAGCCCTTTGTGGTAGGACAAGTCCGAGTTCAAGAATGAAAAATCTATGATATTTTCTTAAGGCCTTCTACAAGCCCTAATCAGTGAACATGGGCACCAATTCAAGAGAAACTCAATCATTACGAGCAAAGGGTGGAAGTCATCAAGGTATGTTTCAGTATTTATAAGGTGTGTTTAAAGTAATTTCAAGATATTTTTAGAGGAATATTTAGCAATTCTATCCAATCAAGCTTCAGACTATATCATCATCACCAACATATAGAAGGAGATGTTTCCCTTTAAGATCCTTGCCTTGACTTTGAGGTGTCATATTGACATAAAATTATTTATATGTCAAAATAAGAACTCAAATCCCTTGGCCTGGTGGAGTTGAGGCAACTCAGAATTTATTATGATCTACATTCATCAGTGTTGTGAAAGATTGCCTGACTTGATTCCTATTCTCTGAAAAACAGTGAGAAGTATTGCTGGAATTATTGTAGTATCACTGTAAGAATTAAATGCTAATCCTGGCCATTGTCCTACAATAGTCATTCAAGAAAAACTATGAGCATTCTATTGCCTAATCGGATATGTGGAGCTATAGAAGATTCTAAGAAAAATAGTGACCTTATTGGGGATGTGACTGAGCTTCAAAGAGGTCTTCCTGATATGATAAACTGTGATGGTTATTTCACCTAGATCATCAGTAAAGAAGGATACCTAAAGTCCAACAAATAGTTTCGATGATATTTCTCTGAGATTGGATCAAGTTTGAAGAATACCTTCGTCTCATTTATGCTCTACTTAAATATCAATGATATGTTTTATAGAATAACAATGGGTGAGTTTGTTACTATGTTTGGAGAAGTCGAAGTCTATCCATTCTATAATAGTAATTTTAAAAGGGGCTTCCACTGTAAAGAGGTCTTGGTTGCCACAGCGGCAGGATTTGTACCTTATGATTAAAGCAGCCCATACATCATATATAATCAAGATCCTTATCTACTCCAGTAGCAGTGAATAATTTTATGATCAGTCTCTGTGGTCTGAGCAACAATCAATGATGCAACATCTTACAATCCAGTTCATAGTAACATGTGAATTCTGAGCATTTGTTTTTTGGTCCTGATACATTGCAGTGACATATTCACGTAAACAAGTGGTTCATATTAGTTCACAACGATACTTGGTCAATATATCTATTGAAGCCAAAATTCAGAAACTCTGTTGATGCATCCTACATATAAGAGGACAAGTATCCTATCAATTGTCAGTAAATTGTTTCCTTTTAAAAAAGCATGTTATCTATAATTCATTCTTGAAGAAGGGCTTGTTTGATGATGCACTTGAACATCTGTCTAAGCGCATCAAGTCAGAGCAGAAGGGTTTTGGTCCCTCTTCTGAAACCACAAAATCTATTTTGAAAAATCTATCATCAAATATAAGGATTGAGATCAATTCGTGTTTGGCAATCTTATCCAAGGCTATCCTCCTATGCACTGGTGGAACAATTGGAAATACATGATCATCTTAACGTTGATTTCACTCCACATTATGTTCATGTGAAAATCCGATCTAGGGTTTTCCAAGCATTTTTGAATTCTGATCGAATATCTTCACGCTGTAAGAAGCATTGGCTCTATACAAACATATTTCTGTGGAAATCAAAATTGTTGAGGTATCAATCTGTCCTAAAGATGACCTTGCACAGCAAACTGTCTGTAATCAATCTCAGAAATGGGCTCTTGCTTTCAGGAAACCTGTAAGAGATTTCTAGTAGTTTGGTTCTCTGAATATCTCTAAAGCCTTGGATCTGACTTAATACCTACGCCATTATATTTGGCATAATTTCCAGAGCAACGCATTTGGAATTGCTACCTCTATTTGAAGTGGAATCACCACATTACATAAAATATCACATTATGAAATGACATCTCTGTAATGGTCATCGCATTATCCTCACTCCACACTCTCGCTCATCTGTGGCTATAGGTCTCTCTCATGTTCAGGTCTACTCATTCTAATGCCATGAGAATCAATCTAATGGTAATGACATCATATCTCTGGTAGTTTGTATCAGTATACGCTCTTGCCCTATATCCTCTCTTCTATATATATGGAATATCCAGCTCAGCATCATTTACTATATTATTGTTTCAGTCCAGAAGCCATGATCATATGTTGAAGCTCCTATAAATTTCCAACTGTGTTATAGTCTTGTTGTGAACAAGACAATAGAATAGTTCATATTTTGAAGAAGCTCCTGGGATATTCTAGTAAAAGAAAATACAACACTTTTGATAAATGCATCACACTTGGAGCCCTTATTTTAAAGATCAGCTAAGAGAAGAAGTGCATGGCACTATGGAATAGTCTCTTTTGGGAAACACTCATCAGATCGAAATCAAAGGTGTCCTAAAGAAGGTACATGACAAATTCTATGTCTTGTCGAGCATGATAAGCTGAATATCCTGATTTAAGCCAAGATATTATAAGAAATAGTCTTATAGAAATAGTTACCTGAATGTAAAGGAACCTTCCCCATCATGGATCAGTTGCCTCATGGAAGTCGCATCTCTCGTATGGATAGCACATGATTAAAGGCTAGATGATCATCCAAAACAAAGCTTCAGAGGGATCTATAAAATCCCAGGATTAATAGCAGATTGTAGATGGTTACATTATAGGCAAGGTTACCTTCTCGATATTCAGTGGGAGCTATGATGTTTGGATTCAGATATTGATGTTGATAATCATCCTCTCCTCTATAAATTGTTTGCCTTGATACGAAGATGGATAGCTATTCATTAAGATAGTATGATCTAAAGTACATTGCAGAGAGAGGTTGGATCGATAGTATGGTAGATGGTAATAACACATTTAAGTATTTCATCTCTTGAGGCCCACCCTTATTTCTTAAAGACAGAAATCTGTTTCTCTGAATAACTATTGAAGAAAGAGTGCATAAGGTGGCAAGCATGGCCATTTGAGGAAACTCTCCAGCAGTCATTTACACACATGATCACCATTGTTGTATATTGCAGAAGAGGATTCAAAGAATCCTACATTTCACATACCACTTTACATGGCATAGCAAATGGCATACCTATTTTATGGCATGTTTAAGTGGAATGATCTCATGATAAGCAGGTTGTCTGATAGACACTGCACACCCTAGAAATACAAGTTTAGGTTGTGGTCTCTTTGAGTAAGAGGGAGTAAGATCGGTGAAATATTCTCTTTATCAAGAGATGCAAGAAGCAGAGGGATTTTTGAGTGCTGCTAAAGATCTCTATTAGTAGATATGTTGAGAGGAGCTATTGAGGCTTCCATTGGCAATTCAGTCAGCAATATCATTAATTTTCAAAAAGCAGCCTGGCTTTATCCCCTATATGAAGGGATATTTTGTTAAGATGGAACATTGAGATATGAGAGCTCCTGAAGGCTTTGGGTACTTATTGAACTATGAGCGACCATAGGGTGAGTGGTCCACCTTCCCTTATGATACCCCATGGTGTTTGACATGTGTGTAGGGTGAGTGGTTCACCTTCCCCTACGATTGCAGACACATGTATGTAGGGTGAGTGATTCACCCTCTCGTATTATTTATGGCATAAGCATAGGATCAGTGGTTCACCTTCTCCTATGGCATATGAGTAGGATGAGTGGTTCTCCTTTTCCCGTGGATACCCCAGTGAAAGATGCATATAGGCATCTATTGACATGTCGGTGGGACGTGGTTCATCCTTTCCCCACATGTAGGAAGTCCATTCCCTACGATTGGTGGTTGACATGTCAGTGGGATGTGCTCCATCCTTTCCCCACGTGTAGGATCCTTCCTATGATTGATGGTTGTGACTTTTGTTTGTAGAATGTGGTTCATACCTTCCCTAATCTTGGTGACTTACATGCGTGTAGGACATGGTTCATCCTTTCCCTACTCTCAGTGATTTTCATATGTGTAGGATGTGGTTCATCTTTTCCCTACGATGGTTGCAATGTGTGACTGTAGGATGTGGTTCATCCTTTCCCTACGTGTGCTTGGGAGCAAGATGTGATACATTCTTTCCCTATCGTTGATTCAGTATCATCCTACCCATGTATTTCGGGACACATGGGAAGTACCTCTCATCTGACCAATGAGTTGACAAAAATGGATAGGGACCATAGCACTACCGATGGACACATCGTGTATTGTTGTACTCCCTATGTCTAGGATAAATTATTTTTCTTCAAATTGATCACTCGGGATCAAGTATGATTGGAGTTCACCTATTTGGTAATGTGAACTAACCTTTGTCAGTAAAGAGTGGCAAGGTCTTGTGACTCACTCTCGATCGATTCTTCTTTATTATTCACATCAATTTTTAGCAGAGCATAGCAGAGACGAGATACATAGATGATTCATGAAAACAGGATGGCATGACAATCATGGTTGTGGTTTGACAAGTGGAACTCTCCCTAGTTGAGAGGGAATGTTAAAATTGGAAACTAGGGCCAAACTCCACTTTGGATAGCTCCTTTGGGGAAGATAATTATGGCATTGAATTCCTCTTTTCGAGAAGACAAAAATCAACCTAAAGATCATCATATTTGGATAAGGAAAAGTGGTTTTTTAATTTATGTTTTCTCACATGTAAATTATCAAGGTCGGCTTCACCTATATGTTGGCTCACCTAGTCCAATGGTCACGTCTCTTGACCCCCACTGAATGGTATATATAGAGGTGCTTTCTCCCTCATTTTACACACATCAACTTGCTTAAATATGTGTCTGAGGCAGCCAAGGTCTTCAAGGATTGTTTGATTGTTTGGGTTCTCTTTTGTCACAGGGCCGAGAGTCTTTTAAGAGACAGTCACAACACTTAGGGTAATTCTGGGCATCGTTGAAGTCTATTGGAGGATGAATAGGAACAGAAGAGAGCCACTGTGATTTAGAGTTGTTGCTGGCCTAGATCAAGTGCTATATGGAGGCCGAGTTTCATACAGAAGAGAGCCATTGTGATTTAGGGTTGCCGCAAGCCTAGATCGACTGTTATATGGAGGTCAAGTTTGATACTAGAGAGTCGCATGGATTCTGTAGGGCTTGTACCAACTCAGTCTAACAGTACCATATCACAGACCTTGTTTGAAGGCTGGCCGCAGCTGCTAGAGGTGTTTTTGATCAAATGGAAGAGGGCTATAATATCTCCTTGTATGTCAAGCTTAGTCGCAGTCATGACGAGGGTTCTTGATGCAGTTAACAGTGATTTGTAAGCAGCCCTAATCAGTCTAATACTCTTCAATAGCATGTATGCAGTTCATACCAGATTGCAGTTTCGGATAGGTCATTCATTTGTCTAAAGGGTTGTGATGATTAGATCTTCATATTGGCAAGTCAGTATTGACTTTGAATCAGTGTACTCTATCTCTCTCTCTCTCTCTGTTGAACATTTGATAATAAGAATATTTGATCAAGGGTTTTCTCCATCTTGGGGATTTTCCCTGGCTTTAGCCATATTCTTGTGTTCTTTTGTCTTAGCTTGTCTTCAGCTTCTATCATTTATGTTCTTTCATTAGTTACATCCATGATTAATGTGATTTCTAATGGATTAATCGGTAAATGACGTAACTAACCTAAGCAACGAACGTGTTAACTCGAAATTAACAACAACAAAAAGAAAAAGGAAAGAAATGAAGTCCATGTCACCAAAGAAGTAGAAGATCCAAAAAAATCTTAAGTCAAGGAAGGAATAAGTGATAGATCTCAACTATTAGAAGGTCTCTCTCACACTTAATATATTTTCAAGTGCATAGAAGTTAGCAAGTAAAATTAGAAAACATCACAATCATGATAAGATGCATTATAGTAGAGATTGAGATGAAATCATAGAGGCATGGAAGGATAGCCATAGTAGAATTCTATATGGTTGAAGCAGTCAGCATACATGATTGAAAGAAAATAGCTCATGGCATCTTCATTAGAAGCATAGAATAATAATCGACGTAGCAGATTGAATGATTGAAGCAAGTCATCTAGCAAAATAACCAAATGAGAGATCATCACACCTCGTCATCATTATAAAGAAGAATTTGTGGTATGAGGATCATTAAGATCCTCCATTGGAATCTTTGTTAGAATATTAACCTCTACTTAGAGGAAACATGTGATAGTCTACATTCCACCTTGTGTGGATCCAGAGTTTAGAAGTATGATGGTATGATGACAAATATGTATAGCATGTCAAGTTGGTTGAAGTATTTTCATCTTCAAGCAAGGAAATGAAGTTGCCAGAAGGAAGTCTAGATGATCAAAAGAAGGAAGAAGTATGTATATATTTGAGAGATAAAGTCATGTCATCATTTAGTTGCAGATAGAATGGTTGAATACTCTATCTCATGAGCATGATTGAAGAAGAAGGGACTCTTCCTTATGAATGAAACATGAAGGTATGAATAGAGTATCCCTTGAACTCTTCTACATATTGACAAGATAAAATCAGCATGATATGACCTCATGAATAACATGAAGTGGTTGGCTCTAGTTCCTATGATGAAGGAACTATGTATAGAAGATCCTAAGGAAGCAATACATGAGGAAAGGTGAAATAAGAGTTCGTGAAAGATATATCAATAGTCACGTAAGATAAGCTAAGTGATCAACATATGATAACAAGAAGGATTAGCAATAACATCTCCATGGAGAAGGTATGAAAACCTTGATATGTATGTTGGAGAAGGATAACCTTGGTAATGTATGTCTTGGAGATGGATTCATAGAATATGTGAAAGGAGTTAAATAATTTGTTGTACAAGTTGGGGCTTGGGGTTTTAGAGTCCTCAAATTCATTAATAAAATTATTTTTTTGTTGCACATTTGTATTTTGGTTTAACTGGTGTTTTTAACGGTCATAATATAACCATTGTAAAGAAATATTGATTCACCCCCCTCTCAATATTTCCAACACTAGCACACCTTACATTTTTTTCACCTTGCAATATTTTTATTGACATGCTAGAAGGAACTTTCACAATGAAATGTTATTGTTGGTAATCTGGTTGTTTATGATAGAAGGAAATATAACATGTGTTAGAGTTCCTTCACCTTGGAATGTTCTTACTAGCAATGTGCTTGTGTTTTTGTTAAAATGAAATATGGCATGCAATAGATTTATTTTGGCATGCAATGTTGTCGTTGGTAGTATGCTTGTATTTGTGCTACACGTAAAGCTAACACTCGTTATATTTCTTCCACCTTGCAATGTTGTTATTGGAAATATGCTTGTGTTTGGGCTAGAAACTATGCTATATTTCTTTTTCTCTACAATATTTTTGTTGTCTATTTGGTTTTTTATGATAGAAGGAAATATAGCACGTGTTAGATTTCCTTCACCTTGGCAATGTTATTGGAAATGTGATTGTGTTTGGGCTAGAAATTGTGCTAGATTTATTTTTCTCTACAATATTGTTGTTGTCAATTTGGTTGTTTATTATAGAATGAAATCTAGCACGTGTTAGATTTCCTTCACCTTGGAAATGTGCTTGTGTTCATGTTAGAAGGAAATATAGCATGCGCTAGATTTCTTTTGGCATGAAATGTTGTTGTTGGTAGTATGCTTGTATTTGTGCTACATGTAATGCTAACATGCATTAAATTTATTTTACCTGGCGATGTTCTTATTGGAAATGTGTTTGTGTTTGTGGTAGAAATTGTTCTAGATATCTTTTTCCATGCAATGTTGTTGTTGGCAATATGCTTTTTTTTGTGCTGGAAGAAAATCTAACACACTAGATTTCTTTCACCATACAATGTTGTTGTGTGCTTGTGTTTGTGCTATGCGTAAATCTAGCACGTGTTAGATTTATTTTGGTCTACAATATGGGTGTTTATGATAGAAGGAAATCTAGCACATGTTAGATTTCCTTCACCTTGGCAATGTTATTGGAAATATGCTTGTGTTTGGGCTAGGTTGTGCTATATTTCTTTTGCTCTACAATATTGTTGTTGTCAGTTTGGTTGTTTATTATGGAAGGAAATATAGCATGTGTTAGATATATTTCACCTTGGCAATGTGCTTGTGTTTGTGTTAGAAGGAAATATAGCATGCACTAGGTTTCTTTTGGCATGAAATGTTGTTGTTGGTAGTATGCTTGTATTTGTGCTACATGTAAAGTTAACGTGAATTAAATTTATTTTACCTTGCGATGTTGTTGTTGGAAATGTGCTTGTGTTTGTGATAGAAGTTGTTCTAGATATCTTTTTCCATGCAATTTTGTTGTTGGCAATATGCTTTTGTTTATGTTGGAAGAAAATCTAACACGCTATATTTCTTTCACCCTACAATGTTGCTGTGTGCTTGTGTTTGTGCTATGCGTAAATCTAGCACATGTTAGATTTTTTTTTCTCTGAAATATTGTTGTTTTCTATTTGGTTGTTTATGATAGAATGAAATATAGCATGTGTTAGATTCCCTTCACCCTGGCAATGTTATTGGAAATGTGCTTGTGTTTGGGCTAGAAGTTGTGCTAGATTTATTTTTCTCTACAATATTGTTGTTGTCAATTTGGTTGTTTATTATAGAAGGAAATCAGTCTAGCACGTGTTATATTTCCTTCACCTTGGAAATGTTCTAGTGTTATAAGGAAATCAAGCATGTGCTAGGTTTCTTTTGGCATGAAATGTTGTTGTTGGTAGTCTACTTGTATTTGTGCTACATGTAAAGATAACGTGCATTAAATTTCTTTTACCTTGCGATGTTGTTATTGGAAATGTTCTTGTGTTTGTGATAGAAGTTGTTCTAAATATCTTTTTCCATGCAATGTTGTTGTTGGCAATATGCTTTTGTTTATGCTAGGAGAAAATCTAACACGCTATATTTATTTCACCCTACAATGTTTTTGTGTGCTTGTGTTTGTGCTTATGCGTAAATATAGCACGTGTTAGATTTTCTTCAACTTACAATATTTTTGTTGGCAACATGCTTTAATTTTGGCTTGAAAGAAATCTAGAATGCACTAGATTTATTTTTCACTGCAATGTGGTTGTTGACAATATGCTTTTGTTTGTGCTAGAAGTAAATCTACCATGTGCTAGATTTATTTTATCTAGAAATGTTGTAATGTGTTTGTGTTTGTGCTAGAAGGAAATATTTCCTTCTAGCGTTCATTATATTTCTTTCACCCTTCTATGAGTTTATTAACAATGTGGTTGTATATGCGTTAGAAGGAAATCTAGTGTGCACTAGATTTCTTTCGCATTGCAATGTTGTTGTTGGAAATTCAATTCTTTGTGCTAGAAGTGTTACCACAATGATGTTATTGGCAATGTGCTAAAAGGAAATCTAGCATGTGCTAGATTTCTTTTGCCCTAGAATGTTTGGTAATGTGTTTGTGTTCATGCTATAAAAAAATCTAGCATGTGCTAGATTCTTAACCCCTCCAATGTTATGTGTTTTTTTTTGTGCTAGAAGAAAATCTACCACACACAAGATTTCTTTTGTCTTGCATAACGTGTTTTTGGCAATATGCTTGTTTGTGCTAGAAGAAAATCTAATATGTGATATGTTTCTTTCACCCTACAATATTTTTATGTGCTTTTGTTTGCGAGAGAAGGAAATCTAGCATGTGTTAGATTTCATTAGCCTTGCAATGTTGTTTTTGGTGACATGTTTGTGTTTGAGATATAAGTACAAATAGCATGTTAGATCTAATTCACCTTGAAATATTGTGATTTTAAATATGCTTATGTTTGTGATAGTAGAAAATCTAGCATGATATAGATTTATTTTACCCTACAATATTGATGTTGAAAATATGTTTGTGTATGGTGGGAGGAATTCTAGCATGAACTAAATTTATTTTGCAATGCAATATTGGTGTTATTCCGTACTAGAATAAAATCTAGTATGCAATAGATTTGTTTCACAATGCAATATTGTTGTTGGCAACATGCTTGTATTTGTGCTAGAATGAAATATTACCTGCATTGGATTTATTTTGCAATGCAATATTGGTGGAAATGTACTTGTATTTGTGCTAGAAGGAATTCTATCATGCATTGGATTTCATTTTCCCTACAATGTTATTGTTGGCAATGTGCTAGAAGTAAATCAAGCATAGGTTAGATATCTTCCACCCTGCAATGTTGTTTCTGGAAATGCGATTGTGTTTGTACTAGAAGAAACTCTAGAATGTGTAAGATTCTTTTACTTTGCAATATTTTGTGAGTAACATGCTTTTATTTATGCTAGAAGGAGATTTAGCATGTGGTGGATTGCATTCTCTTTAGAATATTTTTGTTGGCAATGTGCGTGTGTTTGTGCTAGAAGGAAATCTAGCATGTGCTAGATTTATTTGGCCATGTAATGTTGCTTAGATAGCAATATGCTTATGTTTGTAGTAGAAGGAATGCTATTTATTGTTAGCTTTCATTTGAGGTGCAATGTCGTTGTTCGAAAAGGGCTTCTACTTGTGATATAAGGAAAGTTAGCACAAATTATATTTCCTTCATAATGTAATGTTGTTATTAGAAATATATTTGCCGTTATGCTAAAATGAAAGTTATAATGTGTTAAATTTCCTTCATATTTCAATATTATTGTTGAAAATGTGTTTGTGTATGTGATAGAAGTAAATATTGCATTTGTTAGATTTTTTTCGCAATGGAATATTATTGTTGGAAATGTGCTTGTATTTGTGTTAGAAAGAATTATAGAATGCACTAGATTTCTTTGTTCTTGTTCCAAAAGGAAAACTATCAAGATTTCACTCTCGCCAAGGTTAGTGCTCTGATATTATTCTTCGCAATGTATTTGTGATTATGCAAGAAGGATACCTAGTGATTACTAGCTTTATTCTAGACACCATTACACTTACGCAACCAATGCTATAGGGGTGACATTGTCTCAATAATCACAATGATTAGAGTTATAAATTTTGATGTGCCCTTTTATTGAATTTGGAAAAATTTATGGAGATCAATGATAGTGCAAAAAAATTGTATATAGATATATGTTGTTGTTGGCACTACATTTGTGCTTGAGTTGGAAGGAAAGATAATGGTATAGCTTTCCTTTTGGCACAAAAACAATAATCCAATCATAATTATTTGATCCATGGAGAGTAATGTGATCTTTGTATAGTTTTGAAGTTATGAATAAATGTATTATTGAGGTGTACTATATTTTTCTTCAAATGCACATGTATGCAACTTTAAAATATCAAGCACAATTTTTTAACAAGTATTGTTTTTTCTCTCTATTTTGTGTATAGTTACAAACTTCCAAAAACAAATTCACTAATGTTTGGATGCATAAGATAAGACTCTTCCTCACCAACATAAAATTGTAGGAAAACTCAAATCTACACTTTTCGAGGACCTAAAGTTAACATCCCTTTGTATCCATCCTAAATAGTATGTCCTTAAATGTGTTTAGGTAGGGAGTGCTAACATTGGAACTAAAGATTTGTAAAATGCAATTTATTTTCTTTTGAACTAAAGAAAAACTCTAGTTTGGCTTTTGATTATCAAGTTCAAACATCAATCATCCTCACTAAGTGAAAATATAATTTCTCCTTTTCATGGGGCTTTTAGACATCTTATGTAGCATAAATCTTGGAGCTTCAAGGACCATGTTTTGGTTCTTCAACTTCCACAAATTTCTTATGATCATTATTCATAGACATGCATTAAGACTAAAAGTGTCATTTCTGAAGTTAAATAGGAACTTGGTGGTTTGATATGAGCTGATATTTGTCATTCAAAACTTTTATTTGGAAGAAAACCTCTATTTTGGCTTTTGATTATCAAGTTCAAACATCAAACATCCCCACTAAGTGAAAATATAATTTCTCCTTTTCATGGGGCTTTTAGACATATTATGTAGCATCAATCTTGGAATTTCTTAGATTTTCCAATGGACCATGTTTTGGTTCTTCAACTTCTACAAATTTCTTATGATAATTCTTCATACACATGCATTAAGACTACAAGTGTCATTTTTCAAGTTAAATAGAAACTTGGTGGTTTGATATGAGCTGATATTTATCATTCTATGATACTATCTACATCTCTAATTGCATGGTCTTAATATATGTTTTTTTTGTGTAATTTGCATGTAAATTACTTTTTGGTAGTAGGCACTAGATGGTGGGGAACAATGTTTCATTTCATATAATATGACTACCATACTATTTAAATTATTGAATCTATATTACTTTTTTGAAAGTTGTGTGTTTTTGCAAAAATATAAAATCACACTTTACATGGTTCAAACTTTTAATTACAATTTATGATTTAATTGTTGTTATAGAATTGGTACAAGATAGAATGGAAAATATAATTTTGGCAAAAGGGGACTATGTTGATCTCCTTATTAATGATCGAGTCGTTGGGCTAGGAAGGTTCAAATCTATAGAGTCTGAAACTTATTATGCCGGAGAAAGGGTTAATGCATGTTATGTTGCAATTTTGATAATTGATGTCACTCAACTACATTTGATTGAGGATGTTGATGAAGGGGACATACATCCATGGAAGATCATGGATTCGAGGCACAACATAGGTAAATCAAAATATTGAAGCATGTGTTCAAATATTATTGATAGCATAATACTTTTTTTTTGAGTAAATGCTAACCTTATTTACGTTTGTTTATAGGTGCAAATGTTTCTTCTACATTTTCTATTGGAAACAAGGTAGATCTTCCACAACATGGAGTGAAGGTGGGCGAGGGCTCCATATTCAATACAGAGCTTGGACATAAAGTGCATGGAAATATGGTAAAGAAAGGATGCATAGTGGTTAAAATTGAGAAGGTGTTAAAACATGATGCTGCTCTACCACATCTAATATGATTTGAGGATACACTAGGGGGTGCATTGGAATCTTATGAGATTTGGCCAGAATCAAATTTGCAACCTCACTGTCATGATCATGCCATAAATATTCCCCAAGATAGGGTTAGATTCATATGTACATCAAACATCTTCACTAAGTGAAAATATAATTTCTCCTTTTCATGTTGCTTTTAGACATCTTATGTAGCATCAATCTTGAAATTTCTTAGATTTTCCAATGAACCATGTTTTATTCTTCAACTTCTACAAATTTCTTATGATCATTATTAATACACATGCATTAAGACTAAAAGTGTCATTTCTGAAGTTAAATAGGAACTTGGTGGTTTGATATGAGTTGTTATTTGACATTCTATGATACTATCTACATCTCTAATTGCATGGTATTCATATATGATTTTTTGTGTAATTTGCATGTAAAATACTTTTTGGTAGTAGGCACTAGATGGTGGGGAACAATGTTTCATTACATACAATATGACTACCATACTATTTAAATAATTGCATCTATATTACTTTTTTGAAATTTGTGTGTTTTTGTGAAAACATAAAATCACACTTTACATGGTTCAACCTTTTAATTACAATTTATGATTTAATTGTTGTTATAGAATTGGTACAAGCTAGAATGGAAAATATAATTTTGGAAAAAGGGGACTATGTTGATCTCCTTATTAATGATCAAGTCATTGGGCTAGGAAGGGTCGAACCTACAGAGTCTGGAACTTATTATGCCAGAGAAAGGGTTAATGCATTTTATGTTGTAATTTTGATAATTTATGTCACTTAACCAAATTTGATTGAGGATGTTGATGAAGGGGACATACATCCATGGAAGATCATGGATTTGAGGCACAACATAGGTAAATAAAAATATTGAAGCATGTGTTCAAATATTATTGATCGTATAAAATTATTTTTTGAGTAAATACTAACCTTATTTACATTCGTTTATAGGTGCAAATGTTTCTTCTACATTTTCTATTGGAGACAAGGTAGATCTTCTACAACATGGAGTGAAGGTGGGTGAGGGCTCCATATTCAATACAGAGCTTGGACATAAAGTGCATGGAAATATGGTAAAGAAAGGATGTATAGTGGTTAAAATTGAAGTGTTAAAAACATGATGCTGCTTTACCACATCCAACAAGATTTGAGCATACACTAGGGGGTGCATTGGAATCTTATGATATTGGGCCAGAATCAGATTTGCAACCTCACTTTCATGATCATGCCATAAATATTCCCCAAGATAGGGTTAGATTCATATGTAAAAATTTTTCTCTTACACATGAATGCATGGGAACAAGCATGTGCATTGCCAAAGGAATTCTAGTTAATGTTCGTAAAGATGACATTGTTGAAGGTGAAACACTAGGTGTAATGGAATTTGGTGTTTTTTTGGAAGAGATAGATGGAAATTGTGAAATATGTAGAATTGAGGATAAGTCTATACATTTTTTGGTTAGATGGCCAATAAATAAGTTGGTGGATAACAAAGGTGTTATATTAAGGGTTAAGGAAAATTTGAAGGAGCCACCAAAGGAAATGGTGATATGGGATGTTATATAGGACACAAATCCCTTAAAAAAATGGGATGTGTCTCTTTGTAATGAAAAAGATAAAAACTCAATCGATATGCATGTAACAAGGCCATATAAAAGGATTAAACAAGTTATGGCTACAACAAAAATTGTAAAATGTCAAACAAAAATAGACGAAGAGAAAGAAATTCGACTTTTGGCAGCAAATGTGTGTTGTAGAAAAGATTTTCTTCAACATGTGGGAAGGCCATTGTAGGTGCTAGAAGGGGTATGGGACAAATAAATAAAAATGGCATTAGGGAATTTGTCTTGAATTCACTCATGTCAAACACAGTCATGTCAAGGAGTCATGGCCATGGCCTACCACCTATTGCTAGAAATGTAAAGGACATGAGATTTAATGGGAATATTATTTGCAAGAAAGCATGGTATAAGATACATAAGATTCCTCAAATAAAATTCTATAAATACCAACATTATTTCCAACATGGACAGATCAAAGCTATTCATGGTAACACCAACACATGCAAAGCACGAGCACACACCATGGCAGCCATAGAAATATTACACAAAATTGTAATGGATAATTCAGATTTTTCACCAAACCAAACACGTCAAGTTGAAGAATATGGAACATCTGCTCCTTTAATATTATTTCCTTCGACTTAAATACAAAATTCTTTGTTAAAAGAGATCAATGAGGCTCTTCAAAAGCTCAATTACCCATCAATATCACATTCAACGATGAGAAAGATCTGGAATACTAAGTTTCGAGATGTGGCATTTTCAAAGATCAGGAAATGAGGATGCAGGAGAGTTGATTTGGATGGAAAAATCTATCTCAGATATCTTTAGGGATAATGAAAGTGAGAATCTTCATGTAAAGGTTGAATGGTGGAATCCTATTTCAGGGAAATATAATGCAAAATTTTTAGAGAAATATTGGATACCAAATCCCGATGACACATAACTTGGCTCTATTCCAATTAATATCATAGTGTGGGCATGGAAGCCAAAGAAAGAACATTGCAAGAAGACGAAGATAAATAAATATGGCAGAGATGTTGTTCTTGACCTACTTGAGCGAATATCTTAAGATTCAGTTTATGTGATTCATGAATGTAATTTTTTTTTTGAAGGATCTATTAATATACATTTTGACACACTTTTCAATATTTGTTGTATATCAAACATTCTCTTCATATTATTTTTGGAGAAGTTTTATATTATTTAGTATTTCAATGTAATCATGTGGTGATATAAATGACATGAAAGTGCCATAAAATGTTTAAGTTTTCAAAGCTTTGTTTGACCAACATGACTTCTCACCATATCAAATATGCATAATCAAATTCAATAATGCATTTAAAAACATCTTCTAAACTTGGTCTATTAAAACAATAGGGGAGTAGCTAATTAGTATTCTATTTAATATAAACCATTTAAACAATTATTGAAAAAATGTTAGACACTTGTAATAATGTTTGAAGTGATTTTTCCTTAATATTCCTTATTATAATTGATATAAATCGAATTTGTTGTTTTGTTGCACTCTAATTTATAAAAAAAAATGATTTTGATCATTGACCAACACAACTAGACATAAAATATTTCCTCTTATAGATTTTGAAGTGGTTGCCAACATTGTACTAGTATAATAAATTTGTACTCGACATAGGAAAAGTAGTTAGTGTCAATTTAAAATGGTCAATAATAGTAAGAAACACAATATTAATATATTGATAAATAACTCTATACTAGGTTAAAAAAAAATTACAAAATCTATTATTACAAATCAAATTTAATACATAAATATAAATATTCATGATAATAGAAATAATGTAAGGAATCTAAGTTTTAGATGAATGCCAATATGTTATTTTCAATATAATATCCTTAATATGTTCTTTTCAATAAAATATCCTTAAACACTCCAGGAATAAAAACTAAAAATTTGTAATAAATAGTTTAGTCAATTTTATCTCTTTCCTCTTCTATTTGAAAATAATCAAATTGTATTACTTTGTTACTATTCTAATTCATGATTGAGGCGAGGCTCATTCTACAAACTAGTATGAGGGGATGTGTAAGTTTTTTCATTTCGTGCCCTATTAAATTAAAAATATAAAAAATAAAAAATATGTTCTAAATAGAAAAATAGCATGGGCTATAATTACAGAAAAAATGAATATGTTGTAAAGTAATTAGAAGTAAAAAAAATGTGTGAATAAGATGTTTAAATCTTTTACTTTTCAAAAATATTTCAGACGAGAGATTCAAATAAACTATTTGAAGATATATGTTAACTAATTTATGTTGATATCAACTTCATATATAACTATATATAGAAAAAAAAAATTATGGTTAAAATTTTTGTTTGGACTTATATATACTCTATTTAGCATTAAAAAATACAAGTTAAACAATGAAACATAACACTTTGTATTTTGCACTCTAAAAATGTTTGCAAGTGAAGAAAATTGATCCCTCTAGGCTCATGTTAAATCCGTATTTAAGATGGATATAAAGATGGATCTATGCTGGTATATATTGGACACATTACTATAATTTGTCATTAAATAACTTTATACTTAATATATATCTTGCATATTAATATATTATTCATTAAGTCTCAATTAACTTAGTTTTAAACACAAAAGTACAAAATAGTAAATAATAAATAAATTATACTACTACTCTCATTCAACATTTAATTTTATAGTAAAAAAATATTTTCTTCTGTCAACTCTAAAATGGTTCAAAATTCCTATAATAGTAGGTAAGGATGATGGTGATAATGATGATTATCAGCCACTACAACCAAGTATGGTATATAAGAAGCCATAAATTTATTACTTAAAATTCTTTAGAATTTTATTGTTATGCCCAAAAAGCATTAAAATAAGTGTTTCAAGATCATCATAATTTTGTTTAGTAAAAAGATCAAGAAGGTTGGTAGTGCCACAAATATTTTGAAATTTAAATCCGATATGAGTATAAATTGGATGATCTAAGAGGATTTTTCATGTTCAACCATACCATATTACTAGTTTTGCAAAGGTGATAGACTTTTAAATTGGGCCAACCTTGTCCTAGTAATGATCTTAACTTAACACATGCATGATATTTACTATATCAGATTATAATTAAATGGGTTAATAATAGTAACATACACAATAATGCACTTAAAAACAACATTTTCTAAACTTGGTCTATCAAAACAATAGTGGACTAGCTAATTAGAATTCTATTTATTATAAACCATTTAAACACTTAATGAAAAAATTTTAGACACTTGTAATATTCTTTGAAGTGAGTTTTCCTTAATACTCCTTATTATAATTGATATAAATCAATTTTTTTTTTTGTTGCACTCTAATTTATAAAACAATGATTTTGATCATTGAACAACACAGCTAGACTTATAAAATATTTCCTCTTATAGATTTTGAAGTGGTGCCAACATTGTACTAGTATAATAAATTTGTATTCAACATAGGAAAAGTAGTTAGTGTCAATTTAAAATGGTCAATAATAGTAAGAAACACAATATTAATATATTGTTAAATAACTTTATATTAGGTAATATTTTTTTACACAATATATTATTCACATGTCAAATTTAATACATAAATATAAATATTCATGATAATAGAAATAATGTCGGGAATTTTAAGTTTTAGATGAATGTCAATATGTTTTTTTCAATATAATATCCTTAAACACTCCAGGAATAAAATCTAATCATTTGTAATAAATAGTATTAGTAATTGAGAGAGGCTATGCTCATTCTACATCCTAGTAAGGCTCATTCTACATCCTAGTATGAGGGGATGTGTAAGTTTGTCTGTTTCGTGCCCTTTTAAATTAAAAATAAAAAAATAAAAATACTTTCTAAATAGAAAAATAATATTGGCTATAATTAAAGAAAAAATGAATATATTGTAAAGTAATTAGAAGTAAAAAAATGTATCTAATGATGATGGTTATAATGATGATTATCATCCACTAAGACCAGATGTGGTATATAAGAAGCCATAAAGATATTACTCAAGATTCTTTAGAATTTTATTGTTATGCTAAAAAAGCATTAAAAGAAGTGTTTCAAGATCATCATAATTTTGTTTAGTTAAAAGATCAAGAAGGTTGGTAGGGCCACAAATATTTTGAAATTTATATCCAATATGAGTATAAACTGGATGATCTAAGAGGGTTTTTCATCTTCAACCATATTACTAGTGTCGCAAAGGTGATATACTTTTAAATTGTGCCAACCTTGTCTTAGTAATAATAGCAACTTAACACATACATGATATTTAATATATCATATTATAATTAAATGGGTTAGTAATAGTAACATACACAACATTTTTTTGGTAAAGTTAATAATAGTAACATACACAAAATTATTTTCATAAGATAACCTTAACAAACTTAGCTTTTAGTACAAACCATAACAAATCTTAAAAGAGATAATGTAAGGAATCCAAGATTAAGATGTGAAAGATTTTCTTTTGAAAGTTTATATAAATTTGTTTTATATAGTTTTCCATGATAATTTTTTCACCAAAAATGGTGAATATCTACATTAAAATTAGTAAACTAAGTGATTTTATAATTACACATTTTGAAAAAACTCAATCTAGTTAAAGTTTCTAAATTCTAGATCAATGGAAAACTTCCAAATTTAATGAAATATGTGTTACACGGTCCGGACCTTAAAATAGCTCCTTTTCCGTTTGGCATAGTGGCTCCGACTGGGGGTAATGGGACCAGTTTCCCAATAAGGATGATTTTGAGGGTGTGTGATTATATGGCATGAAATGGAAATGATTTTAATCTATATTATTCATCTATCTAAACTATTTATTATACTATATACCTGGGATTTTTCTTCCTTTATGAAATCTGAAAAGATATCCTTCAACTATTAGTAATATAGATCATTTAACATTTGAAAGAGATGAAAATTATGTAAAATGATTCTTCTAACAAAATAGTTTGACTAGAATAATTGTGAAAAATATATCGCATTTATATGTGTGATTATACATTCAATAAGAAACTATAGGCAAATATTATAACAGAAATGCATGTAACATATATCTATAATAACATTTCAAATATATAATGCAATAAAAGATGTCTGTCAATCTATAAATAAAAACTTAATATAAGTGAATAAAAGTACCATATGTACAAATTTCTATTCATTTAAATTGATAGTAATTGATCTACTCCTTCTCACTTTCAGGAAATTTAAATATTACAGTAGTGCAACATTAGTTAAACAGCTTTAATTTTCAAGAGATAACAGATGTGTTCCATTAATTCATCAAAGCATTCACAAACTTACAATAGTGCATTATTTGCAAATATTTTTGACAAATTTATGGACCCTTCTCTAAATGCACAAGAGGGGTTTAAATACTAAACTAACTATGTTCTAAAATAGATTATTACAAAAATATAGAGGAGGTTTCAAAAAACCATCCTCGTAAGACTAACTTAAACTACAATCTAGGAAAATAAAATAACAATTTTGATTTATGAATTTCGTCCTTTATTCTAGATTTGGTCACGAAGTTGAAAAATATCCATCATAGGCTTGAGATGAGCTGGCTACGAGATCCTCGATCTGACCTGTTTCTTGAATACTGCATTTGAAAGTATGGGCTGCGCTCATTTTGTTGAATCTGTTAAGGATTCCAGAATCTGATACCGATGATAAGGTTTGATCAGAAAATTCCAACAATTTTCTTGATCAAACTTATTTACCTTTTTAATTACTTCATCCTGTGTGTCTACTTTCTACTTCCACTGTGTTTTTATCTATTTTACTTATGAGAACACTTTAGATGTGTACTCTTTGAGAAGGTTTGTTTTCACCAGTTCTTCACATACAAATTCAATAATTTCATTTGATAACTTAGATGTTTTTGTTGATTCTTTCTCTGCTTGCTTGATTTGTGCTTCCCGATCTCTGAATAGGATCTCCTTATGAAAATTATCTACCTGAGGTAGATCAGCTTCCTTTCTTAAGTCTGATGCTTGCCATTGAATGTGTTCATTGATTTTCTTTTCGAGTCTTTCACATTCAAGTTTCTGGGTAGCTATTTGTTGGATTAGTATTTTATTTGAATCACAATAAGAGTCAATCATAGAAGCTTGATGACAAAATACTTTCTATTCTTTCTTTAACTTAGTATTGACATCCAATTATTTTTTTTATGAATTGCTCTAATTGCGGTTGGTTCTGTAACCTAGTCATTTCTGTTTCCAGTTGTGCTTGTTTCTCATTGATTTATGCTTGATGTTGCATTTTAAGACTCTCAAAATATTTTTGAAATTGGGCCATCTTTGCTTTCATTTTCTCACTGGAGTTGGATTTTTCTTCATTTAATAGCCTCTCTAGTTCTTGTACTCCATCTTCCTTTTGCCTCAACAACACTCTAACCTTAGTAGCTTTATCAATGGTGGAAGTAGCATATGCCCCTGCATATTGTGATAATTTAGTCAGATGTTATGTATGGTCATCTACAGAATCCTTCCATAGTATGTCAACTGATTCATCTATGAGGTTTGAGATTGTTTCATTAGTTCTTCTTCTTTTGTTCCTCTTAACTACAGCCTTATAGCTAAGACTATAGAAATGTCCAGTGAATGAATTTCTTCAACTTGTAAATCTAGTTGTTTTGTAGTGTAGGCTAGTATGATCTCTTGATCATGAGTCTCTGGAACTTGTTGTAGTAGATTAATGGTTTCTACTATCTTCTGGGAATGTTCAAGTGTAGGAAAACTAGTTACTTGATCAGTATTGGTATTAGCTTTAGGAATTTTTATTGCTTCAGAAAAATCCTCCCATTCGGGCAGAAACGTGAAGCTGGGTTACACTTTTGTGAGAATCGGAGGCCGAAAATTTTTTTCAACAATAGTTCGGCCGAACATTTTACAAATTTCGGCTGAACTTTGCAATAGTTCGGTCGAACTTTTTTATAAAGTTCGGCCGAAATCGTGATTCCGTTTAGATTGACGGCACACTGACAGTGTGGGCAAACAGAATTTTTGCCGAGAATTGGAAAACCGGCGTCAAAAGTGCGGCCAAACTATTAGTTCAGCCGAACTTTTTTTTAAAAAATAGTTCGGCCAAACTATCTTTTATAAATAAGTCGCCCGCGAAGGGTAACGATTTACAGTTTTCATTGTGCGCGCGCTTTTTTTCGCTCTGGCTGCGTTGGTGCTGCTCCTGGTCGCCGTGGGTACTCTTGCTGCTCCTGGTCGCCATGGTGCTACTCCTGGTTGCCGTGCTGCATCGAGTAGAACTTCTCGGGTATGTCACAAATTCTTTGGATTTCTTCGCTATTATCAAATGCCCCGCCAGAATTGCAATTTTGTGTGCAAAATATTTAATAACCAGATTGGTTTTTCAATGCTAGTTGCCTTTGCTTCTCTTCTCGTGCTAATAGACTTCAATGGAATTTATTTCTCAACATATTATAAATGACTAATTTAAAATTAGGAAAATTGTACTATAACTTCTTCAATTGGCAGTTGGAAAGCTCCATTAACATTGGTATGAATTTTTTTTCTGGGTGTGAGAAGCTGTGAGAAGCCGCGAGTTCGATTCTCATAGTACCCTAAACCTTTATAATTGTTTGTTTGGAAAATCATAGGCAAATGCTATTCCGAACAATGTTTTTCTTCAATGCCAAAAGCCCGGCTACAGATTGTGTTACAGTTTGGTGCAACTCTCCTGTTTGTTATACTTCCCTATATTTTTTCTCTTGCTAATGCAAAAATAATGTCGAAAAGGAACATGCGTCATACAGGCAGCCACCACAGGGAAAAAACAAGAAACATTAAAATCTCCAGAATGTTGAAACCAACCAACAATGTGGGTCGGTCTTGTATATCCAATTTTAAAGCATTTCGAACACGAAACATCATGATCAACCCACTGTTTGCCGAGCTTATCAGAGGGATAGGGAGAAAGTAATTTCAGAGAATTATGGCATTATTTTATCCATTCTAAAAATGCCTTCGAACATCATTCTTTTTGGGTTGTAAGGGCGAAATTATGGGAGACGTTGAGACACAAGTTAAATTAACAGAGAAAAGGATAAATTTAGAACTGCAAGGCGTTTTTAGAGCGCTTCAACAATGATATCACATCAAAATAGTTATCCTCCTCTGTGCCACACTGTCTCCTATTTACATCAATAAGCTATATAGGAATGTATAAACAAGAACTATAAGGGAGGGGTGAACATAGCAAGGATTATCATAAAAATGTTGTTGTTGTATGTAGATGATGTGGCACTAATTACTAGGACACAATGCAGCCAAAGCTAGCCTATAAGCTTTGGGGTATTTTTACGCACAAAGTTGAAATCACTATTAGCACAAGCAAACCAGCAAAAATAAAACAATAGTCTTCCAGAATAGAGTAAACAATAGTCTTCTTTATTAAATATGGAGTAAAGAATAGTGAAATAATTCTGTGCAGAAGATCTTAAGTCTTCCCCCTTAACCTCTCGGGCAAACCAGCTTGTTGAAATTTTAGGCACCATAAATATATTTGACTAAATAGGGAGAGAAATCCAAGGAAAATATTCTATCTATTTGACTAACTATCCTTTACTCTATCTTTAATAAAGAAGCACCCAATATTGTGTTTCTTTTTTCATTATATCTTTAATAAAGAAGCAAACTGATATTGTGCTTCTTTCTTCATTATAGATACAAAAGCTTATACATCTCAATAAATGTCATTTTCTTTTTTTTTTATAAAAAAGTTATGCTGTCTTCTTGCATATCAAAATGGTTAAGTGGGCCTAATGATTAAGAACATGTGTTTCTTCCTAAAAGATTACAAAATATGTATGCCTGAATAGTAAGACACAGGAACTTCTCTACCATATTTATTTTCTTTATAATAAGACACTGAAACTTCTCTACCATATTTATTTTCTTTTATGTATTCGAAAATAACGTGACAGAAAGTTAATTCAGTGATTTATTCCAAGAATCCACTATGAAGAATCCAATATGACTGGAAAGAAAGTTTTGTTGTCATTATTATTGCATGGTAATCTAAATAAATAACGTTAGTTGTTTTATTTTGAAAAAAATTTCGTAGATGTAACATTTATTCTTATTCTTCTGTGTATTCCAAGATAACGTTCCAAGATAATAATTCAATAAATAGATAATAATTTGCAAATGCCATATCTAAGCTATATTTCATCTAAGTAGCTTTCAATTTAAACTTATATCTAATGTTAGATTATATAAAAGAATAACAGTAATCCAAACTTCAAAATAATATTTAGAGTTAGTATAAAATGTGACATAATTTTCCTGTGTGGAAAAACATAGTTACCGAGAGTTCAAAACTCATGCGTTTGAATAGAAAGTGGGTATACGAATGAGCAAGTAGATTTTTTCTAGAAATGAGGAAGTGAAGGTTGATAGAGAGCCACACAAAATTGCAAATTCATACCTTAACAAAATTGTTAGTTCCTTTTAAAGAAAACATATTTAATCAAATTTCATTGAAATATATGATAATATCAACCCAATTTTATGAAAATTAGTATACCATTTTTTACATAATTTCACATAATACAAATAGATAGATTTTACTTAAGTATTGTTATAAAGATTTAACTACCCATTGAGATATGGCCAAGTGATTGAGACAGGGCATCATCACAATAAAAAACCAAGAACAAATTGTAGTAATCCTAGAATCATGCTTTACATGAGGTAAAGTTGGGGAACTCATGACTTGTACTATAGATAAAAAAAAACATTTACCCTTACCAAAAAATATATGATAAAAATTGACAAACTACATAAGCTTAAGCTTAGGGGGATATAATCCTTCTTGCCTTCCATATACATAATGAAAATGATTGTTCCAAGTCTCATGTTGCTTCTCATGTTATTTTATAAGCCTTGATTGGAAAGAAAAATAGGCTCGGGCAGAAATGTAAGAAAATAAAACATAATGAAACACAACGTAAGAAATAGAGAACATAATGAAACACACACATACATATCTCTAGACAATCAACACAATTATTTTCCTAGGAAATCCTTATATGGGAGACACGCAACCCTAAAAAGTAATGATGCTCTAGACTCCTATTTCCCTAGGAAATCCTTATGGGAAAAAAACAAAACTAAAATGTAAACATGCTCTACTCTCTCTTTTCTGGTATGGAAAATATGTGAGTACAAAGAAAGAGGTAATCTCTCTAGAGTTAGCTAAGACTTTTAGCGTGTAAGGTTGCTATAAAAACTTAAATTCATACATTTTTCTCTCTAACTTCACACTCCTAGTTGTATTTTCAACTATGGAACAAAATACAATAACACAAAATGGAACTCTTATTCCTCCTAGTGGCCAAGTTTCCCTTTTTCATATGACCATCTGCATCAATCTTCAAACCCCTTACATCACAACATATGCAATTATTTATATCACAACATCTGCACTTGTGTCCATACCTCTCACCACAGGGGCTTCACTCAATGAAGCTTTGACATATTGCGTGCGTTCGTGGCATATTAAACAATACCCTTAATTTGACTACATATTGGAAAATACCTTTGAAAATCACATTATTTAACCCCCTACCAATACGGACCCAATACACCTTCCCAATTTAAAAAACCCCTCCTTTCCCATACTAAAGTATGTTCTTTTAAAACATGTTTTCTTGGTGATATGGGTGATTTAGAAATGATTGGGAGAGCGAAATTTGTCATTTAATATGTACAATTTGTTTAGTTGAATCCACATGAAAAACAAGACTCCCAACCGTGAGAGGAGGAAATTACATCCTATTTCTCCCCCCTAGCACAATTACCAGTCCAGTTAGAATTTAACAGCCCCAAACTGGATTTTACTCTCAGGTACTGGAACCTCTACAAAGGTTCGACATGGAAACATAGTTTTTCCTTAGGTTTCTCCACTGGTTCTATGTCCAACTTGGATAACCTACAACAACATCCTTCTTTTCATTTTTTATATCCCCTCTTGGATAACCATAATATCTTGAAATGGAGCTAGCCAACTCAAATATAGTATTGCAAATCCCTAGCTAAGTTAGATGAGGATTACATATGGTCTTGAATGAGCATTTGGAATCTTTAGATATGTGTACCAATTATGTTCATATAACACAAAAAATAGATGATTCAATACAAATGTCACATAGAAGTCATATTTATCTCATGGGCCTTCAACTTAAATTATATATCTAGCATTACATTAAGCTATAGGAGATCAATCAAAGAAGCATTTGAATGTAAATTAAACATGTGTAATAATTATATGTCCTTTCTAGTTCAATAAATAGATAATAATTTGGCTCAACTATGCCTTGTACATGTTTTCCTTTAAACCTTTACTTTCATAGCACATTTTCATCAAAAAATTTATTTGTCAATTTGGACTCTTTAGATATGTGTACCAATTATGTTCATATAACACAACAAATAGATGATTCAATACAAATGTCACATAGAAGTCATATTTATCTCACGGGCCTTAAACTTAAATTATATATCTAGCATAATACATTAAGCTATAGGAGATAAATCAAAGAAGCATTTGAATGTAAATTAAACATGTGTAATAATTATGTCCTCATTTAATATGTACAATATGTTTGGTTGAATCCACATGAAAAGCAAGCCTCCCAACCGTGAGAAGAGGAAATTACATCCTATTTCTCCCCCCTAGCACAATTACCAGTACAGTTAGAATTTAACAGCCCCAAACTGGATTTTACTCTCAGGTACTGGAACCTCTACAAAGGTTTTGACTCGAGCAGCTTTCTTAGTTTCTACACCGGTTCTATGTCCCATTCGATAACTCTACAACTACAGGTAATCTTTTTCATTTTTTATATCCCCTCTTGATAACCATAATTTCTTGAAATGGAAAGCATAGCTAACTCAAATATAGTACTATTGCAAATCAGCTAAGTTGTGTGAGGATTACATATGGTCTTGAATGAGAATTTGGACTCTTTAGATATATATCTAAAGAGTCCAAAAGCTCATTCAAGACCATATGTAATACATAGCGTCCTCATCTAATATATAAAACTTTAATCCATGTGCTTAACCTGAACATTGACACAAATGGAATACAATTTTACTCACTGCTTTATGATAGAAAAATATGCAGATGAATATTGCCCACATATCCAAAGTCAAAAGGGATATATTAAAAAGGGATGCTCCGGTCATCAATAAAAGATAAATTAAAGAAGCATGACATATTAAAGTAATGTAAATTAGATATGCGTACCAATTATGTTCATATAACACAAAAAATATATGATTCAATACAAATGTCACATACAAGTAATATTTATCTCATGGGCCTTCAACTTAAATTATATATCTAGCATAATACATTAAGCTATAGGAGATAAATCAAAGAAGCATTTGAATGTAAATTAAAAATGCGTAATAATTACGTCCTCATTTAATATGTACAATATGTTTGGTTGAATCCACATGAAAAACAAGACTCCCAACCATGAGAAGAGGAAATTACATCCTATTTCTCCCCCCTAGCACAATTACCAGTACAGTTAGAATTTAACAGCTCCAAACTGGATTTTACTATCAGGTACTGGAACCTCTACAAAGGTTTGACCTGGAAACATAGGTTTTCCTTAGGTTTCTCCACTGGTTCAATGTATGACTTGGATAACCTACAACAACATCCTTCTTTTCATTTTTTATATCCCCTCTTAGATAACCATAATATCGTGAAATGGAGCTAGCCAACTCAAATATAGTATTGCAAATCCATGGCTAAGTTAGATGAGGATTACATATATGGTCTTGAATGAGCATTTGGACTCTTTAGATATGCGTACCAATTATGTTCATATAACACAAAAAATAGATGATTCAATACAAATGTCACATAGAAGTCATATTTATCTCATGGGCCTTCAACTTAAATTATATATCTAGCATTACATTAAGCTATAGGAGATAAATCAAAGAAGCATTTGAATGTAAATTAAACATGTGTAATAATTGAGACAGGGCATCATAACAATAAAAAACCAAGTACAAATTGTAGTAATCCTAGAATCATGCTTTACATAATGTAAAATTGGGGAACTCATGACTTGTACTATAGATAAAAAAACATTTACCCTTACCAAAAAATATATGATAAAAATTGACAAACTACATAAGCTTAAGCTTAAGGGGATATAATCCTTCTTGCCTTCCATACAGATAATGAAAATGATTGTTCCAAGTCTCATGTTGCTTCTCATGTTATTTTATAAACCTTGATTGGAAAGAAAAATAGGAGGGCAGAAATGTAAGAAATATAAAACATAATGAAACACAATGTAAGAAATAGAGAACATAATGAAACAAACACATACATATATCTCTAGACAATCAATACAATTATTTTTCTATGAATCCTTATGGGAGACAAGAAACCCTAAAAAGTAATGATGCTCTAGACTCCTTTTTCCCTAGGAAATCCTTATGGGAGAAAAACAACACTAAAATGTAAACATGCTCTAGAGTTAGCTACTGATTTTTAGCGTGTAAGGTTGCTATAAAAACTTAACTTCATACATTTTTCTCTCTAACTTCACACTCCTAGTTTTATTTTCAACTATGGAACAAAATACAATAACACAAAATGGAACTCTTATTCCTCCTAGTGGCCAAGTATTTAACATAGCGTGATAGCCAATTAGGTGTAAGATTTGACTTTGTCAACCATTAACGAGGTTTGTGATTTTAGACCTTTTAGAGTCTTGTTAAAATTCCACATGTAGCTAGCTTGCCATGCATGAGTAATGGGGCTAAAATGTCATTCTCTCGTACCATGACCTGGTCAACATGATAGGTCAACTTACTAAAGGCATAAATTTTGAATGAACTTCATTTGATGTTTTTCTTGTACCATTGGATATGTCTTTAAGTGTAGAATAATGGTCAAGATTTCGGCACAAAGGATAATCGTTTGACCCCCAGAAATGTCATTTAATACCTCAAAATGACTCCAAAAGGTTTTAGACCCCAATTCTCCACCCACCATTAAAATGACCCTACAAATTGATTCTTTCAGTTTTTTCACTCTATAAGCATCAAAATATAATATGACAAATAAGTTTTTTCAATTTTTTCAGTTGATCCATTTATGGTAAAGAAATCAAATAGTTCTATCAATTCCAACTTGCAACTCTAAGAGACATTGAATTAAATTTCATCTCAAGATAGGGCTTTGAGAGAACACTCTCAAAGCCAACCTTCGTTATGGCTTTGAAACACATGGTAAGTATCAATACTTAGCAACTTTATTTGCATAATTTTTTCTAGCATGGACCTTAATGTCATAGCCTTCTTTTGCCTAAATGAATGCAAATTTCCTTGCCATTTGGCTTGTGACATTCATAATTCATGCTCATGGAACATGATTGTGTTGCAATTGTGATAAAATTTGCTGTATGCAAAAGCTAATAAAAATGGATCGAAAATGACATTTTTGCTCTGTTTTTTTGAAGATTTAAGGAAAATTACACTAAGTAGCTTCCAACCTCATATGACCATCATGTCAAACTCATCTTAGGATATTTTCCAAGTAAGAGCCACTTAAGCAAGCAATCTAGTATACATGACTCCAATTTCAATTAGCAGCAATGACAGTTCTAAGTATGGTGCAAACATTGCTCTAGATCCTCAATGGGGCATGTTTGATGACAATAATTTGGGGAGTGAGAGAAGCAGATGGTAGGAGAAAAAAATCAAGAAATCCTCGGGAAATTGAAAAATATATAACTAATAAGGTGGAAGACATTTGTAACCTAAGAGAGAAACCTGTGAGGAAATGTGTGAAGTTGGTATTACACACCCAATTGGACAACCTCGAGGAGAAAACATTTCTCCCACTTTATTTGTTGGCATAACCTAGTAAGTGTTATTCACTAGCATGTATTTTGTAAAGGCCTTTCAACCAAGTTCCCATTCAACTCCATCCACCAGGTTGTAGAGGATTCCAAGCCTAATTTCATAAAAAGTAAGTTGGGGATGATCACATTGACTTGCTTGATGACATGTCTATGAAGATTAACTACCTTGAACTATTTTTTTGCGTAGGGAAAGAGACACATTCCAATGTCTGAGCATGAAAACGTTCTTTGATATTGTTAATGCCTCTAGTGTCTACTTCTACAAGTTCTATAGGCAGAGTCTTTAAAGGGCCAGGTAGCCTCTGGATCTCATCTTTTATGAAAGGTGACATATCTAGTAAATGCCCCTACAGTCAATCTCTGGAATGGATCTAAATAGAAGTTCTTCATTTTAATATCCATAAAACACAACTACTTTAAGGTAAACTATGTACATGTGTCATTTCTTCCACAAACTAAAGTGTATAAGTAGGAAATTTTATACCAAGTGTGCTCCCACCATGTAAAGCGCAATTTGGTGAACTTATTATTTTTATAATATCTTTTTCGATTAAATTTAGTTTCACACATGATCAATTATTGCTTTGAAAGTTGTGTTCTACATAATTTGTGTACACTAAATTACAAATTGATTTTTTGAAATCTATTTTGTGAATGTTGACCAATAGATATATATCATGGAGGATGAAAGACGAAGATCAGCCAAATCCCATATGGAGGTTCAGGGATCGGAGGATGTTCACGGTATTTAAATATAATCTTAAATCTCCATACATGTGTGTACATATGGAATTGATTTTTTTATTAACTTTGTGAGTGAAATTAGTTAATAAGTTTCATATTTTAAATTTTAGGAGGCAAGAGGAGAAGGGTTTCTACTCCATCCATGGAGCGTGGCCAAGGTTCAACCGGTCGAGGTATGAGTGGTAGCAGGTTGCGGGAAGGGGTGATATTTATTCCCCCGAAAGCCAATCAACAGCTGTTGGTTCTCAACAGGGTCACTGTGGGTCTGGTTCTCAACAGCGTCATTCTAGGGTTGGTTCTCAGCAGGGTCATGTTGGAGATGATGTTAACCAACAACATCAAGGTTGACATCAATTTCAATATTTTTTCATTAAATTTGTACAACTTTTTTTACACGTGTTTTTTCTAATATACGAAATTATATATATATTGATGCAGAGGCTGAAAATGTTCGAGCCAGTGGTCAAAATAGACACAGGGCAGCGCACTACATTCAAGAAGAAGGTTGTCAACCCAACACAACTTATCCGGCTGAGATTACTGATATACCATGGGAAACGAACATGGCGGAATGTACCTTACAAAGGTGTCAAAGCCTTCATGCAAAATTGCAAAGAGATCTCGAGGCTTTGTCTCTAGCTGCTGAGAGTAGACAAAGCCTCGAAATAGTTACACATTCATTGGGTGAAATGGTAAATGTGTACAGAAATTTGGGGCCAACGACTAATTCGTTTGTAGAACTGATGAGAAAGAGAAAAGAAACAGTGATAGGTCCCGATAAATGGCAGGACATAAAACAAAAAGTTACAAGAGCAGAGGCCAAGTCAATGTTTAATTATAAGGAAGGGCCAAAAAGAAAAATGTTGAAGGTGCAATATTTCAAGCACCCAGACAAAGCTGGTTATTTGTATGATCGACATCTTGCGGCCTTTGGAAGGCTTCCATGGAACGATGAGGTTCCTGTTTATTTTGCACAAATTTTTTATGCAGAATTTTTTTTGGGTATGAAACCCGACTACAATGACCTTCCTTTAGAATTTTTTGGCCCAGGGATAGGTCGATTATATCAATGGTGGAGCCAAGTTGAGATGGAGCAAGCTCTCGCCCGAGCGACAGAGTCGCACCGCTTTAGTCGAAACCCACGATCAGCATGACACTTCTCAACAAGTCGAGAAGGGAGATGTTAAGATCAGAAGAACAATTAAGGGGCTGTGATTGAGGGAGAGCCGATATTTGTTTAATCGACAAAGAGCAATGAAATGCACGCATAATTTTTTTTATCTTATAGATGAGGATTTCACAACATGAATGCTAAAGGTCTCCAACACTGCAATAAATTGCTCATGGTCCATAAGACCTAATTGTTCATGAGGTATGGGGCAACGTGAATTCAAGATGCGTTAGTGACCTTAGGGTTTGAAATTATATTTGTACATACATAAATAATTTGTAATAAATACATCTGTATGTACATGTATACATTTATTTGTATGTGTATATTAATCTAACAAAAATGTATGATTATATGTTAAAACACCATTTGCAGTTCTCAGGCATGATGCGTGATGAAAATGTTAATATTACGTTCGGGACCTCTGGCTCAAACGATGCAGATGGGTCTGACCATCATGATATGTTGGCAAATGTATGTTAGTGTTTTTTAAGTGACTCTAAAATAAATAATTGTTGCCACACATGTACATGTATGTATATATATAATTTGATAAAATGTTTTAACAGGTACCGATTTCGTCTGATGTTTTTGGGATGGTGGTACCTTCTTCTTCCTTAGGAGATATACCTTCTACATTATTGGGAGATGTGCCACAAGTATGGACAATTTTTCACAAGTTCAAAATTTATGTTTAAAAGTTATATATATATATATATATATATATATATATATATATATATATATATATATATATGTATATATATATATATATATATATATATATATATATATATATATATATATATTTCTACCTCAAAAATTTAATAAAATTTATTATATAGAGAGAGAGATCTATATTTGGAGTATCAAAATTTTTTGAATTTAGGTCTTATATAAAGATTTTTTAATCCTAATTTCACATGAGATAGAAATAATTCATAATATTTTGAACAAGCTTTTCTTAGTTCCTTTTTTTAATATTATTGAAAATAAGTTTATATATGTAAATAATAGCATTTTCAATATGAAAGTTTAGAATTATGTATATATATAGACATTTATATATATATATTTAACTGTACATGTATATTGTACAGTTTACCACTGCAGATGTTTCTATGGCAGAACCTGTTCATCAAATGGAGAGGGAACCTTACGAGGTATCGCATGATTTTTTTGTTATATTTTGTTTTTTACATGAAGTTCTAGATATATATATATATATTCTCATTCATTTTTAAAACTTCAAATTTTAATGTTCAAGTACATGTGCATTGTGTATGTAGGTTTCCTATTCACAGGATAGGGCGTGGACTGAGACCCAGATGCTAGATCCTCCATTTGATGGACATCATTTACAATAGATTTGATTTTAAAATTTAGATGGTTTTAAAATTTGTTAAACTTGATACAGTTTGATACTCAAGTGAGATTTACAATTTTTAGACATATTTTATTACATTGTTATTATATAATTTGTTTTATTTAATTTTTGGATGGTTTTAGTACTTTTGGCATGTGAATGTGAAGTAATGTTGTCATCTGAACTACATTTGGCATGTGATATTTAATGTTAAATGTTTTTGTTGGATAGTTGAATTATAATTTTGGCATGGCATGTGAAGTTTTTAAAACTCAAGTTTTGGATGGTTTCAATCTACATTTTGCATGTGATATTTAATGAACTTTAAATGTTTAATGTTTTAATGTTGCACAATATATAATCAAAAGGGTTTTAAAACTTAAATTTTTGGATGGTTTCAACCTACATTTGCACATGTGGTAAATTGAAATGTTACTTGTAACAAGAAAATCCCCATTGATTTCATTGTATATGTTGATTTCTGATTTGATATAATTGCATGTATGATGGTACATTACTTGTAAAGTCATTGGATTAATATTGTTCATTGATTTCAGTGTAAGCGCAAAAAATTATTGACAATGTAGAACGATTTTTGTGTTATAATAATTAAACCTAATAATATTGGAGAGAAAGAGAGACTTGAGGTATGGTGTTTACGACAAGAGTTCGAGCTAAATATTTAAATGGTTTATGATTTATGATTTTTACTTTCTTTTTAATATAATCGATACGGAAAGATGAAAAAACTAATAAGGGTGACAATAAGAATAGAAGAAGAAAATAGTTTAAGATTGATCACAATAAATGCTATTTGCAATTGATTACATTCTAATTATTCACATTCTATCATTCAATATTATTACATTGTCACTTTTCATTCAAAAATTTTATTTGATCATTTTCCATTATTAAAGTTATTCTACAATATTTATCATCTCAACAAATTGAGGTAACTAAGAAAATTTAAAATTAAAATGACTTGATAAATCTCAAACATATTTATCATATTTAAAATGGTTATATTAATATTAGATGTATTTACATATTATTGATAAAATTAATCATATGTTTCTCATATTATCGATAGTTTTTCCTTGGTTGCACACCATTGAAACCAACTTAGATCCATCTTAACTACGGATCTATCAAGCGCCGAGAGGGATCAAATCTATGGAGGTGCAAACCTTTCCTCAAGTTTTGCACTCAAAAAAGAGGTTTGCACCTCTAGATATTTGATCCCTCTCGGCGCTTGATAGATCCATAGTTATGATGGATCTAGGAAAATAACTTTCTAAAAGTAAGTAAGGGAAAAGCAGCATAGGGAACAATTAGGAGTAGATTTAGGGCATAGGGAAAAATTAGGAGTAAATTTATGAACATGTGATAGTTGGGTGAGATAAAATCATATATTTTAATAAAATAATGGGAATTTGTAGGAGAGACAAATAGTGGATATGACATGTATTTTGGTGAATAATCAAATTTATGGAATTAAACAATTAATTATTTTTGTATGTGAAAACAAGATTCACACCTAATCCTCACCTAAAAGACTAAATTAAACACATTATTATTAAGGGGACGAGGAGCTTTCTAGGGTTTGAGCTCCCCATTGTTAGATGAGTGTCGTAATGGCATTCCAAGTATTTTTGTGAGAAGTTATGATATTGTGATATTCTAATTACGAAATAGTGATATTGAGTACACGCTGGATAATGTAGTAGATAGGAACTTTTTGATAAGGGGAGATAAGGGATGTGACCAAATTCCTATCAGTGACAAAAATTTTCTTCACCTTCCTATAACTCCATTGTAGCTTTGGGGGCCAAAGGTAAGAAGATTACCTTGGAATTTCTTGGGTGAAAAACCAAGTGGGTCACCAACTTTGGTCTAGTGCATTGGAATTCATTAAAGAATTGGTCATTGGAGCTACTTCAAGCTAGGAGTGAGCATCATCACCAACCTACATTGAATATTTTACACTCCCTAGGGTGAATGATACTTTAAATTGATTGATAGTCTAAGACTTTCGAATTTTTCCGAATGCCAAATGATTTTACAAAGCTAGTATTTATAATATCCTAGTAGGTCATTCGGTGACAACTTTTACCAGAAACTTGAAACAAAGAGAATCTATCCTTGGCTAGGACATCATGTAAGATGTCTGCCATAAACAGTAAAATTGTACTTAAACGCTGAGATTCGGGCAAGTGGGGACAACCACTTGTTATCTCGTCTCTTGGAGGCTAGGCCATATGGGGACCGAATCTGACCTTACAAAATAAAGTGAAATAATTTGTACCATACGGTCAGAAAACATATACAAGAACAACTAATATACAAGAGCAATTAATTTCATTCTAGAATATATATATCCAATACATATAACATTTTTGATCAATGCACATGTATAGAAAAACTACTTTCAGTCGATACTAGAGCACGTGCTTGTACCCAAACAATTTGTAACATGTGCAAACCACAAATAACATAAGCAACTCAATTTTTAGTTGAGTATTGGAAGTTCTAAAACATATTTAATCCAAAGATAATAAATTGTTGGACACTTCACTCAAAAAAATTCTAATGGAATTCCATCCTCAATAATCCGTTCATGATCTGATTTTGACATTTTCCATTTCTTAATTTTTGATTTTTTCTTTGATTGAACTTCTATCAACTTTATGCGTGCTGCACACACCAAGTGACTATATTGACAACTTATGGAATCAGGTTCATAGTCTTCGAAGTAAACAAAGTCTCCACTTTCACGAGTTTGTTTGAAAAAATAACCTTTCAGTATAATAGACCCTTTGTCATACTGAAATCCATGATCATTATAGTCTTGTAATAATTTCATTTTTTGTTCAGTGCAACGCATCAAATAATACTTCACATTTTCATCGTTGTCAATAGGTGCAATTACAACAAAAACATCTCCTGCACAATAAAATAAATTTAACATTTAATTATGCATATTTAAATTTATTTCTAGATATTTAAATCATTAGAAAGTAATTCAAATGTTACCTTCTCTAACAAGATCAGAAACTCGATCACCATCGGATGATATTGTAGTTTCCTCTGATTGCATTTCTTCAAACATTGCAACAGATATTTTGCCCTTTGTATTTAGCTCTGTATGTTTCCAATCGTTCACATACATTTTGTTTTCACAAACGTCATTGGATTTTGTGTTGTCTATGCAAACATCACAAAAATAAGAATATTTTCTTTTATCCAATGCAAACACATTTCTGGACGACTTTGTTAGAATTGAATGCAATTTTCGAGTCCCTTTTATTGTTTCAACGCCATTTCCAATTGATCTATCTACGTCTTCGATTCCAATATGCTAGAAAAACCTTTATATGGAAAATTAGAAGAAGAATTTGTAAATATGATATCAAAATACAATCAAAGATAATCATTGCATGATAAATGTACAATGTTTAAAATTAGATTTCCAATATAAATTAAATTGAATGTACCTTCTCACTTCTCTTGATGGGTTTTTCTCATGGCTTAGAGCAGCGATGCACCATTGAACAACTTCTTCAGCGTTCACAAGTCGGCGTGCAGAGTGGTTCATTTGATATCTTTGAAGTACTTGTTTTATGCATGCTCCTGCACCGTCATGTTCTCCTTTTCCATGGCCAGTCTCAAAGAAATTCCAACAATGTTTAATGCAGGTTTTCTTATGAAGACAACACAACTAAAAGAATGATCGTGCAGATTTGAATTGACCTGCGCATCCGTCTGACCATATCCAATGTTCATTGAATGTTATTCCACGATTTTTCAATGAATCATAAATTCTTCCAAAACAATGTTGTACAAAACATGTATCATGTGTACGATCATCATTGATATAAAAGTGATATTTTTTAATGATATGTCGATTTTCACTCGTGCTTTCTATATGATCGACATTTTGTTCAGCATGTCTATATAGAATATGGACGAGCATGGAGACTTGGTCAAAATGATAGTATTCACTCTGAATTTCTTTTTGTGGAACAAATGTGTAGTTTTCTGCAAAATAAATCACTGACAAAATGGTCCCTGGTGGAAAAACTTCACGAGATTTTTTGAATTGCAAGTCTTGCCATCGAGCTCTATGGGAATGCTTGGTGTATTTGTAAATTTTTGCCCCAAAATTTCTCAAAAAGTCTATCAGAAAAATTTCGTCTTCTCGTAATTCGATTCTTTTAACACTATCTGCACCTTGAATCGATGTACCGATATATTCATATATCTTCCATTTCACTTTCATGTTGGACAATGATTGATCATTTATATCAATACGATATTTGTTTTGAAATTTAGTCAAATTTCCACAATCATCATATTTTTTACCACCAACACATCTTTTTTTGTAAAATAGTTCATCTCTTTCTCTTTCACATAGAATTTGAGATATGAATTCACGGATAGTGGAAGGAGGAGGTGAATCCTTCCATAATGTTCTACCGAAATCAAGGAATGTGTCATAATATAACCCAAATTCCACATGATAACGGCAACAACAAGTGTCGCGTACGGTGATAGGTTTTACATACCATGGTTTTTGTTGAACAAAAGCACTGAGTGAAACTTGAATTTGACGATTCTCTTCTTTGAACTTGTTGAATAACTCTATTTGAGTGGTTTCCAAGAGATGTTTTTCATGTTCTTCGTATTGATTCCATGCTATTCTTCTTCGCATCACATGTCTTGCAATCGGTGAAACACGCGAATTGTTCTTCCAATATTCATATATTATTTTTTTAACATCTTCTCCAAGTCTATCTTTGTATGGTTGCCTACAAATAGCTCTCCAACAAGCGAGTTCATCATTTACGTCTATTTGCAGTCGAAATTTTCGATGTTTGTGCATAGTTTTTCGCGAGGTTCCCAGTGCTCGTGCCATAGATGTTAGATTCAAACGATTCTCTTGAGTACTTGGTGAAACCATTGCCATTTGTATTCCTCTACGTATATTTGAAACATCTTTATCTCTAGATCTCTTAATTGACTCTATAGCACTACTCATATTTTTTATCACCTCTTCTTTCATTTTTTTATCTTTGGTTGATTTTCGAATACCCAATAGTGTCGTCGCTTCTTTTAATTTCCTTGATGATAGGAGACCTTTCAACATTTGAGCTTGAACTGTCACTTGCTCATTTAAGAAATGCTTTTCAAAAATGCGGTCGACACGATATCGTATAACATGGTCAGGTTTTGTATCTCCATATGTGTGAGTGTCAACATTTTCTAACATCTCATTATCGATAGTGATTTCATCTGTACATATTCGAAAAAATAGTACATATTTAATAAATCACTAAATTAATAAATATGTCAATAAATATTAGGAAAATTTTAAATATATCAATAGATCATAATATATACATTTACATAC
Source organism: Pinus albicaulis (assembly GCA_034641835.2). Classification (NCBI taxonomy): domain Eukaryota; kingdom Viridiplantae; phylum Streptophyta; class Pinopsida; order Pinales; family Pinaceae; genus Pinus; species Pinus albicaulis. The sequence continues at coordinate 929,367,273 of CM076583.1, forward strand.
CCGCTTCAATTTCTACTTGAGGTTGATTTTCTTCTTCAATATTTTGAGGAGTATCTTTGTCTATTTACATTAAACAAAATATTTTTCAAACTAGTTCATCAAATAAAAATTAAGCTTCACATTTTACATTGGGAAAATTTTAAAAATATATCAATAGATCATAATATTTAAATTTACATACCTGCTTCAATTTATGCTTGAGGTTGATTTTCTTCTTCAATATTTTGAGGAATATCTCTGTCTGTTTACATTGAACAAAATATTTTTCAAACTAGTTCATCAAATAAAAATTAAGCTTCACATTTTACATTGGGAAAATTTTAAAAATATATCAATAGATCATAATATTTACATTTAAATACCTGCTTCACTTTCTGTTTGAGGTTGATTTTCCTCTTCAATATTTGAGAGGGCTTCTAACTTTCTTTTGCGAGATTGTCTCGTTTCTTCTCTACGTGCCTCAGGGTCTCTTTTTCGATCATATTTTCTCGCACAAGTTCTTCGATTTCCCATGATAATAGGGTATGAAGTTCAAAAAATTTCCTTCAAAAAATTGGACAATAACTCAATTACAAAAAATATCACAAAAGATTTAATTTAAAAAAATTCAGTGTAAATTTTTTGCAAAAAATACATATTCCAATTCAAAACATTTACTTTAAAAAAATTGAGAGAAAAATGTCTGATAAAAATGAAACGAAGCTCAAAATATTTACTTCAACTCAAAACACGTACATACCTCCAAGAAATGTCTTTTGAATGTACGTCCAAGAAATTTTTTACAATTTTTTCCAAAATCACGCCGCCTCTAAGAAATGTCCTCCAAAAAAATTCTTTAAACCCAAAATTGTAAAATCAACCAAGAAATGCTCTTAAATCCAAATTTTGAAGAAAATTTTTTGAACCCAAACCAAGATCTTTGTAAAATGAGAAGAATTCACTACTAAAATTCTTTGTTGGTGACTTTTCGGACTAATCTAGTGTGTCATGATTGTGCTTAACTTCTTGAGAAGTTGCCTCTGTTCCATTACTTTCTTTTCACTCCTGCATCTCTATCTCTTAGATCACCTGATCAATTATCTTTTCTGGGCTATCTTTTATGGATTCAGATTCATTTTCAGAGTGATCTGAATTGTGAGATTGATTCTATGAATGACCTGATTTATCCTCACACATGTCTTTTGCGTCATTATCCAAGTTGATATTTGGAGTAGGTTTGTTGAAATCTTCAATAGTTAACAAATTGAGGGGGACTCTCTCCAGTCTCTTATTTTATATATACTTGGAATGCTTCCAAATCATCTTGGCTCAATTGGCTTGATGCAAACTTGGTTATATCTAAAAAAAATTCCATACCTTGAAATAGATCATCAAATCCATCTACTTCCTTTACAAAAGGCTTTATTTTGAGCTCTGTAGTGTAATTTTTAATTGCATCATTTGGATCGTATAGCCTCTTTGGCATTTCTGCCAATTTCAATAGACGAATCTTGGAAACCTCCTTTTAGGGATGGCCAATATCAAAAAGTGCAATAGTGTCACACTGTACAGAGAAATTAGGCCAAATGGCCTTCTTAGCATCTTTCAGTTGTTTAGTGATACCATTAACAAGCTAGTAAGCTATCTCTCGTGCAAGAAACTTATCAGGAACATAATAAGGTAGGACATGGGGTGAAGCGTAACTCCCAAATACTATGACATATGTAAAATTATCCTCTGCAAACCACCTAGCCACAGAAAGAATATCTATGCTAGCCTCTTCAGAAACCCTAGGGGCCTTTTTATTAAATATCATTTGGTGCATAGGCAATATGACTCCATAAAAAATTTAATAGAAATGCAAGTGGAAGTCTGAATCCCAAATGTCTCTATGGTAAATTTGGATTGAGGTAGGGTCTTGGGTAATCCATTTCCATCCCATGGTAAGAAAACTAAAAGAAAAGCATATTACATCCATGACATAGGAAAACATGTAAAAGGGAGGTATTTCTCTAGATGAAACACTCCTTTTATTCCTATATTATGTGATGTGTTTGGCTAAACTATCAGATAAGATGTTTGCCCAATTCAAAATTGAGGAATTGATGATTGCGTCAATCAATGGAACCCATTCTACTGAAAACCTAGTGGTATCAAGTTTTGCAAACAATCTACACAACATACCAGCAGCATAACAATAAGGGGAAGGAATTTGGGCAATTGGGTGCATACCAAGTTTATCTTGCTTCAACTTTCCTTGGTCTTCCTTCCATTCTTTGATGACCTTCATGAGATCTGGATGCTCTGCTCTAAAGCTTTGCAGAAAAGCTTTGTCATACTTCTGTTGTGGGGAGGGTAGATGGTACATTGCTTGTAAATATTCTGCCCTGAAAGACCCTATGTTTTCTCCCTTCGAATCTTTGAATTTCATGTCATCTATGCTTAAATGGTCAATTATCCACTTAACCATGTTTGTGTAAGGGAGAATTTTTGGTCTTGCTACTATCTTTTGGACGAATGAACATGCAACAACAAAGTAGGTTGCGTCTGAAGTAGATGTCGTGCCCCTTATGGAGACTTTGGTTATTCCTTTTGGATTTTCATCTTCGAACAGTTTATACATTGTTTCCCATGACGAATTGTCGTAATCCTTGTTGTAGGTGGTATCTGAAAATAAGGGAGGCATGTCTGAGTCTTCAATAGGCAGTGCTTGAGAAACCTCTTTGCCCTTTTTGCTGATTTCAATCTTCCTTAATCCGCTAAATGGTTTCCTAATTTCAAGTAAACAAAGAGAGCATTAAAAGTATAGATAACAGAGATTAAAATCCATCATTTACATCAAACATGCATGAATAGATATGAATCTTTTCAAATATAACAACAATCATCGCTAATAATTTCAAAATCAAATCTCTTACACCTTCACATGAAATATCTATCAATCAACTTTAAGCCGTTAGATCTCAAATTTCGTTTTGATATGACATAAGTCATTTCGCATGCTCGAGAAATTAAATGTCATTAATTCGCACATCGCCATATTTAACTTTTACCGTTTGTGATGTTTACCCATAAATTTTGTGAAATGTGATGTGCACAAACCGCACATCGCAACTTTTATGCAATAATGAGTTTTTTTTACGGTCAAGTTATGCAAAATGTGAATTGCGCATTCAAAAGTCAAGCGGCCATGCTTAACAGGACTTTAGAGGTTTATTTTCGTTGCTTTGTTGGCTCGTTGGGTCCGCGCAATCATACTTATATTGAATTTATTTATGAGTCGGTTGTTTTAAATAAGGTGCGATGCGATAAAGAGATTATGAACATAATTGAAATATTTGCAAGTTTTTGAAACATAACTTCAAAAAAGGTTAGCGCATTTCGCAGCCCGCGTAACTTAAAGGTTTGTAAGTCTTTTTAAGTTACAGGCTATTCTATTTGCGATGCGCTAAAGGAATAAAGTGGAAAACTCAAAAGAAAAATCTTATTTCCCAAGTTTTTTTGTTTTTAAAGCTAAAAATAAATTTCTTATTTATTTCTAAAGGGTCCCCATTTATTAAAATAAATGGGGGGTGTTGTATAGCACAACAGTGTGGCGCACTTATTACATTCATCTTGTACATACCTCCACTCGAATCCCTCATGCAATTGGCTTCATACGATCTAGAAGATATTTAATAACACAGTAATACTTAAAAAAACTCTACCTTAAGGTTCTGATTTGGTATCATAGAGGCAGAGATCAGATTATTTTTTATTCTGGGCACATACATTAGATTTTGAATATTCCTAATATTTTCATCAGGTAATACGAAGGAACATTACCATACCCTTTGATTTAGTACCCTTTGTCATCACCAAGGTATATTTTAGCACCACTGCTGGTTTATTTAAAATTTTCAAACCAATTTATGTTACCTATCATTGGAGTGGAAGCTCCTAAATCCACAAACCAAGTATCTGCTTCATCATTTTGAGTAGAAAGAACAGAGTCATACATAAACAGTTTGAGGTCTTGATTCTAATCTTGATCAGCAAAGTTCCCTACATGCTTCTTATGTCTAGGTCGATTTTCATCAAACTTATTCTTATGGAAATTCCTAGCAATGTGAAAAGATTTACCATAGTAAAAACATTTGATCCTTGAATCATTTATGGTCTAAGGCATACCTTGAGGTGGCTTTCTCTATGGTGTACCTCCGCCTTTTTGTACTACAACTACCTTCCCTCTGAAGGGTTTATTCTTTTCCATTAAAGCAAAATCTGATCTCTGGGATTTCAGATTCATCCACCTTTCTTCCTCTTGCATCAGGATCCCTGTCAATTTTTCAAATTTTGGGGAATTTCTCCCTCAAATTCAATCCTATGATAAACATCTGATACTCATCAGTCATACAATTCATGGTAATCGTGACAATATCAGTGTTTGAGACTGTCTCCCCTATGTTGCCCAACTTATCTTTGAGCTCCTTGATTCGAGAGATGAACGCAACTACTGATTCATTCTCCTCCATTTTAATGGAGAGAATCTTGCTCTTCACGAACAATAGGTGATTTGTGTTTTTAATCTCGTACAAATCCTCCACAGTTGTACAAATCTCATTTTCTTATTTACACTCTTTGATGTGAGGGATAATGCAATATTTCAGTGACAATTTCAACAATGCTTTTGCCTTGTTCTCCCTCTTCTGCCAATCCTGAATTGTTGCAATTGTTCCACCTCCTCTTGCTATCGATTTCAATTCATCTCTATTTACAATCACCCATGCACTTTGCCCCTCTATTTATAATTAGATCCATATAGCTTATTATACGCCTCTACCATCTGCCATCTGATTGTTCATCTTGACAAGCCTACTTCAAAAATAAGACTTTCCACCTCCAGCAATTGAAAGAAAATAAATCTATCTCAAGATCTCAAAAAAAAAAAAATGTTGTTCTTATTAAAGTACAACAGTTTAAAAAAATAAGAACCCCTTTCAAATGGATGCCCCAAACCACACTGTTTTCCTTTAAAATAATTATCAGACCTTCAAAAAATTCAAAGGAAAAAAAAACAGATTTGAACAATACCCTCTTCTCAACTCAGATGCATCAACGCTCGCTGTCTCTCAATAAAAAAAAAAAAACTCTGCTATCGAGGCCACAACTAACTGATCTGTTGAGAAATCGCTCAGATCCGCACGATCTCGAACCACAATATTGCTCCATGACGGCACACACGATGACATCTACCATGATCGCCACGATGGAATGGTAGTGACACTTTTCGAATAGTATCAAAAACACTAACAGACAGGGTTCAACTTTGAAGGTTTGTGTTTGAAAAATCATTGCCAACAGGTCGAGCACTGCAAACAGGTCAGACGGTGAAAACAGGACAGGTTGAATCCCACCTCCGACAAACTTCCACATTTCTGCAACACGACCGCGCCATGCTACAACCACTCAGCTTTTCACGCAGGAAATCCGCAGTCACCACGACTTAGGAAATTAGTTTCACACCACGATTCTATATCAGTTCAATGGCGATTTGATCACAAAATGGTCCACTAACACAGCCCATGCTATTCACCACGGTACACAACGACGTCTGGGCAGCCACCAATGATTTCAGATTGTCACATCCACTTCAATCCAGACGCTCACGACAACAACGAATGCTTCCACCGAACCTAGCACTCTGGTCACCTGGCACTCTAGATCACAACCCATGTAGCACTCTGGTCACGCAACACTCTCACCGAACGACCCTCCAGAGCGCAATCACCGATCGACCCTCTCAACAACCAGCACGCAGATCCACCACACTGTTGCTCAATCTGTTGCGCAGATCCAAAGAATTCAACACTAAACAAGTCTCAAATTCGCCTTGTTAACCTCCACGTGGAGCAACGCCACTCCGACGGGAAAATCAGTGCTGAGCGCCTGCGCTGTTGGAAAATGTTGCAAGAGGAGGGAGATCGACGCGGTCCCAGGGGTCACCGATATGCTGGCTCCACTTCTAACCAAGGTTGACAGGCGCGGATTTTCAACTAGAATGGGTGTTGATCAAGTTTAACTTAACCAGAAAAAATAGTTCCAAACTTTCTCCGCCATCAAGGACAGACCTGCCACTAAGGGCCACAATTCCAGTGCTTAGGCACACACCCAATCACCAAAGCACACTGGCTTTGACTCACTCAACCTTGACGCTTTGATACCATTTTAAAAATTAAAGACACAAAATATATTCATTAAACTAAGTAGCGTATATGTGAGGAGTTTTACCTAGAGAGTGCCTTTCGCAGAAGGCTCTACACATTCCTCATTAATCATCATGAATAAATAGTTTACCAGGAATTAGAGAATTTAAAACAATATCCTAAAATATAGGAACTAAATCTTAATCTAAGGCTCACGAATAACTAATGAAATGACTCTCTCCAAGAAAACATTTCTCTATTAACTTCAACATTCTTAAGATGTAACCATCACTATGCATTGGTTTCATCACTGCGTATTGGATTCCTCACCATAAGTTAGGTGATAGTCGAGTGACAATTAGTTTTATTTTCATGTTAAGGGATAGTCTAGTCACAATTAGTTGTATTTTGTTGTTTGGAATATATTTTTATTAGTCTCATAGATGTTCAAATTTTTGAAGGCATCACCCATACACCGTAGTGTAGGAAAATGCAAGCAATATGAAAGCAATTCCCATCACCAACTCTAGCCTCTAGACTTTTGGTGTTTGGAATAGATTTGCAGTAGTCTCATTAGTCTTGGACTAATGGAGTAAAGTATAGTCATGCATGCATAGGTTTCAATGCTCTTGATTATGAGTAAAATCATGCATAAACCCTAAAATAAGTAACTTATGAATCCATGTTGATTTTCTAATTAACTAATGCTATATGTCAGTTGACTTCAATACAATTCTACTTATGCACGTTGATTCTCTAACTATTTTGAGATTCTACTAGTTCAATTGATTAATTAACTAGTTAACTGATCTAAAATATTATCAATGTACTATGATAAAAAAAAAACATGTCCTCATAGAAGTTATATATCATTGTATTATACTTCATTTTTTTGATATAGATATAAAGGAAAAATGAATTCTAATATCTGTTACAATCATTAGTAATTACTAGCGTGTAATTGTTACTTTTGTTTCCGAGCGTGTGTAACACAAAATTTCACAATCCCAACCCTCCCAATTAGCTGGATTTACTTCGTTTAGCTCGTGTTCCGTGTGGTTTTCCATGGTGTCTCAACACAAAAAGTTTATGTTGGTGAAAGAACCTATTCATTTCAAAATCACTTCAGATTTAATTGAACTTTATGTTGGTGAAGGAACCTATTCATTTCAAAATCGCTTCAGATTTAATTGTTTTGGATATGCTACCTATCGCTTTCTTTGGAAACCCACTAGCAAGAAACTAGAATAGATATTTTTGAGAAGGCAGATCCCGATGTGGCGAGCATTATTTCAGCTGCCATAGGCCCATTAATGCGGCCCAGGCCGCTGATGCAGGCCGCACGATAATCGTGTGCTTTAATCCGACGGCCTGCATCAGCTGCCTGGGCCGCATTAATGGGCCTATGGCCGCTGAAATAAGGCTCGCCTCCCGATGTCAAAGTAGAGGAGTCACATCAACGTCTTACCCTCTCAGATTTCGATGTGAACGTATTTCAATCGAGTACCTTCAGCAAATGGTTTATTGTAAATTTCATAAATACTTTGGAAATTGAATAGACAACAACGAACTTAAAATCTTATTTTTTCTATTTTAGATTCCACAATAACTATCAATTAAATATAAAGGAAATTAATTTTCAAAAATTGAAATCAAAATAATTTTCTTTATTTCAGTTTCAGTACAATCACTATTAATTAAATATAGAGAAACTTAATTTCCAAAATTTGAGATTAGTATAAAAATAACAATTACATCCGAAACTGTTTTCTTTGTATGACCTATCTTCGTTGTGTTGATGCTTTAGTATGTTTATGATGGTAATTGATAACATTGTTTTGTAAATTGCATTTAAAATATTTCATCTTGTTGTAATCATGTAGAAATTGTGTTAGACAATATAGATATTTTAAAATTTTAAAATTAAATAAAAATTACAAATGGTAATGTTCTTGAAATCAAATTTGAAATTTTCTTTGAGATTTTTCTTGAAATCGAAGATAGTTAGATATGAAATTTTACAATGAAATAACTTTCGAGTCATGAAAAAGGAATGGTTTGATTTCCAATAACTCTATTTCTTAAATAATAGTTGGCTTAATTATATATAATTGTCCATTCTAATTTTGCATCTGAAATTTGTAAATAACATCATGTAGGTGAGAAAACTTGGAAAATATAATTCCTATTTGTCTTTATTGTGATTTATTATATGTTCCAGAGTTTTTTCCTAGTATTGGAGAGTTTGTTGAGGTCCAAATGGTTGAGAGATTCTCTCCAAATAGTTAGCTTCCTAGAATGGTGTGTGGTTGAGATATTCTCTCGCCCAAGTGATTGTGTGTCCAAGATCGTTTTTCTACTTGCTACAATACATGTATTTATATGTACCAATATTTGAATAACTAATGTTGTAATCAATTTTTCAAATTGATATCAGAGCCCGTTTGGGCCTAGGCCTTGGCCCCTTATGGACTGAGGGAAATAAAGACTTTGGTGAATATTATCCATTTATTTTTTGGTTTTCCCATTCATTCAGGTCGAGTGTTGAAGCTTAAAATTGTTTCTTTTTTACTATCATTTTTCCCATCTCATTTCACCTTTTTGGCACTATTCTATAACAATCTTAGCATATTTGAGGTTAATTTCAACTCGTATAAAGGTATTAGTCATCCATATTTAAACTCTTTGTTTCTTAGTGAATTGTAACAAAACTATCCTTATAGTAATTGAATCATGAATATTCTGCAACTCATATTTGTTTTCGCAAAAAAATCTATTGTTAGACACGTTGCAACACTCTAGTAAAAGGAAAACTACTATCAAAAGGTGACAAATGTCTCCCATATGGATAACCACCTACTAGCATTGCTTGTCAAGCTACACGGATTTAGAAATCTTGAAGTCAAAGGAAAATTCAACTATGGAAACTGCGTGTAGCGATCAAACACAAGTAGTGGAGGAATAAAACAATATCAAGCGAGCGAAACTAAATATTGGATCAGCTATCGAGATTATAGATCGAAATCTCTTATGACTTGATTTTTCAATATAAAGTCATAAAGAGATTGAACTCTAAGATAAATTGATGTCATAGGTGTCGAAATTATTCATAGCATATCGGCTCAAAACTCTTTCAAGTCGTTTTATGATTTTTATAAATTTTGTAAGCGAGACTAGAGACGTAAGGTTTTCAGTTGTCAAGTTTATAACTCTTTTGTTGCACAGAATGAATACACTCTCGTTCATAATATAAGTCAATATTATTTCCAATTCATGCGTGAAGATCTTGTGATCACTACAAAACCTACACTCACGGGAGGGCCCCTTGTCAAGATGTGAGGTCTTGTTCATAGTTTTGTTTTGTTTTTTTAGCGTTATAATTTCTTTCCAGAATTTTCTTCCATTGTAGTTTCATTTATGATTATCCTTCATTTGGTTACAGAGTACTCACAAACATAAAACACTAAAAATATTTCAATTGTTCAATGCATGTTCTTATCAACACTTAATTGTTTTAAATATCCATTCGATTTCTTAGATGCTAATGATATATACTATAGAGGCTAAATACACACGCACCAGTGACCATTCCTAAGTTATAATTTTATCTTCTGCATGTAGGAATTAGACTTTACTGTCATTTACTTTCCAAGAATTTAATATAAAGTTTTCTTACTGCAAGTTAATTTAGGATTTCCTTTCAGCAAGACAGTGTAGAATGTGTTCAATTCCGCAAAAGTAGAATCATTTTTTTTTCTTTAACCCGATCTTCAACATCTTCTTTTATGAAATTAGAATTAAGTTTGAATTCTGCAAATTAGATATATCTTCCATTTTCAAAAGTTCAACTTAATTAACTAGGACTTAATATAACTTTGGATTGAAAGAACATGTGCATAATTATTCTTCAAATTGTATATGTTTAGAATTACTTTCATAGTTTTTAGAGTCACTTTATTCACAGAAGGAATCTTAGCATATATAATGCACATAAATTTCAAAAGTACACGAATCCTAGTTGATAATTAAATAAAGTAAATTAAAGACAATTAATTTACCAAACACCGAGCTTGTTGTGTAGAGAGTTGTGTATGGATTTTTGGATGTTGTTGAAGAGGATGCAGAGGATCAATGTTTGGGAATTCAATTTTCAAAGTTTTGGATCTGTTTCACAGTCAGGTTTTATATTGTGTAGATCGAAGTGGCACACGACGTTGTGTCTAGATTTTTCTTGTCTGAATTCTGCTTCATACATTAGAGGGTGAGCGTGGATGTGAATCTGAGCGTCGAGTCAATTGCAAATCCACAAACCTTATTTTTCCGATGAGATATGGTTTCACAGTTGGCTAGATCTACTAGTACCTACAAACACCTGCTTTTTTTTTTTTTACTTTGAAGTTATCTCTCGCAGTGATTCATTTGATGCAATGAAGGGTTATAGCCAATATATCAACACCTGAAATTGGTGGTGTCAGTCTACCTCACAAATGCCCTGGTTAGAAATTTCAAATTTGAAAAACTGATCAAAAAATTATTTAATCAAATAATGTTACATATAATAACATGTAGTGTTGTCTCATGATAAGTATATTATCTTGGAAACAAAATCACTATGTTGAGATAATATCTTTGCCACACACCAATCTAGGAAGCTAACTAGTTGCAGATAATCTCTCAACCAACTAGACCTCAACAAACTCCCAAACACTGGGAACAGACTCATGTACATGGAATGAATTATAATAAATACAAGTAGGAATTATATTTTCCAAGTCTCCCCCTTAATGCCTATTTGTATTTTTCTCAATCAACAAAGTCTATTTATGGTCCTAGTTCTTACAAACATGGTAAAAGTAATAGGTCGACGTCCATATAAAGGAACAACCATCTACTGGAATGCATGAGAACCAACCATTGCAATCACCAGTCTAATAGGATATCCTTCATGTACATGGTTCAGTCAACCATTATCTACATACCTGTACATTTACCTACAAATTTCCTTCCATCATCATCATCGTGGGTTTTCTCGGATTACCCATAACCATGCTTTGGGTTTTATAGGCATACCCTAAACCATGCTCAGGGTTTTTTCATCTCACCCTAAACCATGCCTACATGAATCCCTGTCAACTTCATTCTCACACGTGGTTTAAGACTTACCACAAAATTTCACTTCCAAAGTGGTTCCTGGCTGGCCCCAAACCTGCAATTACAAAGTAGTTTTAATATTACCACGAACTTTATGGGGCTACACATGCCTAAGAAGGCTTACATTACACACTCCAACTCTTGGAGTGACAAGGTACATATTTTCCAAAGACCACTACAAAACATTACACTTGCTTCGCTTACTAATACATTTCTGATTCACATTACAATATAATATTGAGTCTTCTTTATTACTCCACACATACAAATTTATCTCTTTGTTGTCCATCCCTATTGAACATCTCCTATTGCTGCTACAACCTTTGTCACCTGCTATCCTTCGAAAAAAAATCAAAGGGATTTTTTCTATGTCCTGAACCTCTTTATCCACATTATTGATAGTAATCTTGGATTTCCATATTTTCATGTCATTTGTTAGAGTATCCAATTCTAACAAAAATAACTTCATATTGAGATGGCTAAATGACTTTGATTTTAATTCCAAAATACTTTCACCATAAAATTATCATTTACCAAAAAACATGCAGAAACAAATATTCCTAGATACAAGCAACCATAAACAACCAAATTTCTATCTCAGGTAGCGATTAATGTTGCATCGCTAAACATTAACCTATTCCACATGGTCATTTCATTGCACATAACATGAAAAATAATCTCATGAATCATAGCAGAGACACTTCCTATAAAGATAGAGCTCGTTGCAATGACCAATACAAAAAAAAAATGACCTATTTCCCTAAACGTCAGTCCTCGATGAATTTTCAGGTCAAATCCATGATTTATGTATCCAATGTTTACTTCATACAACAAACCTCAATGAATCGTTGGGTATTATAAATTATTTATTACAATATAAACATTCCATTAATTTTCATACCTCCAATAGAAATATCATTGAAGACGGAAAAGCAACTGGGAGGTGGAAACTCCTTGGTATGTAGCATATGAATCAGAATACAAGATTCCATTTTCATTCTTCTCTTTTAAACTATAGGACTTTGAGTGACACTTGTAGCAGCAGAAGTGGGAAGTAGAAGAGACCTTCCACAACCAAACTGCAAAAGAGCTTCTATGAGCCATGTTGTTTGATCAATTGAAACCCTTAGTCGTTTTTCGCTTCTGAAATAATTTTCAAGGCTCACCGCAATCTCTCTAACTCTTCTTTTGTTAAAGCATTCCTGCAGAATAAGGTTCCCTTGTGATTAGCATCTGCAATATTATAGCTACCAACAATAATATTCATGATGAGAGTTGTTAGTTGAGACATTAATGTCATTGGTTCAATACCATTATTCATCAACGACCTAGTCCTTCTTAACATTCTAGTTGTGTCAGCTAATAAGGCCAACTCCAACATATCTATCAATTCACATTTTTTTCTGTGATAATTTTGAGTAATGTAAGGGTGCGGGAGTTGGGGAATGCCTCGGAACTATCTAAGAAATAACATTTGCTTAAGTAGTTCCATTTGATGAATCAATGACAACCATCATCAATCACTCTTGTTTTCTACCTGCAACAATATAGCACTAATCCTTTGATCCACAAGTGTAATCCATATATATTGCGATGGCTTTAGAGATATTATATATCAAATCTGAGGGAGGAATGGACCCCCCTTCCATAAGTCTAATTAGGTCATCAACCATGTCAAAAATGTAGCAGAAGTCATGGGTATGAGTTATAGGAGCTTGTATTGTCAACTCTTCACAACACATCACATCACATGAATAAAATGAGGGAAGGGATGGAGAACACGAGAAGCGTTAGGTTTTTCTTCCTTCTGGATTTTTTATAGGCACCACCGTTGTTCACAAGAAAGGGAGAGAATTTTTTACCCCTTGCATGATACCAAGGCTGGGGTATGTCATGATTACTCTCATCCATGGAGACATAGAAGGACTATCTAGGATCCTCCATGTGGATTACTCACAAAATTTTGCTCACAATGTGGTTAAGGGCTAAGAAGGATCAAGAAGGTTCGGCTTCATGGAAGGCTCTCAAGGATGGGATTCTCTTGAGGTGGAAATACCAAATTCCACATCATTGGTAGTTGTGAATGGTTGAAGAGGTTGCACTGTGAATATTTATAAGATGTCCCTCGCAACAGTGTGATTTTTTTGGGTTGGCTGCGTTAAGCATGCCCTATGAGATTAATCATTGTACACATTTATGCCAAAGGGCAAGGATATCATCTATTCATTTCTTCCCAAAGTATGAATATGCTCCCAAAGTTTGAAGACACCAAAGGAGTAGTTACTTGCAGTAGATCTCGGGTGTATAGTTTTGAAGAAAATGATATGTAAGTGGGATAATTATTTCTATGAAAATATTCATTTTTTTTTCACTTTTTGATTTGGCAAAAAGGAAGGTAGGGATGGAAGAAAAAATATCTCAGATTTTATTAACAACTCTTAGTAGGAATACCTTTATCTTTTGTATCAGGAGCTAGGATTTTGTGGCAAATCTCAAGCATACAATTCATAATAGTATTGGTGCATACCATTCATAATAGTATTGGTATTTATGCAAATGACCCAAACCTATTATTTAAGGGGAAAATGATACGTGACCATCACCAGATAAAGGAATATGGAATTATTTTAAATCTTAGGCTATGTGGTGGAGTTTAAGGATCTAGAAAAACTAGTGGATGAGTCTTATTTAGGGAAGCAGTGAAAGGGAAGAATGATAGTCCATTAAATCATATCCAAAACAACCCAAGACCCCACATTGTAGATCAAATGAAACAAGCACTAGACATGGAAGTTAATCTCTAAGAGTTAAATTCTCTCTTTGCTATTCTTCAATCCAGATTTATTATATGTAGATTTAATTATATGTGGTTGAGATTTGATGTTTTGCACTAGTGGGCTTTCCCCACATGGATCCCCAAGTGATATATATTTATTCTGCAAGCCCATGTTCGTTGTTTAATTTGACACATAGAAAGATATGGATTTCTCCCTGAATGAAGGACCATGGTTTTAGGGAAAAGTTGAGCCTTGTCATTACCCATTGATTCTGATATTTTGATTCTACAAATATAGTATTATCAATAATTTCAGTATGGGTGGGACTACCCAAATACCATGGGAAAATTAAAAAAGATGGGCCGTGAAAGAACAAGAAAATGAATCTTTAATTTCGTTGGAATTTGTGTAGAGATAGATCTGAGCAAAGACCTACCTCATCATATCTTATTGAAAAACAAAAAAGTTTCATGAACCTAGGTATTAGATTATGAGAATACAAAATTCAGATGTCGAATCAATGTCCAAGTCGAACGCTTCTAAAAAACATTCCTGAAGGAAAAAAAAAAAAACCCAAAAAATAAAAAGAGACAAAACCATAAGCCAAAGGGATGGCAGGTATTTGACCTCACGTTTATGAAGAATAAGAAGAAGAGACCATGGTGAACAATCCAAATGCGACTTCTCAGGTGCAACAAGGTAACCAAGAAGAAGGAGGTGCTAAGGCTCAACCTGAGACCACAACCACCATTCAAAAGAGAACTGAATTAATAATGGCCCAAGAATTAGAGTTGAAGAAAGAGGAAACACAACAAAAAGGGCATGGGGAATATTAAAAAAACCCATACTCTAATGGCTCAAATTCACACAAAGAAGTCTCAGTGCAAAAAGTTAGAAATTAGTTGGTAGGAGTATCGGTCAATCCAATCCCTCAGGGTTGGATAGCAATTCATAAAAACAAATGAAAGAAAAAGAAATTATGGCATTTTTATCATAACAAACATTTGTATATTTTATGTGATTTTTATGTTTTTATTTTCTTATTTCTCATAAGTCGAAAGGATTATATGATTAAATGCTTTCAAAAGCATCTAAAAAATGTAATTTTTCTCCTTGTTACAAGTTGAATAAAATTACGAATTTTTTTCTTTGGAAAAAACTAACACCACATAGGTATTTTTTTCATTATATAATATGGCTTCTTTCCTATTCATATTGAATAAATAAAAACACATACAAGCCCAATTATGCACCATTTAGCATAATAATTTATGTGTAATTGTCATATATATATATATATATATATATATATATATATATATATATATATATATATATATATATATATAAAGGTTGTTTTCTTCAATTGGATAAAAGGTGATATTACAAGAATTAATATATTATGTTATTGAAGTGTTCAAGTACATTGAAGTAAAAGTAGGTGTAAGTGGAAGTTATTTATGAGTACAATTATTGAGGGGAAACAAATTATCGAAGTATTAAAGGTATTACAAAAAATTAAAAAGAGATATTTAGTTAGAAAAAAAAGGAAAGTTGTGAAGGTATTTATAAAGGTAAGGAAAATATGTATTTTAATAATAATAATAATGATGATGATGATTTAAAAAAAAAAGGAAGATGGATTCCACATAACAATCATTATTTTTGGCTAAATGTTCACATTCTCTAAACAAAATTGGGTACACATATATTCAAAAAAAGTGCAATTTACATTGTCCAGCATGTGGAAGATTATTTAGCACTAAAGAACATCAAGGTAATCTAGAGACACAATTGAAAATATTAGAAGAAGAACTTGTAGAAATTTAACAAAAAAATGAAGCATCGGGAAAGAAGTATAAATATATTCGATTTTAGGAAGAATCCACAAAAAATAACAAAGAAATTTGGTGTCTAAGAGACCACAGTAAAAAATTACTTGAGAAGGTAAAGAAGTCCAAAAATAAAAGAAAAAATTATAAGAAGAGAAAGTGTTTCGAAAATAAATTCAATGAGAATCTATCAGAGAAAGAAAAAGAAAATTTGCGCTTAAAATACTTGAATCAAAGGCTGTTAAAACAAATGAAAAGTAAAAAAGATAAAGAGAAGGATATTGAATAAAAAGTCAATGATTCTGAAATGGACGAACTTCTATGTCTAAAGAATCATAACCAAAACCTCCTTACACAAATAAAGAAGCTTAAAAGAAACAAGTAGTCACTAAATGACAAGTTAGAACAACTTCAAGAAGAAGTATTGAAGTCTCTGGTTGCAACAATCCAAGTTGAAGATAAAGGAACAAATAATGATCTAGTCATTATCATAACTCAAGAAGATGAGAAACAAATATAAGTTAAAATATATTCAGAAGTTGCAGTTCAAACAATGAAAATTTCAACTGATGATTCCATAGCCAACTCAACAACATTAGTATTTGAAGCGATTCAGGAAACTGCCACACACATGATAAGAAAAAATCAAACTGAAATAATAATTTATCAACATCTGAATCACAAGAGCATACAACTAAATCGGTCTACATATTTGAACCATTCAAAATGGAAGCAACATATTTATGCTCCAAGGAATACCGAAGTTTGCAAAATCTAATCCTATGATAAAAATTCATTACAAAATTTCAGCGATCGGAAGATTCCATAGAAGGTTAATATAGGGTGGTCTGATCCATTCTTAGTCCAACAATGTTTTTATCCCTCAGAGCATCATATCATCTTGTATCAATAGAGATGAAAGTTTTAAGACGAGAATATATTTTAAACAGAAAAGAGATCAAGCCCTTTCATCACTAAGCTTTGAGGACAAAGTTTTTTGAAGAGGAAGAAAATGTTATGAATAAAAAAATATATAAAACAATACAAATAATGTAAAATAATAATAATAATAAAGAGCGATTAATTAGTAACTAGGTAATTAAAAGGTATGTCCCTAAGGACATAACTGTTGGTGAAGAGGTACCTGCCTAGCGTGTATAGGCAGACCCTCAGCCTCATTGTAAATATCACATCAAATATTTTTTATAATATTCAATATACACTTACTTTTCCTACAATGGATGTCTTTGTCCTTGAAGTATTTTGATGTTTACTCTGTTGCGTATACTAACCTTGTTTGTTTATAGCCTCTCATGTTAGAAAGTATGCCCTTGAAATTTGAATAAGTACAGAAAAGCCTTCCGTGTGCATAATTGAATACTAATAAAAAACATACAGATTAACCTATAAACATCTATGTAGTGCCATAAACATGATAGATATGTTTCTTATGTACATAAACATGTAGTTTAAAAAATGGTATAGTTTCGAAAATGGAAAATAGAAAAACAATGCATACTTAACATATGACCACAATACACCATCGTAATGCCCTATAACTTGTGTTTAATAGAGACCAATGGTATAAGTACTTTGAAAAATATTGAAAATGTACTCTTCATAAATTAGAAAAACGTGTCCAAGTATAGTTCTCTTCTGGACAAAGCATCAACTATAAATTTTATCTCTTTATGAATATGTTGGAAGATGGTTTCCTTAGATTTATCTTTCATATCTAGGATCTTGAATTTCCAATAGTCCAAGTTTGAGACCTCAATTTTTGTCGTACCCACCAACCAATCTATCACACATTTGGAGTCACCAAGAATTTGGAAGCATCTTTTTATTTTAAAATTAGAAAAAAACAAAAGTTCCCAACATGCATAATTTCCACTTTTGTATTTGATCCTTATTCGATACAATACTAAACTGATAGGACTTTCTTCCTAATAATCTAATAATACCTCCACCCTCACATATTTCCCCTTGGTCTACACCACTAAAAAATTGTGGTGGGAGGGTCTGTATAAAATTGAGAATTACAATCGAGTTTATGAATTTTTTTCTTTTTGTTTAGGATTTCATTCCCAATAAAAACCCACACTCATTAGAGGAAATTTCAGCCTAAAAGTGGCTTCCTAAAGAAAATTCAAAAAATTAATAAAAAATACCATGTAGACAATCTTTTAATATTACTTCACTTTATTTATGTTCCACAATATTTATTAACACGAGATTTAATAAAAAAATTTAAATATATTATTTCTAATTTAATCAAAATAACGGACTATATATATTTTATATTTAAATTAATTTATAAGATCATTATTTAACACCATTTGTTAACCAAATGGTTTCAAATTTCTATATAAAATTCTAAATAAAAGAAAAAGTTTGTTAATCAAATTGTTTAAAATTTCATATAAAATCTTAAATATAAAAAACTTTATTATGTAAAAAATAAATAATAATAATTATTTGATAACATTTTTTCATTGCTCCTTTTGTTTTTTAAATGTTTTTTTTTTGGACACACTAAAATGTTTTTTTTTGAGAATTTACATTAACACACTAATTTACAATACAACTTCTTTTAATATTTAGTGCGGAAAATATTTACATTTATAAAAAAATTCTGTAAGCTTTTCCAAAAACTCTATTTTTATTTTTTAACTATATCATATTAAAAAATTTAAATTAATTAATTATAAAAATTGATTGTTATTGTTTAATTATAAAATTGATTGTTATTGTTTAATTATAAAATTGATTGTTATAATTTATAACTACACTAACACAATTTTAATTTATAATTTATAACTGCATTTTCACGTTTTCTAGGCTAAATTTGCAAAATTTATCCGGCGGGAGATGGGCAAAAATTTCATGACATTATCTGTGGAAAAATTTTCTGCAGTGACAAAATTTCGTAGGGGAGACTACAAAATTTCATCCATTTTCTCTGGCGGAAAAATTTATGAGGGGAGACGTCAAAATTTTATCCATGGCATTTTGCAAAAGCAAAAAAAAAAAAAAGAGCCAGAAGGGGTTTGCGAATATGTATGCCAAATGCAGAAGTTTAGAGAGCATTAAGGAAATTCATGAAGAATTCAACAGATGTGGGGTTCAGACGAATCCTTTTGTGGGTGTTGCACTTGTCGATGGATATGATAAATGTTGTAATATAAAGGATACACATGATGTGTTTGAAAAAATGCCTCAACGAGACTCGGTGTTGTGGAATGCTTTTATTGTAGCTTATTTCACTCAAGGTCTTTATGAGGAGGCGTTGAGGGTATTTTACAAAATGCGGATTTCTGGTATGCCAACTAATGAGTTTAGTTTTGCTAGTGCTCTTCAGGCCTGCGTGAACTTGGGAGCCCTAGAACAAGGCATGAAGATGTATGGAGAAATAATCAAAAGTGGATTCATGCATGATTTGTTATAGGGAATTGTATTATAAATATATATGCAAAATGAGGGAATATTTATTGGTTTTTGGGGTCGTTGGAGCCTAGGTTGGGGCAGAAAACCGTTGAACCCATTTTCCATCATATACATAAGATAGCGACGAAGTCTCTGCGAAGTCTCTGCTTTTTGAGTGTATACGGACTTTGATATCGGGCTTGATAGATTATGATGCATCAGTTAAATTGCCTGTGGAGAAATTGAAGGATTTAATGACTAAGGATGACCCCAACCTCAAGTAGTTTGGACTGCAGGCACTCGCTGCTCAAATGCCTGAGCATATATGCGTTGTATCTGAAAACAAAGAATTAGTAATCTTAAAGGCTATGATTAATCCAGACCTTAGTATCCAAGTGGTTTCTCTCTGCCTTGTTATGGGGATTATATCTGAGAGAAACCTCCTTGATACTATAAGAGTATTGATGCATTACAGTCTTGTATTACATCCTAATTTTTCTAATCAAATCTTGGGTGTTATTCTTTCGACTTGCAGCAAGAATGTGTATGAATTGGTTGTTGACTTTGGCTACTATGTTACTGTTCTGGTTGACATTGGAAGGCTCCCTCATTGTCAGCATGGAAAAAAAGTAGAAAGGCAGCTTGTAGATATTGGAATTAGGGTTAAAGATATCAGGCCAGAACTTATGCAAGTTGCTCACAGTCTCCTTATTAATCCTTCCTTTCTCCACTGAGTACTTTCTTCATCTGCTTTGATTGTAGGGGAATATATTGAACACTCACAAAATCCTTTGAGATTATAAACACCCTTCTGCAGCCTCGAACAAATCTTTTGCCGCCATCTGTGAGATGTATTTATCTCTAGTCTTTATTCAAAGTTATTGTATTCTGTTATTACTCATACATGAAGTGAAGAAATCCTTTTGTATCTAAATCTTCCGTGAAAGAATTTGTGGGAGTGAAGGAAGCTCACCTTCTTTCCTTGGTAATTGAGTCTCCAATTGAAGGGGTGTACTTAAAGCCTAAGAAATCGTTACAAAGGGCTATATCTGGTCTGTCTAGTTTAAAAGGAGAATTTGGCATGGGGGGCCAAAAGGAAGAGGCTTCAAGTATAATTTGGCATGGGGGGCCAAAAGGAAGAGGCTTCAAGTACTGTGCCTCAAAGTAGTAGGCCAGTAAATGTAGACTTTGAAAACCAGAGAAGCTTGGTAGATATTGAAGATGAAAAAAATTTGAACCAAGGTCAAATATTGAACTTCTTAGCAGAGCAAGAGTGGATGCGATTATGGATGGTGAAGACTTCACCTTGTCATAAGTGCATGTAATTTTATCTGCCAATTCAGGAAAACATCTCGACTCATATTCTGCACTTCATCATGGTGTTGATCTAATTATACTGAATGTCAATCCCCTTTCAAAAAGTGAAGATGTAGAGTTGCAGGAGAGGGCATGCAATTTACTTGGCCTTATAACAACACTAGAAGGTGTTCCAGGGCGTCTTTTGGAAAATCAAATCCCTAAAGAAATTCAAGATATAGGGATAAACCAAGATTCTGGCACTACCAGATTATCACATACATGAATAGTATTTTTGTGTAAGATATTAGTCCTATTTTTGTGCTTTCAAAAGGAAGAGTGCCATTACCAGATGGGCTTGTCCTCAAGGATAATCTTGATGATTTGGTCAAAATTATAGGTGATGAGCAAGTTTTAGATGGTGGGGAGAGGGATTGGTCTATCCCTCAGCACAGAGAGTGGAATGATGCTCCTTTTTTCTGTGAGCGCACTAAGGAAGAGTCATCATCAATTGGAGAATCAACTTCACTTTTAGCCCAACATCGGCAGTGCCATGGTGTGTTTTATCTACCTACAAGGAAAGATGAAACAAAAAATGAGGAATATCCACCGGTCTTTATTCAAAGTTCTTTTATTCTGCTATTACTCATACATGAAGTGAAGAAATCCTTTTGTATCTGAATCTTCCGTGAAAGATTTTGTGGGTGTGCAAGAAGCTCAAAATAGATTTTAGAGTTGGACCCAAAAAATATTGCTCCTTATGTATTGTTGTCAAACATTTATGTATTGTTGTCAAACATGTACGTTTTAACTGATATATGGAGTGAAATGGAGAGAGTATGAAAACTAATGATGGACATATGGGTAAGGAAGATGCTCAAATGCATTTGGATTGAGGTCCATAAACATGTACATACTTTCATTTTAGGAGATAGATCACACCCACAAATGCAGTAAATCTATGCAGAGTTGGAGAGATTATCTCTGGAAATGAGAGCAACAAGGTATGTTGCGGAAACAAGATTTGTATTAAATGATGTCGAAGATGAGCAGTAAGAAAAAATTCATTCTCACCGCAATGAGAAGTTGGCAGTTGTGAGAAGTTGGCAGTTGCCTCTAAGTTATTAATTACATATTCTTGAACCATTCTTAAAATGATAAAAACATTCAAATGCTGTGGTGATTGCCACTCTGCATCTAATTTCATCTCAAAGTTTTTTAAACAAGAAATTACTATGCGGGATGGCAGTCCTAATTATTGTTTACAAAATGGATTGTGTTATTTTAGAGACTTTTGGTGATTCAAACTTAAACCAAACACATGCAAAGGACAATCTTAAGTATATTGTGAGAATCTTGTAACGGTAACAAGAAACTAGTTGCATTATTGGGTTTCTAATATAGTGGCTGATATCTCATATATTTTTCACCTTGAATATGAGAGTCAAAATGGAAATGGGACTACATTTCAATTCAACATTAAGATATGTGTTTGATATAGGCTATTTGTTAACACACCCCCTTGTCTAATTAGAGGTGGTTACTATGCTAACCCAAGAGTCAAGGTGTAGTTATAAGGATGGGGTTTCGTCTTTTATTTTTCTTTTTGTTTGTCTTATAATGAAGAATAATGTCCTAGATTGGGACAAGATACAAGGGATAATTATAGAGTGAATAATAATTTTTAATTTATGCTATGTGAAGCCATGTCTAGCATCGATCTGTTTTTAGGCTTGTCTATTCACTAGGCATGTTTCGAAGCATCTTGAAGAACAATTGAACCTGATGCATCTTTGTGATAAAATGTTGTTGCAGAATGTTTCAGGTTTTACGTCACCTAGAGCAACCTCAAGAAATCCATATCACTTCCCATTTTGGTTGCATGGGGAATCTAGCTAGCATGTAACAAAAGGTTGTTTGAAGGCAAATTTACTCCTGCACCGAAGATATCCATACAGGTTTTAGCGCTTTTGAATATATTCAACTCCTCCTATAGCCAAAAACCTCCTCCTTTTGTTGGATAGATCTCGATTAACAAGTATAGGGCTTGAGGATGTCTTGATGGTACAAGCCAAGGGGGAGTTCCTCTCTGTGGTGTGGAATTCATTATGCGTTTCTCAGTAAATCACTCCCTCATTGGGAAAACCAACAAGGGGATTGGCATAACTAACATTAGGAAATTTAGTGTACTCTATGAAATGCTCAGATGTGTGGTAAAAAGGAACATTCAGTAGCTTTTTATTTGGAAAATCAGAATTGGTTATTCTATGGATGCAGGGAAAAGTTCAGGTATGCATTCACGATCTTATACGTCTTGCAAAACAAATAAATTCATTTTTTTGTTTTTTTTTTGTTTTTTCCAAGAGATCTTTCTTACTCATATTTTCCAAGAACTTAACATGTAGGCATACATTGATACTAACAAGTTCATGGATAGCACTAGTTGCATATTTTCTGAACTGGGCCTCCTTCAGAAGTTGTAGGGCCACATTAGGGGAATTTTGAGGTCTAAAATGGGCCTCCTATGACAAATGTACAACCAAAATAAACTTTATAAAACTAATAGGATTCAAGATGATGGTGTCAACCATGGGAGATGATTCACCATTTTTTAAGTAAAATGGTAAAAATATTAAAAATAATAAAATAATAAAACTACTTTTTCAACTTATTTCCCAAAGTTTTTATTCAAATTTTGAGAGGGAGTACTCGTTGGATGCAAAATTTAATTCTTTATCCAAGGAGTACCCATGTTGCATACTTCCGATGGACCCTGCTACACAAAAAATGAGAAATACATGAAAATTTGTGATCGCAATCACGTTTCTCATGTATTTCTCATTTTTCGTATAGTGAGATCCATCGAAAGTATACAACATGGGTACTCTTTGAATGATGAATTAAATTTTGCATCCAACAAGTACTCTACCTCGAAATTTGAGTAAAAAATTTGGGAGATAAGTTGAAAATACGAGTTGAAAAAGTAATTTTTATTTTTTCCCTCTAAAATTTGATGATGTAATCAAATATTATTTTATTATTTCCACTATTATTTTATTATTTCCTTAGGAGGCCCATTTTAGACCTCAAAATTCCCCTAATGAATCCATCCAAATTATGGTTGATTAATACTTTCATTCCTTGGATAAACACCATCTTATTGAGAAATTGTTTTGTCATCACCATATACAAGTTTGGATTTCAAATACTTGTAGGTAAAGAATTTGGACTAAAAATGGAAGCAGTAATCTCATAAGGAATTTGTATTAGTGTAGGAGAAGGTCCTATCACACTAGCAACACTACTCAACCATGTGTCCTACATGTTCAATTTAGAAAATAAATGTGCATTCCTCCAATAGTTTATGTATTCATTGCAATGAATCTTATGCAAATAAATATTCCTAAAATTGAATGTAATATTCAAAATTAGTCATGGGCTAATCGAAATATTCATTTTTGTTTTATTACTTTGTTTAAAAATTAAAAGAGCAAAGGAGGCCCTTAATACTCCTTAATAATGAATAAATCAATGCCAAATGTGAAAAGACTAAATCTTGGCTGCTAAATCAAGCACCCTTAGGTGTGAAAGGGGCTAGATCATTTTGATTGGGTCAACCTTGACCAAATCTACAACGTTGTCATGGAGGAGTGGCCATCAATGAGGCACAACACAGTTTTAGATGGAGATGCCTTGTGTGAAAGAAGTGATTTCATTGGAAGTGGTTTAGGATTTGCAAGCTCTTAACTTATAAAAGGAAGAGGATGGTAGCATTAGAGGGTTGTTGATGATTATCAGATTTCTGAATATATTTTTTGTTTAGACATATATCTTTCTCTAGCTGTTTAGTTGAGATTGAATGTTCGTTAGCATTGGGTGTTCCTGGTTGGGAATCCCACCTCTTCCCATTGAGTAGCTCTTGGGAGAGTTTGCATTGCATTGTCCACTATCTGGCTGAAGGCCAAGCTTCTTCTTTCAACTACAATGCAAATCTTGCTGAGGGTTTGGTTGTCTTTGCAAGCTGTAGCAAGTGGAGACTAGATCTTTCAGATCTAGGCCATTTCAGTGCTCTTTTTTGGTGGAGGAGACTTCTACTTCATTGGGAGGGGAATATTGGAGGACTTGAGCTTCATTTTCAGATCTTGGCATGAGGCCAACCACATTTTGATCCCTACGGCGCAGTTTTACTTCCAGATCTGCGTTATTCCTGTAGGTGCAGTTACAGGGTGTTTTGGCACACCATTTGGAGAGTTATTTTTCAATTGTTGGGGATTTTCCCTTCACTTCGGAGATCTATTGGAGGAGATCATCCTCTTTTTCATATCAGATCAGATCCACTTTCCAGATCTGAACATTTCAGTAGATCTGTAGTCTTAGATCTCAGATCTACAACTTGTACATGGTGTTTTGCTGAAAACCCCAAGGGAATTCTTTAGAAGAGCTTATATAGTGTATGGATTTGTTATAGATTTGACTTTTTATACACTTATCTACTCTAGATCTGATGTGTTATCTACAACTATTGCAGACCAATAAAATAACGTTGTAAGGCTTTTTCCAGTCTATATATATGGTTGCAGCACCTCATTTTGAGGATTTTTTTTCATTGGAGACTTGTATATCGTATTATGCATCTTATGGGCCATCTTTTACATCTATTTTGCTGCTGTAAATACAAATGAAAGGTCTCCATATTGGACTCCTGCATTGTTTATGATGATCTGCATTATTTTCTTGTCTTTCTGCATTGTATTGCTACATTCCCCATTTGATAATATTACACTGGTATCAGATCATCATCTTGGCACAGCCTGTGCTTTCTAAAAAGCCAATATGTTTTATGAAGAAGGAGAGCCTCTTACTGACAGAGAGAAGAGGTGTCAAAAGAGAAGACACAGAAAGTTTGATTACACAAATGATAATGAAGACAAGGGTAAAGCCCCTTTATCTGGAGGTGAAGATGAAGATAAGGATTTTCCTAAGATCCTTCTTAGAGCTATGAAAGACCTTTCTAGAGAAATCAAAGAGATAAGAATGGACAGAATCAAGGAATCCCCTAAAGGATTTCATCTTGGAGAAGGCTCTGGCATGTCTCATCACTGAAATGATCAACGAGTGCATTAGCCACAAGTTTCCCAATGCTCTACCATGCCTACATTTTTGGTTGTGGGAAATGAAGGGTTTCAAGAGCATGAATCCATTGAAGACTAGTTTGAAGAATATGAGCCTCAAAATCAGAGATTCAAAGATCAATTGAGTTTTCAGGAGTTTTGTCACATAAAGGACAATTGAAGACCAAGGCATCATCATAGAGGTGGTGGATTCATTTAGAATCATGATTGACACTACACTATGGGCATATTCCTTTTACCCAATTTTTATGGGTCATCCAAATGTTCTACCAAATCTTGGATAGAAAAACTTGACATCTACTTTTAGTTGAAAAAGGTTCCAGAGATGGAGGCTATCAAGATTGCACCGCTGCACCTTGAAGGTGAAGCACATGAATGGTGGTTCCATGGCTTGTCTACATTGGGTCATGGTAATGTGATTTCTTATTCAGAGTTCAGTAGAAGGCTGGTGGAAAGTTTTGATAGAAGAGATCCAGAGGCACCATTCATGAGCCTTGCAAAGTTGAAATAACCAGGTAATACAAAAACTTACATCTTTGAATTTTTAAGACTTTCTGTTATAGTTCCTAATTTGTCTGTAGCAAGAAGGGTGTACATGTTCATTGATGGTTTAGATGAACCTCTTCATGGGTTTGTTAAATCTACCAAGCCCACTACCCTACATGATGCTATTGAAAGGGCTAGAGACCTTCAAGATGCCTTGCCAAAAACAAAGGCAACTTTTCATCATAAGCCCTCTTTTGCTTCAAAGGGAAAGGAAGAAAAAGTTACTCCTTCAAAGGAGAGATCATACAAAAAACATCTTGATGATGATATCTAGAGAGATCTAAGAAGAAGGAAGTTTTGTTTCACTTGCCAAGAATCATGGGCACCTGGACATAGATGTGTAGTTGGAAAAGAACATTACATAGAGGTCTTCTCAGATGATGAGGAGGAAGAAGAATATGAACCAAGAAGAGGTCACAGTGCTGACACTGCAGGAGGAGAGCCAACACCATCAGGAGATGGGAATGGGGAATTTGCTCCTATTGGAGGGGCTCTTGCATATTTGGGAGGAGTACCTATGTACTTGACCTTAAGAGTTCAAGGTTCCATCTTGAATCAGAGGGTTTATTTTTTGATTGATAGTGGGGCTACCCACAATTTTATTGATGCCCAACTAGTGCAAAGGAGGGCAATACCCACTGATGCTTTTGAGAGATTCTCTATTTTGGTCCCAAGAGATAGAACAATGAAATGCATGCATTATGTACCATCTTTATCAGTCACCATGGGGACATATACACTGATTGATCACTTCTTTGTGGTTGACATACCTAACACCAATGTGATATTGGGTGTACAATGGTTCATTACATTGGGGAAGTCACCACTGATCGAGAGGATTTGCAAATGGAATGGGTTGATAAGAAGAGTGGTGAGACTCAAATTATCAAAGGCATGCATACATATCCCTCACATACATCTTCCACATAGAAAACAAAGATGGATTTGCGCAGTGGAAGCAAGGACTTTACAGTCCCATCTATCATGCTCATTGTTGGACGGATAAATCGTTCTTGCGGACAAGACCAATCTCCCTAGTGTCAGAAGACAATCTAGCAACAAACGAACAACTAAGTTTGTCTTTCTCTAGATATATTCGTTTTACAAATAAATGTTATGAAGGTGTCGATCCTACCTTGGATCCAAATGCTTATTTGCGGTCGCAGTGCTTCCGTTGCATCAATAATCCTTCGTTGCAACAAGGGCCCTTTTGTCACAAGAAAGTATCATCTTTCGTTGATCTGCAATCACAAACAAGAAAATATCAATAGCACCTGTATAACAAATAATCATAAAACATACCTATCATAGTGATCGAGGAATCTATGAAATAAACGATCAAACGACAACTTATTGAAATAAACAATCGAACGACAATTTATTGAGAAAAACAGAACTTGATTGTATTAATCTTAAAATATACAGAAGAACCTTACAACCTTAGCCTTGATGTTCGAAAGTCCTTCCCGGGGTCCGAAGCAGGATTCTCCTCTACTTTGATAAGTCTTGCACTCTTCCTCCAGAAGCACAAAGAGGTATGTGATCTTTCCTCTCAAAAGCTTAGCAGAAAGAAGTCTAAATCTCAACAGCACTTCAGCTCAATCACACATAAAGCTTGAACTCTAATCCTCAATCTCCAAAATCTCCATCAAAACTTAACCCCCTTTAGGCTACCCAATGCCTCCTTTTATAGAGCAGATGAGGAGGTTAGGATTCCACCTTTAAAGGGATAGAACCCTCCTTCAAAGGGATAGGTTCCTCACATCAAGGGATTAGTTCCTTAAGGTGTGGGATACATGCACCTTACTAAAGCGTACTCATCCCCAAAAAATCTCATCTAGAACCTTCCAGAATTGACCAAAAATCAACTTTTTCAGTTTTCTTTCGCGCTTTTTTGACTTTACAGGGGTACCGCAGGCATTACACTGGAAAAATACGTTCTAGAACGCAGTTTCTCTTCTCATTACCTGCGTACCCTAGCCAAAAACGCATACAGGCTTCATGTTACCTGCGTACCCAAGGCTTTTTTGAGTTTTAAGGGTTTTTCCTCCATTTTTAGGAACTTTTCTCTGATTTTCCAAGTTTGGAATGAGGAACAAAGGTTGTAAGACTTGTAGAGGAGGCATGTATGAGTGTTAATGAGCTCATACAGTTAGCAGAATGTCAAGGTGACAGTGTTTAGTGTAACACTCATGAGATTGCTGCATGGGACACTATTATCTAGTGGAAAACCACCGGGGAGGCCACCTAATTCATATTTTGAGGGAGATTTCTCACAACATGATTCTCCAAGCATAGATCCAGGAGGGATGGGAGCATTGGAAGACAATGATACAACACTGGGAGTATAGGGTAGGCTTAAGGAGCAGTGAGATCTTCTCCCAACATCATCATTACCCACCCTCATTTAAGATTCTACGCTGTGGGAGGAGAAGCATGGAAGGGATGACCTTCCAACATGTACATTTAGCATGGGAGATGTCAAGGAGGAGAGTAGCCATATGATAGACATTTATGTTGATAGATCATTAGTGTTGTCACTATGGGAGATTGATCCATATTGGAAATCCCAACTATTGGTGGATTATTCCAAGGATCTTCACACATGCATGATACTTGATGACTAGCTACATGAAGAGGGCTATTCAGTCCAAGAAGGAGTCATCTATTATCATGGTAGGATCTTATTTTCTAGAGCCTCCAAGCTCAAGGAGAAGTTTCTACAAAGGGCCTATGAAGAGTTCTATTTCAGCCACACATATTCCATGAGATTCTACAACATCATCATGAGAAGCTACACTTGGAAGAGCTTTGAAGGAGAACTATATCAACATTTTCGAAGATGCATGTACCATGTAGAGATGGGGAAGCAACATAACTCTATTAAAGAGTTACTTCAGCCATCTCTTTCTCTTGTTGAGGAAGGGGATAAATCTATGCACTACTCCATTTGTTTAAGGAGGAATTTTGGTGAAGAATATGCTCATGTAAATAATGTTTCATTTGATTATTGTTTGCATTCTTTCACCATGTATATGCAGGCCATAACTCCAAGGAGAAGTATTGTACCTTCTAAACTTCATGGCCAACTTTGGGCCACAAATTTTTTTGAACATGGCCACTCCCTTGGAGGACAAAGGGAGATCTTGTTTCATGATGGGTGCATTCCTAAAGCACCAAATATATCTCACACTTTCAGCCATAGTGAGATGACATGGGCATCAAGTAAGTGGTGGGGAAACCACTTACCACATCTTGATCTGATGTAGTCAGGAGATGCACTGCGCTGGTTCCACATGTGGGACTATGACCCACCTCCATATGCACAAATTTCTGTTTCTATGTATGTAGTTTTGATCCCATACATGGATGATGTAGTTGTACTTTTTATGGGAATGTATGGAGGGAGGATGGGAGGTATGTATGTACCCTATGCGATGGAGATTCTCCATGTATCTTATGCTACATGTTTCAGGGAGAACATTGGGCAAACCATGTTTGCTTCATTTGAGCTATTGTCTCCTTATGGGATGGATTATTTACATCTCATGAGAGCTTTGGAGGAGCAATTCATGGAGGGATGGATTGGTGAACACTTACCTTATGGAGGAATATTATCACATGTTGGTGTCACCAATGAAGGAGGAGAAGAGTTTCAACACTCACCTTGTTAGTTGCTTTGGGACAAGCAACATTTGAGAGGGGAGAACTGTAATATTCCCAATTAGTCATGGGCTAACTGGAATATTCATTTTTGTTTTATTACTTTGTTTAAAGAATAAAAGAGAAAATGAGGTCCATAATAGTCCTTAATAATGAATAAATCAATTCCAAATGTGAAAAGGCTAAATCTTAGCTACTAAATCAAGCACCCTTAGGTGTGAAAGGGTTTGGATCATTTTGACTGGGTCAACCTTGACCAAATCTATAGCACTGTCATGGAAGAGTGGCCATCAATGAGGCACAATGCAGTTTTAGATGGAGATGCCTTGTGTGAAAGAAGTGATTTCATTGGAAGTGGTTTAGGGTTTGCAAGCTCTTAACTTATAAAAGGAAGAGGATGGCAGCATTAGAGGGTTGTTGATGATTATCAGATTTCTGAATATATTGTCTATTTAGACATATATCTTTCTCTTGTTGTTTAGCTAAGATTGAATGTTGTTTAGCATTGGGTGTTCCTGGTTGGAAATCCCACCTCTTCCCATTGAGTAACTCTTGGGAGAGTTTGCATTGCATTGTCTACTATCTGGCTAAAGCATTAGGGGAATTTTGAGGTCTAAAATGGGCCTCCTAAGAAAAATGTACAACAAAAAAAAACTTTATAACAACCAATAGGATTCAAGATGGTGATGTCAACCATGGGGGATGATTTACCATTTTTTAAATAAAAGGTTAAAAATATTAAAAAATAATAAAATAATAAGACTACTTTTTCAACTCGTATTTTCAACTTAACTCCCAAAATTTTTACTCAAATTTCGAGTGGGAGTACTCGTTAGATGCAAAATTTAATTCCTCATCCAAGGAGTATCCATGTTGCATACTTTTGATGAACCCTGCTACATGAAAAATTGGAAATACATAAAAAAACGTGATTATAATCACATTTTTTTATGTATGTCTCATACTTAATTCCTCATCCAAGGAGTACCCATGTTGCATACTTTTGATGAACCCTACTACATGAGAAATTGGAAATACATAAAAAAACGTGATTACAATCACGTTTTTTTATGTATTTCTCATTTTTCCTGTAGTAGGACCCATCGAAAGTATACAACATGGGTACTCTTTGGATGAGGAATTAAATTTCGCATCCAATGAGTACTCCCGCTCGAAATTTGAGTAAAAATTTTGGGATATAAGTTGAAAATATGAGTTGAAAAAGTAGTTTTTTCATTTTTCCCTCTAAAATTTGATGATGTCATCAAATCTTATTTGATTTTTTCCACTATTATTTTATAATTTCTTTAGGAGGCCCATTTTAGACCTCAAAATTACCCTAATGGCCAAGCTTCTTTTTTCAACTACAATGCAGATCTTGTTGAGGGTTTGGTTGTCTTTACAAGTTGCAGCAAGTGGAGACTAGATCTTTCAGATCTAGGCCATTTCAATGTTCCTTTTAATTGGAGGAGACTTCTACTTCATTGGGAGGGGAGTATTGGAGGACTTGAGCTTCATTTACAAATCTTGGGATGAGGCCAACCATATTTTGATCCCTACAACACAGTTTTACTTCCAGATCTGCGTTATTCCTGTAGGTGCAGTTGCAGGGTGTTTTGGTACACCATTTGGAGAGTTGGTTTTCAAGTGTTGGGGATCTTCCCTTCACTTTGGAGATCTATTGGAGGAGATTATTCTCTTGTTCATATCAAATCAAATCCACTTTCCAAATCTAAACATTTCAGTAGATCTGCAGTCTTAGATCTCAGATCTACAACTTGTACATGGTGTTTTGCTGAAAACCCCAAGGGGATTCTTTAGAAGAGCTTATATAGTTTATGGATCTGTTATAGATATGAATTTTTATGCACTTATCTGCTCTAGATCTGATGTGTAATCTACAACTACTGCAAACTAATAAAATAATGTTGTAAGGCTTTCTCCAATCTTTATATATGGTTGCAGCACCTCATTTTGAGGATTTTCTTTCATTGGAGACTTGTATTTCCTGTTATGCATCTTATGGGCCATCTTCTACATCTATTTTTCTGCTGTAAATACAAATGAAAGGTCTCCATATTGGCCTCCTACTTTGTCTATAATGATCTACATTATTTTCCTATCTTTCTGCATTGTATTGCTGCATTCCCCATTTGGGAATATTACATTGAGGAAATCTCAAACTGGGAATGCAGATCCTTGAAGAAGTAATTAGAAGTGGATTTCATTTAGATGAATTCATGGAGAGTGCCATTATATACATATAGGAAAAATGCAGAAACATAGAAAAGGCACGTAATTTTTTTGACAAAATGCACAAGAGAGATGTGGTATGCTCGAAAATAATGGTTTCAACATATGCACAACATGGGCATGTTTATGAGGCTCTAAATATTTTTCAGGAAATTTTTGAACGAAGCATAATTTTGTGGAATGTTATGATTGGAGGATATGTGCAAAATGGACGTATTTTAGAGGCTCTAAAACCTTTTAAACAAATTCCACTTTCTAGTGTGAAGCCAAATTATACAACCTTCACCAATGTACTTATAGCATGTGCCAACATGGAAACCCTTGAATAGGGTGTGCAAATCCAAGAAGAAATTATTAAAAAATGGATTTGACAACATTATCTCTGTAGTGAATTCCCTAATAGATATGGAAGCCAATTGTGGAAACATAGAAAAGGAACATGAGTTATTTAACAAAATTCATTAACGAGATGTTCTCTCCTAGACAACAATGATTGTAGGATATGCCATACATGTCCATGGAAAGGAAGCCATCAATTTTTTTCAATAAATGGAAGAGTCTACCATGAGTCCAAACCATGTTACCTTGCTTTTTTTGTATGCATGCCGCCATGCAGGTCTTGTGGAGGAGGGCCTTCATTATTTATAGTGCATGAGTAACTATTATAAAATCACACCAGCAATGGAGCACTATAGCTGCATAGTTGACCTTCTTGGCTGTGTTGGGAACCTATATGAAACATGAGACTTTATCAGCAAAATGAAAATGAAACTTGGGTCTACTGTGTCGATACCACTTCTCTCTACCTGCAAGAACATAACAATATAAATCTATGTGAACACATAGCAAAACAACTTTTTGATTTGGACCACAAAAATATTGCACCTTATGTATTGTAGTCAAACATGTATGCTACAATTGGTAGAAGGAGTGAAATGGAGAGAGCAGGAAAACTAATGATGGCAGAGGGGTAAGAAAGACGCTCATATGGAGTTGGATTGAGGT
The DNA here is from genome assembly GCA_034641835.2 of Pinus albicaulis. Classification (NCBI taxonomy): domain Eukaryota; kingdom Viridiplantae; phylum Streptophyta; class Pinopsida; order Pinales; family Pinaceae; genus Pinus; species Pinus albicaulis. Next base: position 929,400,518 of record CM076583.1, read on the forward strand.
CCATAAACATGTACATACTTTCCTTGTAGGATATAGATCACACCCACAAATGCAAGAAATTTATGCAGAGTTAGAGAGTCTGTCTCAGGAAATGAGAGCAGCAAGGTATGTTGTTGAAACAAAATTTGTGCTAAATGATGTCGAATATGAGTAGTAAGAAAAAAATATTTGTCACCACAGTGAGAAGTTGGCAGTTTCCTCTGAGTTATTAAATATATTTTCTGGAACCATTCTTAAAACAATAAAAACATTCAAATTTTGTGGTGAATTTCCACTCTACAACGAATTTCCTCTCCAAGTTTGTTAAACAATATATTATTATGTGGGATGTTGGTCCTAATTATCGTTTACAAAATGGATTGTGTTCATTTAGAGACTTTTGGTGATTCAAGCTTAAATCAGACACAAGAAAAGGACAAGCTTAAGTATATTAGGAAAATCTTGTATCGGCAACAAGAAACTAGTTGCATTATTGGGTTTATAATATACTGACTGAGATCTTGTATATTTTTCACCTTGACTATGAGAGTCAAAATGGAAATGGGACTAAATTTCAATTCAACATTAAGACATGTGTTTGTTGTAGCCTATCTTTTAACACACCCCCTTGTCTAACTAGAGGTGATTACCATGCTAACCCAAAACTCAAGGTGTACTTACGAGGATGGGGTTTTCTATTTTCTATTTTTTTTTTTTTTTTCTTATAATGAAGAACAATGTCCTAGCTTGGGATAGGATACAGGGGATAAATATAGTGTGACTAAGAATTTGTTATTTATGCTATTTTAATTCAATTCTAGCACCGATCTATTTTTGGTCTTGTCTATTCACCAAGCAGGTTTGGAAGCATCTTGAGGAACAATTGAACCTGATGCATATTTGAGATAAAAATTTGTTGAAGAATGGCAGGTTTTACTTCACCTCGAGCAACCTCAAGAAATCCATATCACTTCTCATTTTAGTTTCATGGGGCATCTATCTAGGATGCAACAAAAGGTTGTTTGAAGACAAATTTACTCCTCCACCGAAGATATTCATACAGGTTTTAACGCTTCTAAATATATTCAACTCCTCCTATAACCAAAAACCTCCTCATTATTCTCTGTATGTAGGGAATATTTTAGGTTTGCATTCCCGTTCTTATATGCCTTGCACAACAACTGAATTCAAATTTTTTTATACTTTTCTAAGAGATCTTTCCTACTCATATTTTCCAAGAACTCAACATCCAGGGAGGTAGTGATATTAACAAGTTCATAGATAGCAGTAGTTGCGTATTTTCTGAACGTGGATTGCTTCAGAAGTTGTAGGTCCAAATCCATCCAAATTATGGTTTATTAATACTTTCCTTGGCTAAACACTATCTTACTAAGAAATTTTTTGTCATCACCATATAGAAGTTTTGACTTCAAATCCTTGTATGTAAATAATTTGGACTAAAAATGGAAGCATGAATTTCATAAGGAATTTGTATTAGTGTAGGAGAATGTCCTAGCACACCAGCAAGCATACTCAACCATGTGTCCTACATGGTCACTTTAGAAAAGGAATGTGCATCCCTCCAATAGTTTATGTATTTATTGCAATGTCTTATGCAAATAAATATTCCTCAAAATTTTCTTTTGAAAGGAAAAGGCATGCATTAAATTTGATTTAAACAATGAACACAGTCCAACATGATATTTTGTAATTGATTAAGCACAGTCACCTAAAATCTTTTATTGTGAGCCATGTATATTTGACAAAAACATGGTCCCCAACTAATATACTTCTAGATAGCTGTAAGTCTGAGCAAGCAATGAAGTTTAATTTTAGGATCTATATCATGTAGAAGAAGATTAAAGAATTCTCTTTAAGACTATAGAGAAAACGAGATTCAGAAGTAGGCCATCTATCACACGTTATACTTTTAAACTAGATAACCTACAAAATAAGTGAAGTTTCAATAACACCAATGTTAGTAATATACCCTTGATGGAAACAAAGTGTAATTGGAATTACTATTGGAATGATAGTGTTGGTTATAAATAAAGTATTTACAAATTTAGCCTCAAATATAAGATTTCCCTACATTCAGAGCATGTAATGTACCCAACACAAGTATCAAATTATTCTTCACCTTGAAATTGAATTTAGGAATCCATGCCCTATCACAAAATTCACATATTGATATCAATGGCTACCACAATGATCTTAAAGGAAAAGCACACTCGAAACAATATCAACCACATATTTATTAATCAAATAATAAGAAAACTTGCAGCTCTGTAACTGCTAAGCATGAGATTATTGTCTATATTTTAGAACAACCTTATATAATAATAAGGGAAACATTTAGGTCTTCATAATCTATTTTATAGGAAGAAAACACAAATCGTTTAACCATAAATCTATGCTACTTGTATACTTAACCAAACTGATGACAAAATGAACGATGTCTTTGTAAATTACATGGAATATTTAAAATAACGTAAATCAATGTCACAAGTAATTCATAGCTCCTCGTTAAAACTCCCAAGACTACCATAAGTGCACATAAGCAATTGAAGTAGTGGACTTCACAACCGGAGAGATTGCAAAATGGAAAATCATAGCAATAATTAAATTCAACTGAAATTTCCTCACTAAATCCAATGTGATAACCATGGTACTGGCACATATCCATATTGATACAAGAAGCTTTGGGAATATATATATATATATATATATATATATATATATATATATAACATGCCATGCCCACTACACACAGTATTTAGGGAACATTTCAGGTGACCCAAACACATCTTTGAACATTATAGAAAAACCTAGAACATTGTATACAGTCCTAGACTTCCATACACAGTTCACCATTAACTTTCGTAATATCAGTAATGACCACATTTCAAGTGTACCCCAACTATATATCTAGCTTACAAACAGTAGCAGTAACATTGCAGTAAAATTAATGTGAGATGACATATATCTCAAAAGAAGGTAAGATTCTAGATAGGTCATTTATTCAACATATTAACAATAATAGTAATCAAAAGTAAGCCACCACACCATTCATTCAATATTTTAATCGTAATAAAACTTACGGTGAGATTTACCTAAGGAATTCACAAATTTCAAGGGAATGTGCATTGGGAAAGAGACATTAATTCACCACCCAACCACAGATTGGTTGCAATCAAACTTCTCATGTAGATGTCACCCCTAGCTTTTGAAGACTATCCCAATGACCACATACCAGAAGTGCTAGGGATTCCAGAGTCTAACCCACATCCACCCTTCTGGAATTACCCAAATTCAGGACAATCCAGGGACTCCAGAGGTAAGCCACCTCCACCCACTAGTGAATTAGGTACTCTAGAGGTGAGAGCCTCCACCCTCATGCAGTTGCAGGACTCCAAAGGTTTTCTTCCACCTTGAATTTGTTGTTGCAGTAACTCCACCATTTTTTAGATATAAAATTACTTTTTATGATGACCCTTTACCGACCTTTACTATTGATACATATATAGGGACAATAGTGATTATCACCATTGCCTCTAAATAATAGGGCATGATGGAATCGAACCACCAACCACCTACTTGTAAAGCAGGTGCTATTCCATTGAGCTAGCGCCTATCAAAGAATTAGACCTTGAAACTTTATAAATTCTAAATTCTAAAATTTTAAATAAATTATGAAACTTTGTAAAGTATTGTAGGTTTTGATTGGCTCAACCCACACAAACAACTATCCAATAGATGCAGAACAAATTTTTTTTAGAATATGGAAGTAGCTTTCACATGATTAATACATTCAACCACCTAAAAAATATCATCAAATTCGATTGTTTAAACTTGAGACTAACCAAAGTACAAACCCAAAGTCACCATGTTCAATGGCTCCTCTTCTTATTCATGCATTCTAAATACTGTGATTTATGGATCTTGATTAACTATTTGTCATTGTTTCAACTTGCTTATTTCAAGTAAATGATGAGCTAGGTTTCAACCTGCTTTGTTTCTTGTTAGGAAATATGGGAAATCTTTAAATTATTGTACAATGGAAATTTTTAATAGTTGTGAAATCCTTCATCTTTATTGAAATATTAAGCACGGCTTACCCAAATAGCAACAAATGGACATGTCTTTGGCCCAAAAGGTGCTTTAATTGTGTTCCAATGAATAGGGTCACTAGCCCATGTAACAATCAAGCCTGCCTGGTGCACTGCTCTGATCAAATGGGGTTGCTTCAACCTCAATTTATCAACACCCATTCAGACTATTATCATCATCCTTCCTGGTTTATTTGTACGGTTCAATATCTCAAAAACCTTCACCAACTCTGTTGGGTCCATTTTATTAGTAGCTTGTCAAGTAGAAATCCATATATAAGCTCACAAACAACATGAAGTTCTTCTAAGGAAAAACAAACATGGGGTGCACCAATATATATAACATTCCAAGCAGATTTAGCTTTGCAAATTTCAAATAATTAGAGAAATAAATGACCTAACTAAACAAGAAATATATAGTAAAAAGGAGACTACCACTGCAACTAAATAAATTTCCATAAATTTTGATGTCACGAATCAATAAAAATAGGTATAATACCAATTAGTATCAATCTCATCAACAAAAACCAAAACATTTATTCTATTTGAAATTTAATTTTACCCATTTTCTTTTAGTGATGTATATTTCATCTAGCTAAATTATCAAAAAGAGCTTGGGTTTTCAATTTTTATTTTATTTTATGAATTATTATCCTTAAATCAATAACCGAAATCACCACAACAAGTTATCTACAGTGAAATTACAACTAATACAATTGGGAATTAGCCAATGCTCAATTATCAAAAGGGTTGCAAACCTGCTTCGAGTATCTATCAGGTTATCATATTAGTCACCTCACACTTCCCGTGGAAAAAATGATGTATGAGGAAGTTTGCACAAATACTAAAAAATATCACTAAGAAAACAAGTTTTTGGCTCTAGAAGCTATAGTGATCCAATTATGAGCTCTTTATGTTTCTTAGGAAAATATTTTGACCTCCCGAATAGATGCACTTCCAATCTTGCCTCAGTAAGCAAGGGAAAGAGGGGAAACTATTAATCGTGGCTATCATTATTTGTACTCTTTGGTACTACAAAAGCCCGATATATAGAATTAAACATTATTTAATATGAAATATGATATTTCGAATGGTGGACATCCACACAGTGGAAATATTTCACTAAGTAATATTGGGCCTTGTCAAAATTTGAACTCATTTTACCTACCTAGGGTGACTGTGAGTAGTTTTATTAGGCTTATAACTATAAGGACAGTCCCTCTGACTCAACTCCAAACCTCCTCAATGAAAATTTGTAGGTATATTGATTCCCCTAATTAAAAAAAAAAAAACTATGACGGGTTGTCCTTGATTTCACAGGACGATGAATGGGAAAGTTGAAACTATGAAAGATTGATGGTTCCACCCTACCATTATTTTACCAATTTTCCAGCATACTATGTAATCTATGGGAAATATATTTCTTTGAAAACATTGTCCCTATAGAATCATTATAAAAAAACACAAGCCAGAGGAAAACATCATCTACTATGCAACAATTTAACGATTTTTTTTTGAAACTAGGAATAATTTTTAATGGGAAGGCTGGGAGAATGCATAAATGACCCTCTTCGACCCACCCATATCTATTTCTGGTAATTTTAAAGCAAAAAATCTTGAGGTTTTCTATAACCAAGAAAAAAAGGAAAGGTAGGGGCATTGAAAATTTGGTACCTTGAGACCCAGAGGATTGGCGACACCTCTCATGAACTCAATATTTGCACTATAAACCTTCCTGGTGCATTCACCAAACCAGAGTATATGAGCATAGAAAACATGCCATAGTCCATAAATGAAATCCTCCCTGGTTATTGCTTTCTCATATGGGAGTAGCAAGCATTTACAAGATGTCTATAAATTTAGTGGAATTCATAATGGGATGGTCAAATGTAAGGCCAGAAGCAGACATGAACCTGAGATATTCATCGACATGATGGGAAAGCTCCATATACCTGAAATTCATACACATTATCAAGAACATAGAACAATAATATATAGATGAATTCAAAAAATATTTTTATTTTCTTGTGAAAAAACGAGAATGCAAAATTGTAAATGAATTTTGAAAGCTTTTGTAAGGCCTAATGAAAATATTACTTCTCTCGTTGTTCATTGTTAGACGTGAAATCCAAATTCCACTGAATAACATGTTTCATTGTTGCATAACCTCCTGTTGCAAATTCCATAATAAGGTTGAGGGTTGCAGTAGCTTGGCAATAAGCATGAACCATCCTTTCAGTATCAGCCTGCCAGGATTTCAGGTTGACAGTATCATTGTTAATATTATCTCCTTTGTAACATGGTAGTTTATGCCTAGTCATTCACCGCACCTAAGAAAGAAGAAAAATAATTGTTAGCTAAGCCTTTGTTACCACTGCAAATTCAACCTTGCACCAAATAAAACTCTTCCTTAACATTGCAAAATTTTCCTTGGGAGAAAAATTGTAAAGTTAAATTGAATTTTAAGTTCTTGAAGCCTCAACTAATCGTTAGAATCGAAGCATGCAGTTATTGAATATCTGATATTTCTAATTTAAAATGTTATTGCATACAATATGCTTGACCAGAGAGTAGCATAAACATTGGGTTCTAAAGGAAATTTCTTCCTTCTATGTGAAACAATATAAATTTCAAGAGAAATTGCACTTTTCATTCATGAATGGGAACTTACTTTGATTATAGGAATTTTTCCTCCAAACATGAGGACAACACCCATCTGCAGGAGAACATGTAAGGTATCTCGTATGCTATTAGAATTGAATTCCTTGACACTTTGTGCACAATCCCCTCCATGCAGCAGAAAATCCTTCCCTAGAGCAGCTTCTCCGAGCCTTTCCTCCAGTTTATGTGTCTCTCCCATAGATATGAGAGGATGAAAGGTCTTCAGGAGATCAAAAATAGACTCCAGCTCTTCAAAATTTGGGTATTGGGGAAGTTTAAGGGAATTTTTTGATTTCCAACTGTCAAGTGTCCACCCATTAAGAGATCCTTTCGTGGATGAGGATGATGGCACTCTAATTTTAGGAACTTGAACAAACTCAACTCTTAGTGCCATATTATTCCCCTTAATTCCCTTTTCTTTTTCCATCATTTTCTGATTCAATGAATTGGCGAAGCCACAATCTTTAGTTTTCCTTCCCAAGGGCTTGTTCAAGGGAAAAATATCTTGCGATAGACATTTGTGAAGCAAAAAATGCCATTAGTCAAACAAATTTTGAGCCAAAAATGGTGAAAAAACAGAGTAATGGTTTAAGGAAATGAGAATTATACTTTCATAGGAAAGTTATGGCATGCAAAAAACACTGACTTGAGTAGTTGATACTCTCAGCCAACTTGAAGAAGAAGGTTGAAGAGCACCCACAAGCAGGCTCTCTCTGAGTTTGATCTCTTCCACTTATAACTCTAACATGGTACATCAAAGGCAAGCCCTTAAAAATTAGTAATATTAAGGTCACACCCAAGATTTTAGAGTTGTCCCAATGACCACACTGCCAGATTTACTAGGGATTCCAGAGGCCCAAGTGCAAAGTACAATAGGTTAAAGTGTTAAGTATGTTTACAAACTATTTGACCAAATTCGTGAAATATATTTATTCTAATGGGATATGCTATAGATGGGTGAGGCATATTTTAGTGAAGAAAAAATTATGTCACCATGCTCAGTCACCTATTAACATGTTACTATGCAGGCTTCCAAGAGAAAAATGCTTCAAATAATACACAATCTTAAAAAAAAATTAAAAATGAAAATTTCAATTCCATTCATCACAGGTGGACTTGCATAGGCCAAATGTGAAGCATGGGAGTGAAATTATTAATAGACAAACTTGTATAGCAAATAAAGCAACTAAAAACGTAATCTAGGCCAAATTGATGGGAATGTATATTGTATTTTTATTTTCAGAGGGTGAATGTAAACTATTTCATAAAGCACATAAAATATATATATATATATATATATATATATATATATATATATATATATATATATATATATATATTCTCATAGAATGAGATGATCAAGAGCTATATGGGGAGGAATTTGTATTTTAATACCAAAATGAAATGTTATGAAACCAACTCCAAAAATAGAAGAAAAGAGAGATCAACGCCTTAGAAATAAGCCACTTCAAGGGGGTGACCTCCTTTACATTACATAAATGAAAAATTCTTCGATGATACACATGATAAAACCTCCTTTCTATATATATGAGTCCATGGGGTGACAATATAATCCTAGCTGACCTCACAATAATAATGTAAGGGCACAATAATAACAATATGGGGGCTACAGGGGTACAACAATAACGATAAGGGGGCTGCACTAACAACAATAAGGGGATACACTAGTATTATAGGTACCTAACATGCAACAAATAGGTGTACTTCCTAATGGCTTCACATTCCCTTTTGTTTTTAAGGAATATGTGGGGCTTTTGGCCTTACAGCATGCCATGAAAATCCAAGATGAAATAAATACAAGGCAATTGGACCCAAATTTTTTTGTGAGAAATCCCTCATGGATATTTTATGCCAAATACTAGAGAGCAGACATTGCATATAACCTATTTGAAAAAATATATTGGAAATATTTGTTATCATGGATGATGAAGACCTTTAGGTACATTCAAAATTGACATGCTGATGAGGTCTCAATATCATTCCATAAAATGAAATCAAGTGACATGATGTTGAATCGAGTCATCATTCTAAGAATAATCCCAATATATGATGAATTAGTGTAGTACATGGTCGAATCTGGTCTAATGTTGGGGCATATTTGTGGAAGCTTTGATACCTAAGGAATCTTGGGTTGAATTTGGTTTAATGGGCAGTTTCATAGTAAATTTATTGAATTAAAGGTATATATATTGATTAAATAACCTTATTTTCTAAGTGGGCATGGATTCTATGAAGAAAATGATATAATAGAGAAAAGGATATCATGAATTCACTCATATTCCTAAGTTAGATAGGTTACTTTCCATTAGTGGATTGAATTGCAATTGTACTTTCTAATGAATTCAATCAATTCCAAGGTACAAGTGGTTGAGTGGCTATGGGAAAAGTGACCAATCCACTTAGGGAAGTAGATAAAATCAATAATTTTATGTGAAATAAATACATGAAATTAGTTAGATGTTAGAATCCAGATATCCTCATAATATCCATCTCCATTTTTGTCCAAGGGATATGCGCGGAAAACATGTGTAAGGTAAGGAGACGTATTTCCCTAATTTCTTATGTGGCTTTTCCACACCATGGAATTTGATCTAGTTTATTCCATAGAAAACATTGAAGGGAGAGGAGAATATATTATTGATGCTTCAAATGTGGCAATGATAACACCTTGACCTAATCACATAGCTATCGCATTTTCCACATTTTCTCTATATCCTTCACAACCATCAACAAATTTTGATTGATTATATTGTCCAACAAAACAGTGGGTTTGTAAGAGTATAACAACGTGTTTGCAAAATTCTTCTATATCTAGTGCATAGATATGGGGGCTAGGTGTGACAGGAAAAATTGTCTTAATGGATCTAATATTGTTCTAGTAGGAATTCCATTAAAGGAATCTAAGGCTTGACCATAAATAGATCAATGATTACACCATCTCAAGATCTATGGCACTGATAGAAACATGGTTAGAGTGGCACTCAAAAGCACCCGATATTCACTACAAGATAAATCCACACCAAGATCAATGGTGGACAAGCATATTGAATCGTGAAGTAGCAAGGGAGTTCACTAACTTGAGCCACCTGATATGCGGTATGACCCACACCACTCCAACAAAAAACTCCAACTTCAAAGACATATCTTTGGAATGGTCCGTGGATATATGATTTGGAAGGATGGACCTTTTGAAATGTTCTTTGAGGAGCCAAAACTTTATAATTTCAAAATAACATACACAATTTCAAGTTGAACATATACCTCTTTGGATACATATGATTTGAATATACGAAATTTCAAATGTGAAACTAGTCATTTGTGTAAGATGTGATTAATCAGTGTCTTGTGAAACAAATTATTTACTCAATGACATTTGGACTCAACCTCATAGCTTGGAGTATTACTTATGCATGAAATAGTTTGGTTAAATACAAGATATAGGTTTGTTTCAAGCACTGAACATTGTTTGCTATAATTGGAGAGTTGTTTCCTATAGCTGGTGTAGATAGAAACATTCTTGTTTGGGATGTGGATGGAGGCTACTGTACACATTCATTTTGAGGGAACCAAGATGTTGTAACTACAGTCATAATCCCATATGTATCCCCATTTCCTTTTGTTCTTTTCAGAAAGTGGATATGCGATGTTTTGAGTATGGGATCTCTTTACTCGTCTGTGTAACAAGTTTGTTTCAAGAGTGTGGAAATAATGATGAAGCATGTGTGGCTTAGGTTGAGAAGAAATTGTATATCAATTAAAAACTCTACCTATAAAATAATGGATAGTCCCCTATAATTGAAAAAGGTTATGATGATTATCTTTTAGTTGCAAGCTGTGATAGGATCCTTCATACATGTGATCTCCCTCTTAATTATAATAGCGGTAATGCAGAATTTGAGAAGTCCCACGAAGGAAGACAGTGTGATGGACCATGATGACTATGAGGAATACAATTCTGGGACTTTTTATGGAATTCTTTTTACCTCTTGAAGTTAACATGGAAGATGTATGACACTGTTGTAGAAATTTTGAATAAACACTGCTATACTCAAGCTCTAGGTTCAAAGGGAAAAATCGAGTGATTTGCCTCTGAATTTTGTCATCATGCATGAGTATACTTGTTTGTTTGATAATTTAAGGAGGAAAAATATTAAAATACCATCATACAAAAAAGTTCTTGGTAATATTCAAGCATTGAATATCGATCTAATTGAAAAAAAGTTGATTCATGGTGAGGATTATGGAGATATTTGTTATCAATATTCAGTCTATGGATTATGTTATTTTCCACATTATGGATGATAAAGTTATTAAATATACTTCTTTCACTATGTTAAAATTTCAGCATCTCAATAATGTATTGGAACCAACCTTTACACAACAGTTGGTATGTTTACAAGACATAAAGGGACAATTTTCAGTATGAAAATGGAAAATGCATAGAAAATGTGGTATAGTGAAAGAATCGATGTTGGATATTCACATGTGGTATGAAATTATGAGGGAAAGTTCATTGATTTCAAATAAAATAAAATACAGGTTGGTTGATCACAAAGAACTTGCTCAAGAAATTAATGCTCCAACAGAGGTCAACTAATGTCTTCACCTCTGCTGTGAAAGAGTCTTTTTGTTGCGTGAATTTATTCGATAGCCAAAGTCTTTTTACAGCTATGGTGTCACCAAGCAAGAATAGGAAGAATTGAAAAACAACTCCAAGCAATGCAACAAGTAGAGATGTCAGGGTCTACTGCAAAAGACCCTGCTCCTATTGACTCTTCTGATGGGTGATAGTAGATCTCTTTAGTCTTTTAATTTTTGTTTATGTTTTTTGAGGCAACTGTTTATATCCAATGGCTAAAATTTAACTTTAATGGACATAGTACAGTAGATATAGTGGCAAGTAGAAGGAAAAAGCAGTTTCAATATTGGTTGGATTTTAATTCACTCTGGTGGCCAAAAAACCTGGTTTCCTTCGGGCAGGTTGAGGCCACTAAATGCATCGATATATGTATAAGAATCTGATTTTTTTTTATAAATAGAAAATTGTAAGGCACTGCGAAATTAGCCAAAAAAAAAACATCTATGGCGTCACCATTTGGAATTTGGACCTTGTACATAATTTTTGGAATTTGGACCTTGTACATAATGTCATAACACCCCTTTCTTTAACAACGTCACTAAAATAGCAAGGGAGAGCACGAAAAATCCTAATGGATGGCTTAGCCCCTTCCCACACAAAGGGACTACAACCATGTAGACCTGAGCCATATTCTCTACCATGCTTTTAACGTGTATATCATTTCATGTCATAAATTCAAGTACGTCTAAAACATAATAAAATAATATATGTGTTTTTGAATTATGAGATATATGTGTTTCTAAATTATGATATGATCTAAGCATTCGTGCAATTAAATACTCAACATATGCATTTCACTTATCATCAAATATCATAAATTAATCTATGTGATTATGAAATAATGACAACATGCATGAATTATTTTTATAATGCTAAAATTTACATAGTAACTATTAAATTCTTCAACAATACCAAATTAAAAAAAATGGTTGAAGGTTGAATTTTCAAAGTAAAAAAGGACATAATAGACTTAGCATAGTTGTATTCTACAACTACGCTCTGCATATTCTCACTGATGGTGTTATCATCTGGGAGTGAAACTCCACAATTAGTCATTGAATATGAAGTTTTTCAAAGTTAACTATGAATCGTTATACTAGAGACATAATCAATGTACCAATCACTTGGATATATGACAAAAATTCACTTTTTGAATGTCATATAGTTTCATGCCTTTGTTGTTTCTTCAAAGTTCATAGCACCTTCGAGTGGACCTGCACAATTAGTCAAAGTCAACTCTCAATCAGAAAAATGAAGATTAAACAATCAATGCATCAATCACTTGCATTTATAAATGTAATTTTTCTTCTGCTAAATTATTAGAATCCATTGCATCTAGAAGTGAAGCTACATAATTAATCAAATAAATTGTGAATTGGCATAATTGAGGGCGAAAAATATGGACAATACTATTATGTAGCTATTGGTGGGAATGTCACTAGCACTGGGAGAGGCCAATTAAGGTTGGGGAAGCCTCTGTCGAAGTGAGGGAGCATTAAAAAGCAGATATTTGATTCCATTGCTTCATTATTTAAAAGGATGGGAGAAAATTTTGCAAAAAATGTCATGGTGGTTTCTTCCTTCATCGCTGGAAAGGCCTCACCCATCTCTTTTTTTTCAGAAGAAAAAAACACTGTATATATTAGTAGAAAATATAACAATACATATTCGACATTTCAATCTCATCTGAAGTAGATTCAGATAGAGAAACCCCAATTTCCATATACAACCGAAAAAACCCCATAATGAAAGGGGAGAGATTCAGTGTACTTGGCAAGCCAAATTATGGGAAGGATATTCATTCCCAGCCAAATCAAACTAACATCCCTGTGAGCAAGACATCCACAAAAAGTTGTAACAGCATCCTCTTACATGTGCATCAAGAAAATAAGGACAAAACAAGTGGGAAGTAAAAATTATAGATAAATAAAACATATGGATAGTAAAAACACTGTATCTTGCTATACTCCCATCAGATAAGTGAGGATATTCCAGCAGGCTCACCTGAAAATATCACCAATATAGGATCACCTGATAAGAACACCAAAAACAGGATCAACAGGAACAAGAAATAAGCCATCCTGTGAGAATATAAATGACAGGCTCGCTTGATGAATGGCTCCGGCAGGCTCGCATGATGATGACAGTGTAAACGACATGCCCGCTAGAAGATTGGTTCCGTCAGGCTCGCATGATGATGACGGAGAAAAAAGTTGTATGAGCCATATGATCCTGTGCCATTTTGTGAAAACAGACTCGCCTGAAAAGAGGATCATACAATCACGCATGGGATTGGAGGAAAGAGGCAGACCAAGAAATGTCAGGCCCCTATAAGTCTCAGGAAATTCCCATACTGCAAAAACTCCACATTGTCGGACCATACAAAAATATCCTTCGGATGAAACCTGTAGATGATTATACTCGATATGCATCTGTTGGAAAAAAGTTGAATATAAAATTTCATGGTAATGCCTGTATAAACAAAACTGATGAGATTCGATCAAGAACCAGCTGTTCTCGTGGAAGGGGAAGAGTCATTTCCCGAATCTGATTTGCATCATGGAACTGTATAATGTGCATACGACCAAATTCAGCATTAACACCTCTCTTGGACAGAGTGTCAGCCCTGGTGTTGCATTCTCTGTAAATATGGGAAATAGGGGGTAGTTTAAATTATGCAAAATTCTCTGAGCCCTCTGTCTCCATCCCGGTAACCCAGGAGAAAGCATATCCATTCTGTGTGTAATCCAGTCAATCACAATCTTGGAATCACCATAAAAGTGGGGGCTATGCAATTGAAGCTTCAATGCCACGTAAAGGCCACCCCAGAGAGCCATGATCTCAACTTTATTATTGGAGCCAGATCCCCCATTCCAGAAAATATGAATCCTTTCTTTTTGTGATAGTTTAAGCCACACCCCACAGCCAGTAATGCCTTCCACAGAAGCGCCATCAAAATAAATAGCAGGCAATACAATCTCATGAGGCCTATTTCTAATTGATTCATCAATGATTCTCCTGGCAGGTACCTGTGCGTCATCAAACCATTTTGTGATATTTGAGAAGATGATATGAATTTGAAAAGGCTTACCTTCAAATATGAGATTGTTTCGACCTTTCCAAACCTCCCAAATGAAGTAAAAAGGAAGGGATCTGTATATACCATGTGTCTTTTCCCAATCCAAAATCATTGCCATGAAATCATTTGCAGTCGAATTTGGGTCCATATATATGGGTCGAAATAGCCTCCATAAATTTTTAACAACAGGGCAGTAAAAAAATAGATGATTAATGCTCTCGGTCGCCATACAATAGAGGGGGCAACGATTGGGACCCATAATACCTCTTTTACATAGATTATCCCAAGTGAGGATCTTACCTTGCCATACGAGCCATCCGAAAAGAGTTATCTTAGTAGGAATACAACGGTGCCAGAAAGGATAAAAATACTTGGTATGAACTCCTCCCATTTGATCATTGATGATCTTTCTATATACCTCTTTCACAATCACCGCACCACCTTTCTTAGGACCATTCCATGTAATCTTGTCACCATCCCTTGAATAGCAGAAACCAACACATCCTTATCTAAGTCCCCGCTGGGCAGCAAAAAATTGGGTAGGCATACCATTTATCAGAACAACGTATCTAATCGAAGTGATACATGACATGATCCATCTAATTATCCCAATCGGCAGACCGATCTTGAGCAAAACCAGTCTGATGTATGACCAGTCAACAGAATCATAGGCCTTTTTAAGGTCAACTTTCATAATCAGAGCCTCATGTCTTTCCGTGTGCATTGAATGAAGAATTTCCTGAGCTATTGCAATCGCATCATGAATAGACCATCCTTGAAGAAACCCAAATTGCTCTAGCGAAATATGTTCAGATAGAGTTTTGCGAATCCGGTTGGCAATAATCTTGGATGAGATCTTATATAAGAGATTACATAGTGAGATTGGTCTGAAATCCGCAAAGGATTGTGGATCCACCACCTTTGGAATAAGAGCAATAAAAGTTGAATTAACATTTGCAGGCATATGACCATTTATCCTGATATGTTCCACCACCTCCGTTAGTTCAGTGCCAATCAGATCAAAGAAAAAGGTATAAAATTCCACAGGCCATCCATTTGGCCCCGGACATTTATCAGCAGCAAATGATTTGAGGATCCCCAAAACCTCATTCCCTGATATCCTCCGATCAATATCATCGATGGCTTCCTGATTGAACATACAGGGAATATGATCAAGCACCCATGATTGATTCTCCTGATCTATATTCAGATCATTTTGATAAAAAGCCGAAAAATGTGAGAACGCTTCCTGTTGGATCTCCTCCGTAGTTATCGCCAGGCTACCATCCGATCTCCTAATACTCCATATCGCATTTCTGTCCCGCCTATCAGATGCAAATTTATGGAAGAATCTGGTATTAAGGTCACCTTCTTTGAGCCAGTGAATTCTACTCTTTAATTTCCAAGTAGTTTCTTCAATGAGCAGAATCTCTTTCTTGCGCTTTTCCAGCCGATCAAGGAGAAGATATGATGCGTTATCAGGCGCAGAATTAATGAATTCATTATATATATACTCGATTCTGCTGTTGATATCCAATAGCTCGGCCTTCAGATCCACTTTTTTCTGAATTTCCCACCTTTTAGTGGTTTGCTTAATCATATGAAGTCAACCAAGCCATACTCCTGTACATCAACCTCATTTTTCCAAATAGTTGAAACCATCTTAACGTATTCAACATCCTCCAACCAAACTCTGTTAAACTTGAATGGAATCCCCTTATTCTTTAACACAGTCTTCCAGGATAAAGAAATGGGCATATGATCAGATATGTTCGAAATTAAAATTTTTGATTGAGGAATCCCCCATTGATCCAAAAGATCGGCCTTAACCAGCACCCGTTCCAATCTCTTTGCAATGTAGTCATTTCTGGATCTCTTATTAGACCAGGTGGGATACAGAGGATTGGGACGCACATTAATCATTTGCAGATTTTGAAATATGTCATTCAAGAATTTGGCAAGCGGATCCAGCCTCACTTTTGATCCCCAAATCTCATCAGACTGTAGTGTGACATTCAGATCCCCCATTAGAACAAGATTTGGTAATTTTAAGATTCCAGTCTCTCTCATTCTAATCCAGAAAGTGCGTCGATCAGAATATGGCGCGTATAGATTAATAATATTGATGTTTCCAGCCATACCTCTGATTTGTCTAGAAAGCAGAATTCCTCCAAAAAAACTATAAGCAGAAAAAGAAATCTTAGTCGGATCCCACATAGCGATCAAACCGCCAGAATGACCATTTGAATTAATAGCAGCCGCAACCACCCATACTTAAAGCTTAAAAAGGCACCAATAGCCTTTTCCCTTCAACACAGAGTCTCCTATCCCAAAAAAATACTGCATTTGCTGTAATGAATTAAATTTCGAAGGCAATGATATTTAGGGGCATCGCCAACCCCCCTAATGTTCAATGACAATAAAAGGTTCATGGAGAATGCAAGTCAGGGTGACTTGCTCTAAGCGCCCCAGAACACCTCCAGTTTCCGTCTGCAGTCGATATTGGAATATCAGTGAAATTCTCCTCCCCATCTGAAAATAGAGATACAGACTTGTACTTCCCTTTCGCAATTCTGCTTCCATTCTTAGATTTTTTCCTAATAGTAACGTTGGATCGCTGAAGATGACAGTCTTGAGATTCCTTACCCTTAGGAATCCGATCAAATACAGTTAATGCAACAAGGTCTAAATTCGGGTTGGCCAATAAGGATTCAATGTCTGTTCCAACCGAATTTCTTGGAGAAGCAGAGTGATAATCCAGCCCCGAGGGATCATATATATTAGTGTGAGACACAGTTGGACCATCATATGAGTAGCCTGGGAGATTTGATGCCCCGCCCACCTCCAAAGCAGAATCATTAAATAATGGTGGGACATCACTGTTTGAGACAGTGACCCCCTTTGCAAGACCAGCGATAGATGGAGACGGATTGGAGTGAGTAGAAACAACAGTAATGTGAGGGGCGGTTAAACATCTAAGATTAGGCGGGCTAGTATGATCATCGGAAGGCGATAATGAATATTTAGGGGAAAGGACCCTAGGCACATCCGATACTAACCTATAGAGGAATTCATTCTTATCAACAGGCACCTTAGATTTCAAATTCCTATCTTTGAATTCATGAGCTGATACAAAAGCCACATCCTCCGAGGAGGAGGGAGAAGAATTACCTGAGTTATTATCCATCAGGGTTCCAACTTCTGCCACCTTTTGACAGCATGCAACGTCCAATTTATCAGCATCTTTGACACGTTCCATGCGAAGCCTATATGGGCAATGTTCCCTGAGATGACCAGTTTTGTGACAAATTAGGCATCTAAACGGGATGCCCCAAAAATCTATGTGTTGTCTGTGCCTTCTACCATCCCACATAAGATCAATGTCTCCAGGGAGACCACCCACAAAATCAAATTCCACTAGAAGCCACGCGATTCGCTTGTCACTGGAGCCTAATATGCTAGGATCAATGTATTTTGTGCTTCCAATGGAATCCCCTATCGCTCCCAGCGCCTTCAAGGTCCAGAATTCCAGTGGGAGCCTAGGCAATTTAACCCAAATGATCCAGCGCTTCCATGACCGGGTTAAAACCCAAGTACCATGGCACTAACTGCAGAAAACTCCGGCCCCTAACCCACATCCTACTTATGATCTTGTAAACATCACTCTGGTCCATGAAATGAAAGGAATACCATCCATTTATCAGCAAGCTTACCTTAGGAGCGTATCCAATAATGGGGCTCCACTGCTGTTTGATCCACATAGCAGTATCAACCACAGCATTATCTGGGAACATCCATCTCCCAACCACCGCTCTCTTCTGTAGACTGGCCACCCTTTGATGGAGGTCCTCATAGTCAAGATATACTTCCCGGATCTCCATCTTATGTTTGTAGTATTTCTTTTTAACCTTCCGCCTACGCCTGCGCACAGGCCGATTACAATCTGTATGAGAAGCAAATTTCTCTTCCTGATTTCTTACAAAAGAGTCACGAATGATCGCTTCCTCAATCTCAATATCATTTGATAATGGCCCCATTTACTGGGCCCTTTGCGGCCATGAATTTTCGCCAACGTCAGAAAAGTTTTGTTTGTATATCGTTTTCATTTTCAAATTAGAAAAATATTTTTTCATAGAACACACACAAGGGACTCCAAGGGTCTATGTGCTGTTGAATTGGAGTTCATTATTCTTCTCACTGAGGCTCCTCTCTCGCCAGGGCTGGGCAGTTAATTTTTTAGTTGTATTGGCTCATTGAGTTTGGAGAGAAATAGATGAACAAATAACATAAAAAAACTGGAGGGTTCTTTGGGATGGCTAGAGTTTCTTAATTTATATCTGCATACTAGAAAGGGTAACTGACTCAATGAAATAATGATTCTATGAGTAGACATGCCACTTTGGACGTTCAAATCCAATCTAGAAAAAATATTTTGAATAGACTAAGAGGTCGGTTTTATTTTGATTTTATACTTAACCAAATAGTAATAGATGTATAACCTGGTCCAATAGATTCATTCAAAGATGAATCAGAAAAGTCTTACCGTGGGCGCCAAGGATGAATAGAGAAAACTTATGCTAGTGATGTCCACCCTCAGAAGCACCACGACCTACCTCAAATGATATGTACAGGTAAGATTAGCAGAAGTTTGAAACTTTGTTCTTCTCTGAATTCAGTCTTTGTCTTGCATCAGATAACTCATTCAATTTTAAAAAGGAGTGCTCATGCATTTCCCAAAATTCTCCATATGTATGCCTTCTTGTGTGGCAGAACTGAAAATAAAAGATATAATAGGTTTGTTTGCGTCAAACTTCCTGCTGGGACTTCGCTGCTTCTCAATTTGATGTTGATCAAATGAATCTGCGATTTAATTTTTTCCAACTGAAACTAGGGTTTGAATACATCCTAATTTCAAACGTTTATTTCCAGGGGTTCGCTCAAACTTTGTTTACCTCAAATTTGGTTTAGCCTCATACTCAGACAGACATGTAGCTGCGGGATCGTGGGTTTGATCAACAAACAACTATCACGGCCACCACGGTCATGAAATAGTACCGTGAAGACACATATTTGATGAGGCCGAACTTCGAACAGCCAGCAAAAAGAAGGATTGGGGTTTCTCAACTGAGGTCTCTCAGCAGAAAGATAACTTCCCCTTGCAGAAAACTAAATTTGGGACAATAGTGATCGGAATTGCAGACCAAAAAATGGAAAATAATTTTTGAGAAAGTATATTGAAAATAAGCTTTTGCCCAGAAGCAATGATCCGAATTGCATACCATAAACTGGAAAATAATTTTTTGCCATATTTATAGATGACACTGAAAAAAATTTCCCTGGAAATAGTGATGTGAAGTGCAGACCATAAAATATTTTTCTCTGAAATAGTGATGTGAATTGGCCAGAAATAGTGATGCAAAATTGCATATCATAAAATGAATTTTTTTTTTTTTTTTTTGTAAAAATAATATACATGAGTTTGAAAATAAACATTTTCCAGGAGTTTGGAAACAATATATAGTTTTATGGGCATGCATATTAATGTCAAATGGACTAGCATTTTTAATTTATGTTTTTTTCCTAATATCAAGATTTACATTGCATTAATAATTTTTTAGATATTCTAATTCATATAGGTAAAGTAGATAAATAATATTAATAAAATTTTTCATATCAAAATGATGATAAAATATTTCACACATAACTAAATTAAACAATTTAAAATTATTTAAGATGTGTACATCTTTTTAAATTTTAAGGATTTTGATTGATTTACATAGTATGGCATGGAAATTACATGAAAATTTTATGGCCAGTTTTAAGTTGAAATTTCCTCTAATGCCTCAGAGTTTGTATTTCTATATTAATATAAGAGTTCTTAAAGATAACATTCTTCCTTAAATTCCATATTTTTCAAGACACAAAGATTGGAAAGATGCAATGTTTCCTAATCTTAATAAGTTGATATCCAAAACAATGCACAAAAAGGATATGCTTTGCCTTTTGCTTTATGCCTAAAACCTGTAATATTGATTTCCATGATTTTTGCACAATTTTACTAAATAAAATACATGATCCATGGTTTCTTCTTCAACCTTACAGACTACACAAGTTTAAGCTAGAAAATACTCTTTTATGGGTATTTTCCCAGGTTAATATTTTATTTTGTAGAACCAACTATATAGAACATCTCAACTTGTTTGGAATCCTCTATTTCAAAATTAAATTGGTCCACAAGTAGATATTATGGTTTATAGCTTAGTATGTGATGCCTTCATAAGCAAGCCTCACTTTCATCTCTAGAGAAGTAATATCTTAGCTCTAGACCAAGGAATCATTTGAGTCATTTAGGAATATTTCATTATTATATAGTCCTTTTACAAAGGTATTCCATTCTTCAGCTAGATAACCTAGTATCAACTTAATGTCTACATTACCCATCTAGTAGCCATTATAAAAGTGATTGGACTCAACCTTCTTGAGATTGTTCAGAAAATAATAACTCTTAGATTTTAGGATACTTACCAACTCCTACGACAATATATAGTTGGTTTCTCCTAGTACAAAAGGGTATTTTTCGGGTATCACCTATTTTTCATTCTCAATCTTCCATTCCAACCATCTCAAAAAAAATGGACAAGATCCCATTAAATCCTTATATACAATTAAACCTATGAGAATCATATCAACAACTTCTTTTCTAATCTAATTGACCACTGTAAATTTTCTAAGAAAATTACCCCAAATAATTTGACTACACAATCCTTCTCCAAATATTCCTCACCACAAGATTTTTATTACTAGTGTTCTTCCAAACCAAACCAAATTCTTAAATCCCAACTTCAAAGGTTTATTTTTCTATAAAAATTTTCCCAATTAAAAAGATGAACCCCTTCCCTAATTTTCTTTCCTTTCCACAAAAAATAAACATTTATTTTTTTATTTTTTTCAAAATAGATTTGGGAATATTAAACATAGACACCAAAATACTAGTTTAATTTTGAGTGCATATTTGACTAGAACAGGTCTTCCTTCCCAGAGAGAAATTTATAGCACCATAGTCGGATACTTTTCGTAACTTTCCTAATAAGCTGTCTCAAATCCTCCTTTTGTTATGTTATTACTCAAAAATTTATCTTCGTTGTAACAGAAAACTCTCTAATGTAAATTTTCAAACAATGTTATATTCTCTTCAATTGAGGACTCTCTCTGACAACTTAATCACTAAGCTTAGAATTTTTTGTATATTTAAACAATATCTAGATATTGAGTAGGGTTGATTTGGAAATAGGGTTTTGTTGAGATGAAGCAATTAATCCATTAGAAAATGGGATCAATAAATAAGGTTTCAAGTATAATTATAAAAAAGACAAGGTAAATGTAAAAATGTAAACCTATCAGAAATCATTTATATTCTCTTCAATTGAGGATGACAACTTAATCACTAAGCTTAGAAATTTTTTGTATATTTAAACAATATCTAGATATTGAGTAGGGTTGATTTGGAAATAGGGTTTTGTTGAGATGAAGCGATTAATCCATTAGAAAATGGGATCAATAAATAAGATTTCAAGTATAATTATAAAAAAGACAAGGTAAATGTAAAAATGTAAACCTATCGGAAATCATTTGAGATGAGAGTACATTAACGAAATAACAATCCATTATAGCAAGCATGAAACATGCAAGTTTTAGAAGAAAGAATGTAGATGTTTAAAATATATGAACCAAAGCATTAAATAATGAATTCTGTCACATTATCTTTTTTAAACATAATACAAACATAAATGAACATCCCATAGGAAGGAAAACTATCACTAAAGAAACACACACTGAGTAAATCATCACAAGAATTTTTGTATCATTGATTATAAAATTCTAGTCATCTTGGCATTTGCAAAAGATATATAATTTTATAAACACACTTTTTTGTTTCATAGTCCAACCCTTGAACCTTCCTTTTCATACATTATATAAAAACATACAAAATATGAGATCCACAATGTTTGGAAAAATATTAATTACAATAAACATCAAGATCCAAAATAAATGTCTGATCCGGTAGATTGATGAGGTGGCCTTCAGTTATTGATTTGACATTTTTATAGAAAACAAAATTTCAAAAAATATGGCAAATTTCTGACAAATAGGCTTCAAAGAGACATTTAGATCTCCCAAAATGTGATATATTTTTAAAAACGAAAAGAGGTTTTTTACATAAGCTCATTCCCCACAAAAACCTAAATTATATTTGGAAAAATCATTTTCATGCCCAAAGTAGATGACTAAAATAGGAAATAATTAAATATGTAACTATTAAAAAATAGGCTCAAATATTCTTTCATATCCTTCGAACCATGATAGTTGGGTAAAACTTGAGGGAAATACATTTGAAAATAGTGACTAAAACACGAAAATAACATAATAACACATATTTCATTATATATGAAATATTTGAATTATTCAATGGATTTAGAAATTATAACTTTAACTAGATTGAGTTTTTTCAAAATGAGATATTCGAAAATCACTTAGTTCCCTAATTTTAATATAGATATTCACCATTTTCTATAAAAAAATCACCATGATAAACAATAATTTTTTTTTTAATATAAACTTGAGAAACAAATCTTTCACATCTTAATCTTGGATGCCTTACATTATCTCTTTTAAAAATATTTATTGTGCATATGAAAAGCTAATTTGATTAAGTTCATTTATGAAAAGAATGCTGTGAATGTTACTAATATAATTAACTCATTTAATTATAATATGATATAGTAAATATCATGTATGTGTTGAGTTACTATTATTATTATCACAAGGTTGGCACAATTTAAAAGTCTATCACCTTTGCAACACTAGTAATATGGTTGAAGATGAAAGAAATCTCTTAGATCATCCAGTTTATACATTGGATTTAAATTTCAAAATATTTGTGACACTACCAACCTTCTTGATATTTTAACTAAACAAAACTATGATGATCTTGACACACTTCTTTTAATGCCTTTTTAGCATAAAAATAAAATTCTAATGAATTTTAATATCTTTATGACTTCTTATATACCATATTTGGTCTTAGTGGATGATAATCATCATTGTCACCATCATCATTATATACTATTGTAGGAAGTTTTCACCACTTTTGAGTTGACACGAGAATTTTTTTTTTTTACGTCTAATTTTTACCTGTGTAACGATCAAATTAAACTATGAATTAGAATAGAAACATAATTTATTTATTATTTATTATTTGTACGTTTGTGTTAAAAACTAAGTTGATTGAGTAGTACTTCATGAATAATATATTAATATGAAATAAATATATTAAATATAAAGTTATTTAATAACAAATGATCATAGTAATGTGTCCAATATCTATTAGTAATGCTTAATTATTATTCCTTGAGTGTTTAAGGATATTATATTGAAAATAACATATTGACATTAATCTAAAACATAGTTTCCTTACATTATTTCTATTATATTAATATTTATACTTATGTATTGAATTTGACTTGTGAATAATATATTTTGTAAAAAAAAATATTAACTATAAAGATATTTAACAATATATTAATATTGTGTTTCTTAGTATTATTGACCATTTTAAAATTGACACTAAGTAACTACTTTTCCTGTGTTGAGTACAAAGTTATTGTACTAGTAAAATGTTGGCACCACTTCAAAATCTATAAGAGGAAATATTTTATAAGTCTAGTTATGTTGTTCAATGATCAAAATCATTTTTTAATAAACTAGCAATTGCACCATTATCAGATGTTGGAAAGAAAACACCGTAAGATTCTTAAAGAAATAGTTGCTAAGTAAAATATATGTCTTTGTAATTTAAAACAAAAATACACAAAAAAAAGCATGTTCAATATGCAATAATTTTCTCTCCAAATGCAAGATACATAAAACAATTATTTGAAACAACTATTGACAATTGAAACTAGGATTTAAAAACACTATAATGCTAACGACGCCTAAAATAGAAATAAAATTATAAATATCATAATATTACAACTCAATTATTTAACAACTATTAGCAAATTACCTAAAATAAAAATAAAAATATTATTACTATTAGAATATCCTATGTCAACCAATTTAAAAGCACTATAATGCTAAAAACTGTAAATAACTTTCTGTTTCTTTGTTGGAGGGTCGTAAATGAATATGTTCTCTAATTTTGTTTCATCAACTGCAGATAACTTTTTGTTTATCATTTGAGAGTTGAATATGTTTTCTAATTTTGTTTATCAGTTGCACATAGCTCTTTGTTTCTCGTTTGATGGTTGTAGATGAATTTGTTTTCTAATTTTGTTTCATATCGAATTTAGTATAATGTGAGATTTATATCCTCAGGATTCAAACATGCCCAAATTTCCCAACTGGAACATAAAAGTTAAGCATCTATATGAGGTTGGAAAGAAATTAAAGCTCAAAGCGCCCACATCTGAGGTTTGTGTTGTCTTCATAAATTTGCTTCTTTATCCATGGATTTGCTAGAACTATTTGTTTCTTTGTATTTCCTTTTTCACTGATATTAATGAAATATTCAGATTCCTACATTGATCAGAGAGGTTTTCAATGTTAGTTAATTTTTGGAGGAGAAAACATAATAGTTACCAGTGCGTGGGTGTATCAAATATGATGTGAAAAAAAATCCATCTCAGTCGTTTCTTCTTGATGAACATGTAAGTTTCTCTTTCTTTTTCTAAATTAAATAACTCTGGGAGGATAAAGATGAATATATCAATATGGAATTGGCAGATTAGATTAAATTGCATTGATTGATTCCATCATAGTTTTCGTCCTCCTTACACAAAAGAAAAGTACATATCACAAAGATGTTACACAATAAGCTTCATATTAAATTTAGTTTCATATGAAATTTATCTCATCAGAGTTAAAACCTGCACAAATTTCCAATGCAAGACTTGTAGATTAGGCATCTACATTAGGCTTGCAATTAATTAGAGTTCGAATCACCCATCAAAATCTGTTATACGTTTGTATTTACAACTATTTTTATTCGAAGTGTTGGTGATTTTCAACATTATTTTAAACTTCATAAGGTCATCCTTATTTGTACTCTTTTTTAATAAAATAAAACAATGTTATGTTTACCAACCTATATACACAACCACAGGCACTGCGACTACCTCTTCTATTATTACTGTTTTATCCCTATGTACAACTAGAACCATTTTGAAATTCAATGATCTGCGTGGGTAGCTCTTGCTAAAATTATTTTACAGTAAGGAAACAAAAATGACAAATCCGATTTCAATAGATGCATGAGAACTGTTCATCCTCCTTACTAAATAGAATTAAATGCTCAAAACAGGATATATACACAAAGTACTCTGAGCTTTTCAGCAACATAAATAAATGTCTTATAACAGAGACGACCATTAATTTTGAACACATTATTCAATGGAATATGCCACATTGGTAATGAATGGAAAATTACACAGATCAGTAACACTATTCTGGCATACGAGCCTTTTAGTAAGAACACAAAATGTGAACAAGATTTATTCACTAAAGAGTGACTAAAATACAATGGTTATAGATTTTACAACCCTTCTTGCATCCTCGCACTGGCAGCAACATCCGCCTTCTCTACTCAAGCCCACGTTTCTCTAAGTGCAGCCTCGTCCTCTTCCGCAGACTCATTTTTACCATGTCTCTTTTCCTCTGGGAAATTAAAAGATCAGAAGGCACTATTGATGGCCTTCCTCAACACTTTGACGTGGGTTACACTAACAAGCTATTCCGAACTTGGAGGAGTTCATCAATTTAAATACCAAAGGGAACGACAGGGCCACCTGCTTGGAAGATCTGAAAAATTCCTTCCAGGCTTTTGACCTCGACGACAACTGCTCCATTTCTGCAGACGAGCTCTACTAGGTCCGACATGGGTGGCGGCAACACCCGGGAGGATTGCGAGAACATGATCAGTGGCGTCGATAGGAATAGAGACGAGCTCCATCAAACATATAAACGGTTGGGAAACGCCAAGCTCATAACCAATTTTAATAACTAATAACTAACCTGACTTCAAATCAACAAACAAAGAGAGTTTAATCATCTAACAAAAGATCGAAGGATTCACACGAAGGACAACAAAGCAGTAGGTATGTTGTTTTCAAATAGTGACACCTACGGCGTAATTAGAATGGAAAAAAATGGTAAATTTTGATTTATATTAAATATAATAAGTAATATTAAGGAAAAATCACTTCAAACATTATAACAATTGTCTAGCATTTATTCATTAAGTGTCCAAATTGTTTATGTTAAATATAAAAGTCTTTTGTTTTGTTTTGTTTTTTATTTTTTTTTAAGGCTTGCCATGTGGCTTGAGAAACCAAACCTAGGGGCATCTAAGCCGACAAAAACTTGGGGATCACACTCGTCCTTGACCACACCAGCACTAAGCCAACTGGGTCTTACTTGTCTCCTCCCCCTAGCACAGGCGCAATAGCCTCAGTGAGGTTTGATCTTGGGTCGCCCTTCTGATGAGGCCCATTCTCAATTGGTTGTGCTAGTGGGACTTGAAATATTAAATAGAATACTAATTAGCTACTCCACTACTATTTTAATAAACCAAGTCCAGAAGATGTTTTTAAGTACAATATTGAATTTGACTATGTATATTTGATATGGTGAGAAGTCATGTTGGTAAAAAAAGCTTTAAAAACTTAAATATTCAATCGCATTGTCATGTAATTTGTATTACCACATGATTACTTGAAATTATAAATAATATAAAATTCCTCCAAAAATAATATGAAAATAATATTTGATGTACAATAAATATTGAAAAATGTGCCTAAATGTATATTAATAGATCCTCGAAAAGAGAAAACTACATTCATGAATCATATCAACCATCTTAAGATATTCGCTCAAGTAGATCAAGAACAACTTCTACACCACATTTATTTATCTTGGTATTTTTGCAATGTTCTTTTTGGAATCCATGCCCACACTATGGTATTAATTGGAGTAGAGACAATTTCTGTGTCATCAGGATTTGTTACCCAATATTTCTCTAAAATTTTTCTATTATATTTCGCTGACATAGGCGTCCACCAATCAAGCTTTACATGAATATTATCCCTTTAATTATCCCTAAAGATATATGAGATGGATTTTTCCATCCAAATGATCTCTTTTTCATCCTAATTACCTGATCTAACTAGCAACATCTTTATTTTCTCAATATGAATAATTGGATTGAATGTTGGCTTTGGCTTGTTGAACTTGGGTCCAACATATACCGGTTCATATGTCACATTATCAAAATCTCCATCCATAATACTTGAGATTACATGGAGTGAATTATGGGCAACATCAACAATCTGCCTTGTCTTAGGCCATGAATCCTTAGAAGATGAATCACTTCCATCTATTATTCTATGATCGTTATAGATTCCATATAACCCACAAGAACTCTTTCCTAGTACACTACTTTATTTTTCCATTCCTCTATAAAAATTCATGAATCATCATTGCTGATAGTGTCTTTCCACATTTTTATGTTTGATGTTATCTATTCCTTTAGTTCTTTTAAATAGGCATCATTCTTTCTGGAAGCTAAGAAAGGTGACATCCATGTGGGAGTTATAGGTTGACATTCATCATCTATGTTCCATAACTCAAATGGTTCTAACCACTTAGTATCTATAATGGATTCTTTATACCTTAGTATTGGAACATCATTGAGTACAATAAATTGGAAGTATTGAGATGTCAAAATAGTGCATTTTCTCCCTCCATGATTTATCCATTAAGGAAACTTTTGAAGCAATAGACCTTGTCAATAAGTGTAGGTGGAAACACTTCTTTTCTTCAATTATGCGATATTTATCCATAATTTTAGGTTGTTGAGATTCAACAAGATGATGAGCTTAGTGAAAAGAGTCACCTTCACTAAGTGGGCCGTAGGCTATTTTTGAGGCAAAGTCTATTTTTAGACATGTCGATCATATTCTATGAGTTGCAGGATGCTATTTGTGGATGGTTGGTCAAGTTGGAAAAATAGATGGACTTCTATTTTTAGACATATTGGGCGAAATCTGTTTTTAGATTACCAGTCTAAAAATAGATATGTCGAATATTATTAGCTCTTAATAATATTTGGACTCTAAACATTATCTTATTCTCTTGGAGCACTTCAGTTAAGTGCACAGATGTGGCACAACAGCTGACAGAAGGAATTACGCTATTCCTGAGGGTTTACTAGAGCTATTGCATGAGGACTTCAGTTAGAACTCATGTGACATAGTTTGGTGGAGTTATAGAAGTAGTTGGTGGAGTTGTATTTAGTTTAACTCAGTTAGACTCAGTTGAGCTAGTTGTATCTAGTCTAACTGATTGATACACTAGTGAGAGTGGTGTGAATTAATTAGTTAATTAATTCACTAAATAATAAATCATTAATCAACTGAAGAATACATCAGTTAACTATAGTGCATGGCAGTTTCAGTGGAGACCAGTGGAGAGGTAGGTGAAAGAGCAAGTGTGACTATCAGTTGTGACTATAGTGATGCATTGATTGCATCCAACACTCAGTGGAGATGCCAATGAGGAATGTGCAGTGAAAAATAGGTGGATTTGAGTTCATTCAAAGCCATTCTTCAGCAGGGATTGTGCAGTAGAGGCAGGCTAGCAGGTGGCAGAGATCGGTGCATGGATTTGCTAGATCGGACCTGATTAGTGTGTAGCGATTGTATTGTACTGAGAGCTTGACATGTTTAGCTTTGTATGAGGATTGTTACATGATCTCTATGACATATATTATATATAGATATTTGGGGTTTTTAGCTTCATGATTTCTCGTTGAACAGCTGTGTTAATGTGTGTGAATTTTTATGGTTTCATGTGTGCATTGCAATTGATTTAATTTCTGCATGTGATGATCAATGGTGGAATAGATTCTTTATTGTGCATGAAGTTAAAATAGTGTGTGATCAGAAAAATCTTGGATATATAACACATAAGTTATATAATTTCTACATGGTATTAGAGGGGTTGATCATTGGAGCAGATTGCAATTATTGAAGCGATTGAGTTTTGTGCTGGTGGAATTTGAATTTGCTGCAGTGTTTTCTTGGTGTTGAAGTTGAGCATTCATTGAAATGTCTTTCAACGGATTGCGATTGGAGTATGCCCTTGAGGGTAGCTTGAATTATATTGCATGGAAGGATAAGATGGAGGTGGTACTGGATGATAATGGGTTTAAGGAGTTCATAGATGCAAAAATTCCAAAACCTGCTTCTAGCGATGCAGCCACACTTGACGCATGGAAAAAGAAGACAACAAAATGTCGAAGGATTCTGTTGGAAGGTGTGAAGGATCACATAGTGTCAAACCTTCATGGTAAAGCTAGTCCATTCTTGATGTGGAAAGCTTTGACAGACTTGTTCCAAAGCAGAAGTGACTAGAGGAAGTTGGCGCTTAAAGACAAGCTCAGAAAAATAAAAATGGAGAAAGGCGAAAGTATACCCAAGTACCTCATGAAGTTTTTCCAGTGCAGGGATGAGCTGGGAAGTGTGGGGGTTACTGTAGATGAAGAGGAATTGGTGAGCTTGGCTCTCCTTGGGCTTCCGAAAAGTTGGCATAGCTACGAGGACTCTGTCAATGGGCGGGAGAAACTGCCAGGATGGGAGCAACTTTGGTCATGTGCAGGAGGAGATAAGGCGGGGTACGAGGGATGGATCTTCATTGAAGAATGAAGATGAAGAAAATTGCGCTTTGGTTGCCAAAGCAAGGAAAGGGAAGGGAAAGAAAAATCCTTCTCAATCCGGTGCGAAAGGCAAGAAGCATGACTTGTCCAAGGTGAAGTGCTTTCACTGTCACCAACACGGACATTACGCCACTAATTGTCCACAGAAGAAGAAAAATAAGAAGGTTACTGGATTTGCAGTTGGAGAGGCCTTAGCCTCGCAGTTTGAGCTAGATTTTTCACTAATCACATGCTTGGTTTCAAGTGTGATGGGATTAGTGTGGTTTCTTGATAGTGGTGCATATTTCCATATGACCCGAGACAAAGATTTTTTTAGTGACCTGGATGAGAAGGATCTTGGAGTGCACATCGAGATGGGGGATGATGGTAGATACAGTGCGACTGGTATCAGGACCATTTCCTTTGAGAGGGAGTCTAGTAAACCTTTCATATTGAAGGATGTCATGCATGTTCTAGGATTGAAGAAGAATCTGATCTCTGTGGCGATGTTGGAAGACAAGGGCTACACTAGTACATTTGGCGGAAATTCCGACACTTGGTTCTGACACTTTTGACCAAATGTTGGAAATTTCCCCAAATTTTTTCAATCCCACCCAAAACTGTCGCTATACCGACGTCTAGAGAAAAATGTCGCAATACTGACACTTAGACAAAGTGTTGCAATTGCGACGTTTGGAGGAAGACGTCGAAATTGAGACACTATGCCCTAAAGCATCGCTATTGGGACGGCTGCTTCCAAACATCGCAATTGTGACACAATGTCTAAGTGTCACAATTGCGATGTTTGGAGGCATCCATCGCAATAGCGACGCCTTGTTTGCGACACAATGTCTAAGTGTCGCAATTGCGATGTTTGGAGGCATCCGTCGTAATAGAGACGCTTTGGCCACCGTCGATATAACGACACTTACATTAAATAAATGACAGTTATATGCCTTTGCAAAAATGGTCGGCTTACAGAGAAGCGCAAGGAGTAGTTCATGGAGGCACCTTTGTGATTGCGCATAATTTAGAGAGAAAGTAGTAATAATGAGAGAGGCTCCTTTAATTGCATCTTTAATTTGTGAAGGTATGGATTGTCCAGCCTGCAATTCTATGCTGTCGAGAAAGACTTGCAATCCTCTGGAAACAAGACTGTTGTGAAGATGCCTGGCGAAGAAACGGAGATCGGGTTCACGACTATTGATGAACACATCATAGTCCGGTGAAGAAGGCACCAAGGAGGGTATTCTCAGTGAATGAGGGATGTTGAAATATTAATTTAAACTACCCTGTCCTCTGGCTGCTTTCTAAATCTGTTTGAATGGCTCTGTCAAACAACCGCTTTCTAAAACTTATGAACAGTCAATTTTGGTTTTGAAATCACATTCCCTGCACACTTAAAAACAGAGCACTGTATTGTTTTGGAAACAGAGCAATTTAAGAGTAAACGCGGGAGATTTTAATTTAGAAGAATGTGGTCCCATAGGCCACAGAACAAATCAGCCATCCACGTGGAAGCATGCGATTCGATCGCATTATTTTTTGGCCCGTCTGCATTGTGGAATTCTGGACCCGAAACATTATAGGGCAGAATTAATTTGATTTTCACGTCACAGTTTTCCTCCGTATGCAAAGCCAAAAAATGGACCTGAATTTTTATATGGCGTATTCTATGAAGTTTTCACATCACAAATTAGGGTGACATCAGCAGGCTATTTTGGAACACGAATTTGTGATTGAAATCGGGTTTATTTTTTTTGAAGTCCGGACGTATGATATAGTTTTATTAATATTTTTTTATAAGTTTTGTTTCACCGCCCAATAGTTATTTAAACCATTGGCTCATATATAACATATGCGCAAATATTTCACTTTGGGCATTTGTAATGTGGGCCCGAATACTTTAAATAGGTACATATACATTAGATAGTTTAAAAGTTTTGAGGATTGCACCCCCGGTGCAATTGTTTGTTTATAATATTATATGATACATGTGAGATAAAGGTTTATTATTTATCATATATAAATAAATTTTATCAATATTGTACATTTACACTTTTATGAGGTGATGTTATAAGTAAATTCATAAATATCTCTTTTTAATCCTCATTTTATTCCATGAATATGTTTGGAAATGAAATTTCAATAGATTAATTTTCTCCTAACCTATGTATCATCAATATTGTACATTTACATTCTTAATTATGAGGTGATGTTATAGGTAAATCCATGAATATCTCCATTTAATCTTCATTTTACTCCATGAATATGTTTGGAAATGAAATTTCAATAGATTAATTTTCTTACTATTATATGTTTTACGAAGATATGGTAAGGAATTCTCTCTTGTTCTTCTTAGAAATAATTATATATAATTTTTTATTTTTTTTTCCAAAATAGATTAAAAAAACTATATGAGAAAAATTATTATCATCAATATGTGTGTGTGTGTGTTGTGAGGAATAATTTCATAGGTCAACTTAATGGTTCATTATATAATCATGTGATCATCACCAATGATATATCTTAAAAAGCAACTGAAAATTCATGTGTACAAAATCGATGTATACTCTAGAGAGTGGTTCTCATATCACTATGTAAATTGTTGTATGCTACTTCAAAAAAATTATAATATAAACTATAATACACATCATATATGCACCATAACAATTGGTGCAGGGTAAAACCCACCTGCCACACCTTTGTACTCGATCCAATTTTCTGTGTCAACTCTTCTAGCTGTGGGAGTTTCCTCCAAGGATCATAATACCCGCAAGGCCTATTATCACCCTAGTAATTCTCAGGTTTTGAGATAGGGATTTTGGTAGTTAAGAACACCAAGGGTAACCAAGAACCGCTTTGGGAATTCAAGATCTAGCCTTCTTGAACTCCAGAGAGGGATCTCTCTGTATGATTTAGCTTTGTTTTAGTAACAGATATTAGGATAGCTATGATTGTGTATTTGGGTTTGATTTTAAAATATTGGTGGGAATAAAGAAATTTCAAGGTAAACTAGAAGGATCTACCAGAATATTGGGCAATGGAGTCAACTCTCTAGGCAAGAAGAACTAAGAAATAAGGCTCAAAGATGAAAATGTGCTAAGGGCAAGATAGGTGACCTTCTAAGGCTATGTATAGGCTTGATTTTATGGAGTGGATGGAATCTGAGTAAAAGGGCACTTAAGAATCCTTAAGCTACAGATAAGAAGACTGAAGAAGGGGATCTAACTGGGAACCGTAGAACTGCCCATAAGGTTTTACGAATAGGCTATTACTGGCCTACCATCTTTAAGGATGCCAAAAAATTCGTGCAGGCCTGTGATAGATGCCAAAGGGCAGGACGCCCTGGGGAGTATGATGAAATGCCTTTGAACCCTCAACTAGTGATTGAACCATTTGAACGCTAGGCACTTGATTTTGTTGGCCCTATTAGTCCTCCCTCAAACCAAAAAACATACATCCTAGTTGCAATCGAATATGTCACAAAGTGGGTCGAGGCAGAGGCACTTTCAAAAGCTACAGAGGACTCTGTAGTACAGTTTCTTTTCCAAATCTTTGTGTGCTATGGTCTCCCAAGGGACATAATCACAGATGGAGGACCACAATTTGTAGGTAATAAATTAGCTGAAACATTGCAAAACTACCACATTCAGCACAAGATTACAACTCCATATCACCCACAGGTCAATGGCCAAGTAGAGAGCACGAACAAAGTAATTGAATCTATATTAACAAAAACCGTTGCCTCACACAGAGGAGATTGGGCCTATAGAATGCCAGAAGAATTGTGGGCATATCGAACAACGTGGAGACCTACTACAGGATATTCACCATATCAATTGGTATTTGGAAAAGAACCCATCTTTCCTATAGAATTTGAAATTCAAACATTAAGAACAGCTGAAATGGTGGGTCTAAATATGAATGAAGCCCAAGCTAAAAAACTGCAGCAAATTAATGAGTTAGATGAAATTAGGCTCTCTGCTCTTCAGCACACAACATTAATTCAGCAACAGAGAGCCAAATGGCATGACACCCATATCAAAGAAAATATCTTCCACGAAGGAGACTGGGCACTCCTATATGATTCTAGGTTTCAGGATTTCCTAGGGAAACTCCAGACATGATGGCTTGGACCCTATGAAATACAAAAAGTGCATGATAATGGCATTATTACATTAGCCACCATTGACGGATCTGGACACTCCTTTAAGGTAAATGGTCATCGAGTACGATTGTATCATAAACCGCTTACCTGGGAATCCTTTTACCAACAGTTACGGGAAGATTCTACCATGGAAATTCTCGCTGAAGGGGAGAAATCCTCCTCAACACCAGTTTGTTAAATCATTCATTTTTAAAAAATTTTGTACATAAATCATTTTTCATTTTCTCGATTGCTGTTCGTTTTTTCTAAATTTTTTTGTTTATATCATTTCTTTATTTCGTCATCATTTGTTTTATGAAATTCTGAAAAAAAAAGAAAAAACTCTGTTTATTTCGTTTTTTTTGAGTTTTGCTGTTCCTTTCCAAAGGAACAACACTTTTGCTGTTCCTTTCAAAAGGAACAACAGTTTCGCAGTATGATTTTGTTGTTCCTTTCGAAAGGAACAACATTTCCGCAAATTGTTTTTGTTGTTCTTTTTAAAGGAACAACACCTTTTTGAGTGGATTGTTTTTTTGTTTTAAGCCAAAATTTTGAGAATTTTTTATCACTCTTCTAAAGGCAAATATATCATTTATATACAATCATACAAATTAAAGCTTATTGTAATCAAAAAATCAAAATAAATCTTCATTTTTAAGGAAATTGTCTAGTAATGATAAGAAAAAAGGGAAAAGGGGCATGATCAATAACATAATTTTGCTACTTTATTACCATTGAATTAATTTGATCGATTATCTTTATCATGACTGGTTCTTTCCCATATGCTATAAATTTCTTTGATTTTTATTTATGGAATAGGAATAAGGGCATATTATTTTCTATTGAGATGTTCAGACTTCTTCCACCATTCCTACTCTTAAGGAGTGTTGAGCCATCCTTTATGAATAACTAAGGAAAAGTGCTATATGAAAAAAAATATTTACATATTTTATTAATAATTTTATGATTTTGCAGATGGAGGATAGGGGGTCTCATCAAGAGCCAGCCTACTGTGATCATAAGAAAGGTAGTGAAGTGGCGTTCCCATCATGGCCACCAAACCAGGGATATGGTCCAATAGACAATTGAAAAAAATAAGAAGTCTTTGGAACAGGAGGTCTCATCATGAACCGACCTGCCCACCTTTGACTTCTCATTGTGTTTTATCTGGTCACCAAGCCAGCACAATGGCCTCCATCATGATATTCAACAAAAATCACTTCCTCAACATAAATAAAGGACAATGGTTCCGTGGGTAAGAAAGAAACTCTGTCAAGGTTATGGAAACCTATGGGCAACAGAGCTCTGCTGATGGTATTGGAGTCACATTTATACACATCAATAGTTATATTTAACCCTTTTCCTATATCTCTATTTAAATATCAAATGAAAGTATGAATCCCTTACCTTTACTTCTGAACCTATTATACATGAAAATCATTACAAGTCGATCATATTAGTCTGAAATGGTAAATAATGCAACTGTACTTATGTTTATCTTATGCTATCCCTTCTCCTCATATTTGAATCATTACAAAACAATTTTCTATCCATTACTGATTCATCACATGCATTGATTTCAGTAATTGCTATAATTTGATTGAATGTATCATAATTACGACTGCTTTTTACTGCTGTACTACTGTTGTGCCACACTTGCCTCTCTCAATTGACGGTCGAGGATGACCTATCATCCATTTGGGGGGCACGGATGTCTGCATGCAGATCAAATCCCGAGATTT
Organism: Pinus albicaulis; assembly: GCA_034641835.2. Lineage (NCBI taxonomy): Eukaryota > Viridiplantae > Streptophyta > Pinopsida > Pinales > Pinaceae > Pinus > Pinus albicaulis. Next base: position 929,436,646 of record CM076583.1, read on the forward strand.
ATTTAGCTGTATGTGAACCAAATCCCTGCATTTTAGGAAATAACAAATTTTCAACGACATTATTCCAATTCACCATTTTGTGTTTTCCATTGCGATTAATGTGTGTTGAGAAAAAATAACAGAGCATAGAGACGATGGGAGGATGGACAATTCGCAGTGAACCATAGGTGATGATCGTTTCTGATGCGTCACGAGCAATTTTAGAAAGACTGGGGTGGATTACATATTTTATGAGAATGCAGCAACCCCATGAAGCAGTGGTCACCGAATTTTTACAGAACCTGCAGGAAGGATATTCCATGGTTAGAGGTATACAAATAGCTGTATCTGATGAAATAATCGCAGAGGTGTCTGGCATCCCAGCGCAAGGGACTATTTGGACTCAGAAAAAGATTAGGATTCAAGAAGGCATGAATATTTTTCAAGATGATGGACATAAATTAGTTATTAAAGGCAAAGGAGTTCAGCCAGCATCATTAGGAGAACCATGGACAGAGTTGGCCAAGATTGTGCAGGCTTATATAATGTGCGACGGAAGAAAATATGTTGTAAGACCTCGCCACCTTAAGCTACTGGCTGTATTAAAATAGAAATGCACCATTAATTTTCCTGCATTTTTAAATTCTTTGTTGCATGATACTGCTCATGGTATAAGAAAATATCAACATGCAGATATGGTGGTTAGCCACCATTTTCTAATTCGATTAATAGTGAGTCGTAGTCTCGCCCAGCAATAGACCAGCTGGGAAGATTTGATATTCTCCATTGACGGAGGGTTAGCTTTACTTGTTCCAAAATGAAAGAGGATGGCCGACTCAATAGCTGAGCCATCTACTCACAGACAGTACCTCCGATCAAAACGAAGTAGGAGGATGGTGGAAGGACTTCCGGGCAGCAACAGCTAGCCCCTGGAATTGCACAACTCAGAGGATGAAAAACCTCCACAATTGGAGGGAGCAAGCCCCCATACTGATGAAGAACAGGAATTGGAAGGATAAATTCGCTACTCAGATGAAGAAGAAATAAGTCGCCACACCGGTAGTGAAAAACAATCCAGTGCAGAGGAAGCAAATAATGAGGAAGAAGAAATCAAAGGAAATACTAAGGAAGAAGAAATCGAAGGAGAAATTCGGTATTCAGATGAGGAGGAAGGAATTTATCATACCTTTGAAGAGGATGAAGACAATCATAGCAGCGATAAGGAAGGAACAGAGCCTCCTGAAAATGCTATTGTAAGCCCTTTATAGGAAGACCAATTGGCCCAGATTTTGGCCAATATGAGTGATTATACACGGCCTCATAGCCCTTTGGACCTTAACATTAATATTAATCAACTACCAGAGTACTCTGCTATCGATAGAGAAACAACTGGAGAAATGCTGAATGAAACAAAAAACCCTAGAGAAGCTAGGGTTGTTTCTCGTGAGAGGTGTGAACAGGAGAAAGAGAACACCGAACCAATATCTCAACCTGGAAGCCCCCAGAAGATTGGAGAGTCAACTGAGAATATGATTCCTGAGGAATCTAGCCAAGGGCATATGAATGTGGAAGAAGAACCCCAAGAATAAGGTCAAGAAGAGAATTTAACTTAAGGCATGACTGATATAGATCAAAACTCTATTGAGCAAATGGGTTCAGATAAAGGAGCCGCTGTTCCATTAAGAAAGAAGAGGAAAACAACTGATATTGAGAAGCTTCGCAGGGAACGAATAAAGCTTCATAAACTAGTAGAATAGCTCAGGAAAACCATTAGGGTTCTGAGAATGAAACAAATGCCTAAGCGAGACCTTAAGAGAAGAAGCATAGCTACCAAAAGAATTTCAAAAAAGAGAAAGGTGACTGTGGAGAAACCATACCTCAGCCTAATTATGAGGATGTGGAGCAGCAAACGGCTGTGCCAACATAAGTTGTTCCAGAGGAACCTGTTTTAAGTGAAAATATGCAATATAGCAGCCAGCACACTTTTAGTGATCCAACATTGGCTAGACTCCAAGAAGAGTTGGCATAGGCCCGAATAGAAAGGAAAAGATTGGAGGAAGACACTATCCCAAGAAAGAAATATCAGGAATTGCAACAACAAATGAGAATTATTCATGATGCAGAAGCTGAAGCTCATGAAAAATGTCGGAAAGCAGAGGAAAAGGCTGATAAGGTAATGAACCAACTAAAACTAGCCTACAATCGAATGGACACTCTCTGCTCGTTGTATATTGATGTTTTAGCCTGTAGATGCCCCGCCAAAAACTATTCTTTGTTTTTACTAGAAAGATATTTACAGCTAAAGATCAAGGTAGTTAGGGCAGGGAAATCCATAGAGCTAAAAACCATAGACGACTTTGTATCATGCTGCAAACTTTATGGGATCAAAGTACAATGCCTTTTGTGTGAATTTTACTTGCATAATCTAATACTTGAAAATGACTGTGAATCAAACCCTAGGCCTTTTGTTGGAGATGTTCAATTTCAATCATTCATTTCCTTTGATGTAAATCAATTAAAATGGCTTAAAGCCTATAACGCCTTTCAAAGGCAGTAAAATGAATTAGATATGTGGGTTAGAAGTGAACCTCAAAACCTACTTCAATTTTGGGCTAGGCAGAAAATATTGATGACTAAGGAAGGCATTACCCAAGCTTTGGGGCCTGTCCACAAATCAATTATTTTGAATGAAACAGATTATTTCTCATCCATTAGAAACCAAGCTTATATAGCAGCTAAGGTCCAGTGGAGAATCGCCAATCAGAATGTGCAAAATAGGGAACCATTTAATTATAGAAACTTTGGGCTAGCTGCAGACCGCTTGATTTCCTATAGTCATCTCATTTTAAAAGAAGGAAAATTCTGGTTAGGATGTAGATTCCACAGCCCTATTGCATGGTACCCTGCTTCGGACTACAAAGCTATTTATGAACTCCCTGAAGGACAGATAGAACATGTTTTTGAGGAATTAGCTGCACTACATGGTTTTAGGCCTGTCGATGACAAACCTTATCTGGCTTATTCTTTGACTGCTCTCCATGTGAACTATAGTTTTCATGAGGACATGAAAAAGATTAAGCAGGGGGGTATGTTGGGCAGTGAAAAAGGTATGAAATTACTATGTATTTTCTCATTCTTTTACCATAGACATACTCCTTTTTGCCTTGGAAAGGTAATTTATTATAAGAATTATAATAGAATTGGAAAGGTTTATGTTTATTGTAAAAATATGGCTAAAGGTTACTTTTTGTTGAAAAAATAGGAATTCGACAAGGTGAACAACTGTACCAAAGGCGGGGCTGAAATGAATATAACTGCTGCTCCATCAGCGTTGAACCATATCCAGCCAAAGGCAAGGAGATCCAAACGAATTGCCAAGAAAAGGCAGGGGACAGCTTGACCTCGATCAGAGTAAACATGATGATGACTAAACAAGGAGGAGCGAATCCCTCAGCATCCTTCGATCCTGAGGGATTGCTGTTCAAACTCACCTTATTCCTTGATTTGTCCGTCGAGATTTGATATATAAAGCAATGTCCTTTAGTGATAAAGGGACGGTGTTGTTGAGAGAGTGAATTGGTCGAAAGGCTTTACATTTAAACATTTCCTTTGTAATATAATGTTCTATTGACTCTCGGCCTTGAGAGAACCTCCTCTGTAATGATTTATGTTTATTTAATATAACACACGCGTTTCGTTTCATCTTCCAAGTTATGAATTAGCCCAACAGTATTTCACTGGCGCTAAGGGCTCGGCTCTGGTGGAATCACTTCGCTGTTTTTATTTTTAATCCTTGCTTACTATTGTGTGAAGTGTGTTTAATGTTTATTTCAATTACAGAATTGATTTATCGTTTTTAGATCAAACACAGAGTCATTGCTATTTCATCCTTTACAAGAAGAGCATTTGTTGTTCAATTATCTTGTTATCTTTATAAAGATTTGCTGTTTTGTATCTGATTCGAGTTGTTGTTCGATTAATTTATGATGATTGATTGTTGCGTAGTGATTCGTTGTCGATAGGATTGAAGCGTGGAAATCTAGTTGTTTGATCGCGTTAGAATTGTAATTGTTGTTCATTTTATATTGTTGTTCTATTTCTGTTCGTTGTTTATTCATAGCTTTCGATTAGAAAATAGATGAGTTATAGTTATATGCTAATGTTCCTTTTCATATTTTGTTCCTTTTAGTTATTCCCATTAGCACGAAGATTGAGTTTTCTTTTATTTATTTAAATATCGCCAACTATAGAGGACACTGGTTATTGCTTCCAAGTCCCCAGATTGGTTATCTTGCATTGATTTCTAAGGGAAGGAGTTATTGCTACTGTATCCCTGATCGATGTTTTGCAGATTGATGTAGTTTAATTTTCAAAGCATTTCTATTCATGTCACTGTAATTAGATTTCTTTACAAGCATTTGTTACTTTTGCATTTAAAATTCTGTACTACATCTTCATAACATTGCTCTTAGATAATTGCAGCCTCAGACAGAGTACACTCTTGAAATAAAAAGTCACTCCTGGATTGATGATTAATGTAGGCTAATTAGGTTTTCAAAAGATACCTTTTTATGACCCAACAGTTATCAAGTAGAAAACATTAAAATGCCAACAAGTTTCGAAATAGGGAGCTTATTATCACTAATCCTGTTTAATTTTTCCTTAGTTGATCATTATAGACTAGAAAAACATAATATGAATGAATGTAAACTTTAAAGAAATACATTGAAAACAAGGAAAGAAATGAGACTTATCTTGTCACCACGAGAATCCTTAGCTATGATGTCTCTGATCTCTTTCTAGTCTGCTGCTTTCACTAATTGACTCACCAACTTCAATATAACCAACAAATAAGACTATAGTTGTCTTGAGAATTTTTATTCACACTGAATACTTTGAATTATGAAGTATTTATACAAAAAACTGTTTACAAAATATCTTAGGAATTGAGATAATGTTTTAATAAAAAATAAGAAAGAAAACTTAAAAATAGGGACAACTGCAAAATAGTTTGCAAGTTGTTACCTTTTTACAAGAAAAAATAGAATTTATTATTCTAATTTGAACTGATTGTTGTTGTGCACTTTAACCCTGTATTTTTACCATTTGAGGTAACAGTAAAAAATGAATTTCCAAGTGAATTTCCTATTTTTTATCCATTAAATTCACAACAGATCTGTGAATTCTTGCCACTTTTCTGCAGAGGGGATCTTCATAGTATTCAATTTTCTATAACTTTCATCTGCCTCTGTATACTTGGCAAAGTTAGGCTTGATAGTGAACATATGCCTGATATTATTATCTAAAAAGAACAGATTTTCAAAATACTGAAGAAGTATTTTGCCTGTTGGTGATCCTTGAGGGAATGGTTGTCTGGCTTGCTCTTTTGCATGATTTCTGATTTTTAGATCATAATATTTCTGAGGCATTAAATTGTCATTCAATGCACGAATATCAGGCAAACCTGCTTCTGACAATGTTTTGTATTTGGCTAAAAATATTGAGATGGATACATTCATGTCTTTACACCAGTCCTCTAGATTACTCATTATGTTTCTTTTGTTCAGGACCTTTTTGATTTGAAGAATGGTTTCTGTTCTATCAAAAATTTTCAATTCTTCCAACTCTTCCCTGGTTTTACTATTTAAAAAATCTATGAGTTGGATTGCTTGGGCTGGTTTATTGTCAATTTCCCTCTTAGTCTTGTCAATCTTTGCATTAGCAACTTGAAGTAACTCCCTCTATTCATAAATTATCCGAATTGAAGGCCATTGAGAATGAATGCCTTCAATAATTTTGGTCCATAAATGATTTTTTATATAGGCCACTTGATCTATAAGATTTACTTGTGCTTGTAGAATCTTTACCTGTTATTATAGTCGATCGGCCCTTTGCTCATGTTCTTTAGAAGTAATCAAGGCATCATTTTTGGAATTTTCTAAATTTTTAATAATGCCTTTCAAACTAAGAATATCTTTATCTTGGTCTTGTAGTGTGCTCCTCTGTGAGGATGAAGAAGAAGAGGCAGAGATTAGAGAAGTAATTGGCATTGCAGTTGCCAGTACTCCTTTCGGTGCCAAGTGTTCTGCCAAAGTAGATGGTATAGCAGTGTTTACAGTGGGGATCACTATAGGAATGACCATTGGTTGTTCTTTTCTTATTTCTTCATTCTCTTTCATTAGAGCTTCTATTTGAATTTCCATTGTTTTTATCTGATCTGTCATTCGATGTACAAGATGCTTTAATTCATCATTCTCTGTTTTTTTCTGTAGAATTTCTTTTGCTTGAGAGTTTTCACTCTGAGGCAACTTCAACTGTTTTCTAAGAGCAACTATATCCTCATTTTTCTGTTTAATTAAGACTTTTTCCCCTTCAATGTTGGCTGGGTCACCCCCTACTTCAATCACTATATCTTCTAGTGCTTTTATTCTTAAATTATTAGCATACAGTGAGGCTTTGTCCAACTTCATTTGATTTTGGAGGTTGAGCACTTTTTTCTCAAGCCTAATTGATTTCATAGTTTTACTGACAATTTTGGAATATAGCATTTCAGTATTGCTCCTATGAAATTCAATTTGATCTAATTCATGAATGGCATCTGCATCCACTTCAAAATCTATTTTGGAATAATCTGCCACTGATTTTGGCTCAGCCACTGTAGGCTTCAAGAATGGCATTACCAATTTATTGGATTAATAATCAAATGTTGAAAGAAGCCTGTCTTTGTTTCCAGGATTTTCCTTAAGAAATCTAGAATAAGCTTGATTCTTGATCTCTTCATTCTTCTCTTTAATCTGTCTGAATCTGATCTGAATCTCTGACTCTGTATTGTCAGTTTCCTGAGAAGAAGGAGGCAAATCGACAGTAGCCTGGTTTTCCTTCATGACTGTATATTTTTGTTGTGTTCCAATTTTTACATTTTGAAGCTCTTTTAATGTTTGAGTGACTATTCTTGTTGCTTCATCATCTATATCAATATTTACAGCCTTATCCTTTTCTTCTTATGTTGACTTGCTTCTTTTACTATAAGGAGTTCTGAATTTTATGTCCTCAATAGTCTCAGCTATGAAACTATCTCCTTCTCTGTCTCTTTTATGTACATTATCAGTATCTTTGCTTGTAGAAGCCACATGTGTCTGTTCAATCTGTTTGCCTTTGCCACTGTCTACCTGTATTACATGTACTGCCTGTGAATCATCATCAGATAGGGTGTTTGGCTCCCATTCAATTTTATTTACATATCTTTCAATATGGGGCTTAGGATCATGCAAGTAAATAGGAAACTTACATTTTACCCTTATTGCACTCAAAATACCTTGTGGGTCATAATTCCATGTAAAACTACATGGGAACTTATAGTCTTTAAGTTTGACATTTATCTCATTGGCAGCTTCTCTGTTATTCACAATGAATGGCCCAATTTGATTTTTCAGCTTAAATTGGGTCTTTTTCTTGAAAGCTATGAAGTTGATTTCATCTACATTCAATAGTTGTCTTAGATATTCTAAAGCAAATATTCTTGTAGTAACAAATCTGGGTAACTTATATGGGGCCAGGGATGAGCCATACACTCTTATTTCTGTATGATTTTTATATAAATACCAATCTCCAGTTTTGTAGCTCTCTGATAACTGCAGAATTCTTCTTGTGTCATCATTGATCCTAGGGATCTTCTCTTTTTCCAAGAGATACATAGCAGGGGCTATAAATGAGTCATTGAAATTTGTAAAACTATACTCTTTGTTCCATTTCCTTAGAATAGATGACCAAAATACTACTGATAGAACTTTTCCTTCTGCATCCAATTTCTGACATTCAATTGGAAACTTATCTGTTTGATAATATAGGAAGAGGTGGAGTAGATAAGAGGAGTATCTGAAAACTCCTTCTTCTGATAATCTGGATAACTGATAATGCATACTTTCAGCAATAAATCTAGCAAAATTGAACTGAATGGATGGTGATTGACCAGGGCTTAGAGTTGACAGAAAACCTAGGATAGCCACATCAGTGAATTCATCACTAGTGTATCCTAGTATGAAGGAGAGCATTGAGACAATCTGTCTAGTTTCATCTGGGAAATCAATGGTGTCGAAAGGAGGATTTAACTTAGGAATATCAACTTGATTTGGACAAAAATTCTGGTATATTTTGAATCTAGTATTGAAATCCAAGTCAAGATATAGTTGGGTTAAATCTTCTATTGATAGGGAAGAAGAATTGGGGTCATGATTCATTTGCAGCATGGAATTTATCGACTCTTCAGTGATGTAAAACAGGATCTCTTTTTCTTTGTTTACAATACATCTTTGTTCTGGAATATAATAGGCTTGGCATAATCTGATAAAGTCAAGAACAAAATGAGTGAGAGGGACAATATATCTAGGCAGATTGGATTCCCAAATTGGAATATCTTTGTCACCCTTTTCCACTGATTTTCCATAGCACCATTTATAGACATCAAGAAGGTTAAATTCTACATTAGGGTCTAGTATTCTATAGTCCAGATCAACTAAAGGGCTGTTCTCTGGAGAAAAGACTGGAGGCTGGACTGGTCTGACCACTTCTGTAGAATCAGCTGTGAGTGCAGGAGTTGGTTTGTCGATTTTGAAGGACATAGGCTGAGGAATCTTTGCAGAAGACTTCTTTTGAGATTTTTGGCCTCCATTCTTGGGGGTTACCTATTTCTTGGTCATTTTTAATATGAACGAAGCAAGTTTAAACGGTTTGCTAAGTTCCTTTATGAGAAACAGGGGTTTCTTGGTGAATTTCTACTGAAAATGGTGTTTATGAGCAGGGTTTTTAGGAAATGCAAGGAACTTAAAGCTTATAACATGTATTTAAAATTGATTTCAACAGCAAAACGGACCAGGGTATGGAAAAAATTGCGAGAAAGGGAAATTAGGGATTCTAGGGAAATTTTGACAGAGTTTCCCCTGAAAAATGGACACTTTTTTGCAGTAACTTTGGTAATTATTTGAAATCAACAGGAATTTTTAAATCTCAGAGGGCAAGTTCGAAGAAAAGAACCTGGAGAACCAGCGGAATTCGGTTGAAGATGTTGCAGAGGTGCTCAGTCTTCAATTTTTTGAAAATGGCTTCGCAAAGGACAATGTAGTACTTTGTAATGGAAATTCAGGGCAATGGGCATCGAAAAATGGTATTGGTAGGTTGAAAATGGCTCTGCAAAGTTTCTCAGGGTTCAAACGATGTGATTTTGAGGAAAAACGGTTTTGCAATGTTTTTACAGGTTTAAAGCGAAAAGGTGAAAATTTGAATGAAAAATATAATTTTAATGTATTAAACGATGGTATAACCATAGTTAAATGACATTAAACTCGGGTTAAACGGGTGAGGTTTAGGGAATACTGCAAGTGGTATTCACGAGGATAAATGGTGGTAAGCGGAAACTAGCTTTTCGAATGCGATACAATGTGGTGGCGACACGTAAGTGCGGGTGGTTTGGAAAAACCACCCATTTCGTGCGGCTTTGCCAAAACATCAAACGATTACTTTATGAGCGCGAAAATGTATTAGCACCGTCGGATCTGGATTCAAGGAGCGAATGGCCATGATCAAAGGAAAGGTGCGGGGAAAAGGTAAGTTATCGGGTTCACTTTGGGCCATTGATCTTGGGAAACTGTAGCTATATCGACATGTAGAGAAAAGTGTCGCAATACCGACACTTAGACAAAGTGTCGCAATTGCGACGTTTGGAGGAAGATGTTGCAATTGCGACACTATGCCCCAAAGCGTCGTTATTGCGACGGTTGCCTCCAAACGTCGCAATTGCCTCCAAATGTCGCTATTATATGTTTTACGAAGATATGGTAAGGAACTCTCTCTTTTTCTTCTTAGAAATAATTATATATAATTTTTTTTTTCTTTTTTCAAAACAGATTAAAAAAATTATATGAGAAAAATTATTAATTCATCAATGTGTGTGTGTGTGTGTGTTGTGAGGAATAATTTCTTAGTTCAACTTAATGGTTAATTATATAATCATGTGAGCATTACCAATGATATATCTTAAAAAGCAATTGGAAAGCCATGTGTACAAAATTGATGTATAATCTAGAGAGTGGTTCTCATATCACTATGTAAATTGTTGTCTGCTACTTCAACAAAATTATAAGATAAACTGTAATACACATCATATATGCACCATAACAATTGTCATACAACTAATTTGTTTTAGGATACATGTGGAATTCTAGGGGTAAATTCCATATGATGTGTATATAAATCTATTATGTGTTGGTAAGTTGTGAGTATCTAAGAAATGATAAGGAATATCAATACATCATGATCTTGTAATGTGATTATAAATTGTGTCTATAATTTCCATAAAATGTATAAATGATTTGTTTAAAAAAAATCAACAAAATCAACCCTAAACAATTCTCATGATGTGGAATGTCATTGGCGAAACCAAAATGATGGTCACATGTCCCATTTATATGGTAATGGTGATCATATATATGTTGTAGCGACACTTGATGAGTAATTAAATAAATCTCAGAGTGTGACTCATTGTGCCATATTTTTTTAAAGCATGATTTCTTTTCCTAGTTTTTACTAATTTGTTAACATATTTTATTCATTTGGAAAGCTAATTAATGATGCTTTAAGTAATTAGGACCTAATGAGAGATCATCTTCACATATTCACTAAAATATATTTGGTAATTGTAGTCACGATATGAACTGCACATGCATGCTACTTAAGAAAAATTGATATATAAACTATAATACACATCTTATATCTCCCATAACAATTGTCATACAACTTATTTACTTCTAGATACATATGAAATACTTCAGGTAAATTCCATATTATGTGTATACCAATATAGTAGGTGTTGGTAAGTTATGAGGATCTAAGAAATGATAAGGTATCCACACATTAGTGCCCTGGTGATTTTTTTGCATAATTTTCTATTTGTTGTAATTTTGTTGCCTGGATTTGTTATAGATTTCAAATAATACAATTATCTACCAATTGTTCTTTATAAAGAAGAAGTACAATAAGTAGTCACCTAAAAGTGAACCATGTGAAAATATTGGTAACATGAGTAACCTGGTAAGCTGTAAATGAAAAGTGAATAACCTCCACTCACCAACAAGTGGTAGGCAGGGTTGGAATTTGGATTTCTCTTTACTCGTCACACAATTTTTTTTGACGTTTTGGTCATTATTTTTCTAGTCAATAAATGTCACGTTTAAAATTCTGCACTTCATTAATGACATTCTCATAATAAATTAACCCTTCACCAATAAAAGTTTGATTAAAAAAATTGAACGCTCTTCCATTTTCTTTGGATTTTGGAGTGTGATATATCTGTGTCATGGACTTTTAATACCTAAAGTTTCAAGAGAAATAATTGATTCTTGTCAAACTAATATTTCCTCAATATATTCTATGATCTACTAAAAATTACTTCAAAAATCAAGTAACCTTCCAATATAAAGAAAAAAACATGAACGAGCTTTCCCTAAATTGCAATAAATTTATGTTTATTATTAATATTGCATAATCTGTCTTATAAAAATTGCATAATCGGACTAAGAACAAATCCTCAGTGCATTTTTTATTATTGTTGTGATTAAAAAAATGAGCCACAGAATGCTAAGGCACTCAGAGAAATCAATATATGTATTATTTCTCACAAAATCATGTTGAGTAGTGGAGACTAAGCGCTAGATTTTTTTCTGTCCTCAATCTCTCTATTAATTATGTCTATGTAGATATAAGAATAGCAAGCCAAAGAAATCTCAGGCTTCCAGAGAAATTAGTCTCTGTGTGCAGAAATTAATGATTACTGTTGACTAAATGTTATACCATTTGAAATTGCTGAGCGAAATTAATCAGGCCATGATGTACCATTTGTTAGTATCTATTTTCTCATGTATGAAAGTTGATGTACCATTGAAAGTTTAATAATTCTATTGAAATTTTAATAACTATTATAACTATATATATGTGTGTGTGTGTGTGTATATATATATATATATATATATATATATATATATATATATATATATTTTTTTTTTAATTTAATGATTAATAATAATTAAATTAAAATTCTTAAAAGACAAAATAAAAGCCTAATAATCACGAACTATTATGATAATTTAAAAATATAGAACTCGGGCTAAACATAGTTACAAAGATACCAAGAAAAGAAGAGTGCATGTGCATGATAACCTCTTTCTTGACAACCTATGAATGCCATTCTCAATGAAGACTCAAGACTCAACTAGATTGGATTGTGTATCAAAATAGTAGGAATGAATCAAAGTTCAATGAATGAATAAATTGATTGATAAAATTTAAAGGGAAAGGTAACTTGACTATAAATCTACTAAACCTCACTTCCATGATTTAAAAAACACCCCCACCTTCTCAGTGGTCCCATCATGGTCCACCTATTGAAAAACAACCAACAAATATTATTTTTTATATATTTTTGCATGGCCATTGAACAATGATTTACTATGGTTTTCCTACTAAATTCCAATGGATGATTATTCAAAAATATTGAGAATTAGTTTCGTCTCAAGGCATAGCCAAGAGTCTTACTGGATAATTATATATTACCTCTCCATTGGATGATTGTACATTTTTCATCTACTTTTTCATGTGAGTTTCAGTTGATGCTAGATCTTTTCCTTCTATTTCTTTGGTGAAGCTAAGAGTTAACTTTGATCTTACATTAATAACTATACTTGCATGAATATCCATGCTTTTATACTTCCCCACTGTGGTCAATGTTGATGTATGGCCTTGGCCCATTGATCTTACAATTAACTCACTATTCATATTCAATTTTCTCCAGTTCAGCCCAATAAAATAAGGAAAACAAAAAATGAAGTCCTGATTTTTCTTTTTAGTGCTCCTACATAATACAAATACTCTTAAAAACCAATTAATATATAAATTGTCATCATTCATGCTAAAATCAGTTTGAATTTTTTTAATGAATCTGCTTACAATTAATAGATTACATTACTCACAGAATAAGAGATAATTTAGAACTATGATTTCACAATAATAAATTATCGGGCTCCCACAGGGCGATGAACTTGGTTGGATGTGACCCTTCTACAGCAGCTCCTGAATCTGCCTCTTGATTTCATCGTTCTCCAGAACAGAGCGCCGATAGATCGGTCCGTTGGGTAGTGGCGCACCTGGGGTCAGATCAATCGGGTGCTTGACCTAATAGTGTAGAGGAACCCCTGTGGGTGAGGTGAAAATTTCCCCGTACTCCTCCACAACCTTATCCATTTGTTGTTGTCATGCAGAGGAGCCCTGTCTGGAGGTCGTGGCCACAGTCTTCTTCTTGCCCTGGGGGCAGATCATCAGGAAAACGAATTTCCTGGTTTGGGAAATGAGCTTACTGCATTGTTTTGCAGTAACCAAAGAGATAGTGGCAGGAGGTGGTACCTATGGTATCCTGTACAACTTATTTCCCAAAGTAACAATAACAGCACGAGGCTGAGACTCATACACCGAATGAAGCTTCCACAAGTATGGTTGTCCTAATAATACATCAAAAATATCAATAGGAGAAACGTCACATAATACCTCATCCGTGAAGGGCTTGATGCTACAGGGAAGGCAGCACTGCTGGCTGACGCAGAGATATCGTCCTTGGTGAAGCCACCCAATGGTGTATGGATGTGGGTGAGCTGTGGTCGGCAAGCCCAACTGCTTCATGGCATCTGCCGAAATGAGGTTCTTTTGGTTCCCATTGTCAACAATGAACTATACCGGGGAGCCCTTTACCCACGTCTGGGAGTGGAAGAGACATTCCTCCTCCTCTGGATCTTCTGGTTCCTCCTTCTGGATCTTTGTAGTGGAAACAATGGCATTGGGCTCCACATCAATAATATGTTTCCCTTTTTCATTCCCCTTGTCACGTTCTAATTCAGAGTCGGAGCATGCATTTGACTCAGAAGCCCACATCTTGGCCACCAGCGACTGCTTGGCCTGACACTCACTTGTGTTGTGAGTGGAGCTCTTATGGAACTCACACCACTTTCCTGGGTCCTTCTTTGGCTTTGCGGTGTTGTTCTTTGCTTGTGTCTTCGACAGGTTGTCTTGAGTCACCATGCCTTGGCTCTATCCTTTGTTCTACGGTTTGGGAGCACCTTTCCCTTTCTTTTGATTCGCAGATCCAAAGTCTTGCTTCTTCTGTTTGAATTTCTGCTCAATATTGGCAGCATACCGGTATGTCGTACCAAGGGAGGAGATGTCAAGGAACTCCATTTCCTCTTGAATGTATTTGTGCAGGCAACTGCGATACTTTAGCACCAGATGTTTCTCTGAATCTTTGATACCCAACTTGGTGCGCAGGGTATGGAACAGATTCGTCAGCTCATGCACATCTTGATCCCTTTGTTGCCGCAGCGTGGTCCATTGTATGTACTTGTCCTCATAGCTCCCCACGTGATAGTATTGTTCCTTGACGGCATCTCGGAAAGAATTCCAAGTGGGTACAACTGAGAACAGAGAGGGTTCTGTCTCGTCCTTTTTCTCACAGTGGATTACCCACCAGTCCTTGACATGGGGGGTAGCTTTAAGGAGTGCAAAAATAATCTTCTCCCTATCAGAAAAGTCATGAATCGAGAAATATCCTTCCAATATATTCAACCATCTATCTACGGCATCTGCATCTATTTAACCCTCGAATATGGGAATGTCAAAATTTACTTGTACCTTAAAGGGAGTCACACCTCCAGAGTGGCTGCTGGATGTAGATGCGCCATCGGTGGGCAGCCGTTGAAGGATATGGGCAAAGTTATCCATCATCGCGTTCCTTTGTTTTTTGAGGGCCTCCTTGAGAAATATTTTGATAGTATCTCCTGCTCCCTCATCTTTCTTTTTGTCCCCCATGGACATCCGTCGGGGTTTGCGAGGCTGATCTTGCAAAGGTTCCACCAGATCGAGCCCTAACTTCTTATACCCCGACCTCGTTGGGGACATGCAAAGAAGGATCGAGAAAAAGCAGATCGCTCTGATACCACTGATCCAGATTTATGCAGGAACACAATAGAATAAACACATAACCATAAATATAGAGATGCAGCGGAAATAACACTTCATTTTATTAATATCAAAGAACTGAAATTTGCTTATAGACAGAATGGAAATAAAACTAGCTAGGGCGCTGGTAGCTATCTCTGAGGAGAGATGTGGCGGCTACAGGCCTCTGAACTGAGTTACAATGAGGCTCGAGGGCCTATTTATTATTGGGAAACAATGGAGAACCCTAAACATCCAAAAACCTAACCCTAGGAGATGAAGCGCCAAAACTATGGGCCCCGTTTGGGTAAATTGGTGTTTCAACTTCCCAGGGACGTAACTTTGGCATACTATCTCTGTTTGAAGCACATGATACTTCATTAGAAAGATCTATCTGAGGACTAAAACTTTCGCCATGAATATAATTCTAGAATGGAATGATACATAATGATATTCGCTGGAGGCGCGATGCCCAAAAAACGTCGTTTAGGGCCTCAAAACGGCTCCGGAAGTTCAGTGCCCGAAAAACTGCTAAAAATAGTAAGTTGTGCCGAAACTGAAAAACTGAAAGAGATAATGGTGGGGCCCCAAGTGGAATAGGCGGGTGGCCACCAGTATCCACTTGGATCATTGAGTGAGCCAAAAAAGTAACTTTCCTTACTTTTTGAGTACAACCTTGCAATTGCGAAGAGGACTAGTGTTGCAAAATTATTGGTAAGTGGAAATTAAAGGGCATAAGAACATTTTTGAAAAAATTTCAAACGTTAAAATTAAGTCTTCTATCCTTCCTAGCACCTCACGGAAAATGGGAATCTGCAAATTCTAGTTGTCAAATATGTGCAAAATGCCTTATGACAGGCAAAATGGAGGACTGTTCCTATGCTGCTACATGAGTTAGGGTTTCATGTGGCAACAGGGAACCTTGTATAGTTTTTAAAGGATAGGAAAGGAGAATATTGTTAGTTAATCATCACATGAAACTTCATCACCATTTGAAAATTGTGTCCTAATTTGAAACAATAAGACTACCCAACTATTTCATTATTTAATTTTGATTGTGTAATACAAAAAAATATCCTAGATAACTTAAATAATGTAAGCATTTTTGCAAAAATTTAGTGGAGAGAACCTTCAATTACATTTATTTTGAAGTTCCACTTGCATTTTAAGCCATTTTAATTAGTCTTTCATGGCTATTCTAGTAAAAATTTCAACCTCTTGTAGAAATTTGTTTGTCACTTGTATTAGAAATGCAAAAATCAAATGTAAATAAAAATGATTTGAAATGCTAAAAATCAAATGCACGCTACATAAAAATGATTTTTTTAGAAACTACATTAACGTCTGATATCACGTGCGCATTCGCCCTCAGCTCTTGCAGAACAACATTCGCCCTCAGCTCTTGCAGAACAGCATTCACCCTCAGCATTCGCCCTCAGCTCTTGCAGAACAACATTCACCTTCAGCTCTTGCAAAATGGTAAGTTCTTACTGCAGGCCCTTCCTCCTATAGTAGGGTTGACCCTATTTGGGTTTTTTTGGAGCCTCTGAGAATACAAAGGTTGTGATTGATTACGGGGCACTTCCTATATTTGTGGAACTTCTTACCTCTAGGAATGATAATGTTCGAGAACAGGTAGCACGTTCATTTTAGAGGCATAAAATTATTCTTCCCAACTATCTTTATACGTCTGTAATTTTGGAATTTGATTTAAAAAACTACTACCCAACTTTGAGTTCAACTGGTGTTCATGTAAGGCTGTTTGGGCTTTGGGAAATATTGTTGGAGACTCTACAACATTTAGGTATCTTGCCCTTAGTCATGGAGCTCTGAGGCAGGTGCTTGCCCAGTTGAATGATACTGCCAGAATTTCAATGATAAGAAATGCTACATGGGCTCTATCAAATTTTTGCCGTGGTAAACCCCAACCACTATTCGAACAGGTAAGTAGAATACATTTTCTGCCTCTTCTTCTTAGTTCGCAGATATTGTGGATTTTTTTTATAGATCTTGGTGCTTGGTATATTTGGACGTAATATGGACCTAGGCGCTTCTTCATTACAATGACTCCGTCATCAGGTTTTGGAAAATGCTCAGAAATTTGGGTTTCACAAGGGGATTACCCTTGCTTGCAATTATTGATTATCAATCACATTCAAAAAAATTCTTTCGTAGCATTGCCGAGCTATTTGTAGGTGAATTTCCGAGGCAATTTCACAATATATGAACTAAATTTGTCTGTCCTTTTCAATACTCTGCGCTTGTAACAGAACCAGACAAACAATCTAGTGGCCAATGCAACAAAAACAACACCTCCTGTTGAAATGCCTGCAATTCACCCTCTTTGCATGCATGAATGACTATTGCACCCTCTTTTGTGAATAGGTACTGGAGCTGAAGGTACTGGTTTCCATTAGGATCATGGAATTCAAAATCCAAAATAGTATCAAATTCCACTGCAATAGTATTCCCCAGCGAGGGAAACAGTTCATTGAGACCTATTGAACGCATCACCCCCAAATAGCCTCCAGGGCTACCCAGAGTGTGATCATCTGGAGCAATAAAAAATGCTCATCCATCCCCAATTGAAACAAGAACAGGACCCACATTGGTTACATAAAAGGAGAAACACGTTTTGAAAGAAGAAGAAACTTTTGTATTAGGGTCCAGAAATCTAACTGGTCTATTGTACAATGCCCTACCTGCACTTCAAATTGGTACTCTCAACTCCATGCTAAGGCTCATTGTGCCATTCTTCAGATGAGCATCTTAACCTGAAGTTTGATTCCAAAAAACCCAAGTCCCCTTTTCTATGCCCAATACCTCTGCTACAATGAGTAGAGTTCTGAGCGAAATACTTCACAATAGGAAGCAAAAGAAACATCACAAAATTGCTCCGCTTTAGACTGATAATTTTCTGTGTGAAAATTCAACTGCGGATAGTAAAAACATAATATCAAATACAACCAATCCACAATGGAATTTGAACATGAGGATTTATAACCACAGAAAACCCTCTCCAGGTTAAAATAATTCCAGAATGGCTTTAAGATTCTACTAATGAGCGCTTACAACACCATAACAATTACTGTCACAATGAAATCTGCTGGAAGCAAAGCCCTTGTACAATTTCTACATTTCTACAGTGGAAGCAAGAATCTTGCTATCTCTCATGATCTGGTTCTGTGGTCAAATCCTTTGCTATGGCTGTCTTGTTTTGCTAAAGGTGGATTTGTCTTAGCTTTGGCTCTGGTTCTCATTTAGGATCGTGGCTATCTGATCTTGCTGTGGCTTTGGCTATACAAACTTGTTCAATAGTAAAATGTTGACTCTGCTATATATAGGAGCTTCAATGGGTGCTCTCAAACACTTTTTTGGGCAGCTTTGTTTTGTCTCTGATTCAAGGCAGAACTATGTTGGCCTTGGTTTTTTAGTCCTTGGAACTTAGGTCTCTCATATTTTCCATCCTATCCCCAGTTTTCTACCGAGAAAGACATAACTTCACGATATCAAAATTGACTATTTTTGGCCATTTATCTTTAGTAATGGTACAACTTTAATTTGGTGCATTCGTACAGTATCTGAAGAGCACTCTCAAGCTGTTATTCAGTATTTTAGCATAAATACTACATTTAACTGCCATGCTCTAATATTTATATCAACCATAAGCATTATTAAGGTAGTTCCACATTTGTGAAGCAGAAGGAATGCTTCTGACAACTTCTTATCATAGTGGTACAATTTTGTTCGCAGTTTATCTTTTATAAACCTCCAATTTTCCAAACGTAGTAGAGACTACAGTTTGCATCTCAAATTTTGGACAAATCTGTTTAGTATTCTACAGAAAATGCATTAAGAATAAAAAAATCCCACAATTTGTAAAAAGCCCACAATTTTGTAAAAAGCTCACAATTTTGTAAAAAGCCCACAATTTGTAAAAAGCCCACAATTTTGTAAAAAGCCCACATTTTATTAAAAATATAAACAATTTGTAAAAAGCCCACAATTTTGTAAAAAGCCCACAATTTGTAAAAAGCCCACAATTTTGTAAAAAGCCCACATTTTGTAAAAAGCTCACAATTTGTAAAATGCCCACTCTTATTTTCTTTTTGCTTATATATTGAGCTCCCATTGAGTTCAACAAGTCTTGGGTTTTCTACACCATTGAGAGAGATTTATTGTTTTCTTTATAGGATAATTTTCATCAATGGAAGAAAACATTGGAGTTGGAAAAAAAATTCAAAAGGGTGAAAGGGGTGATGGCAAAGTTTATTGCCCTTGTAAAAAATGTTGTATGAGAAATAATGTTAGAGTTTTAATAGCAACAGCAACAGTGCATTGTAGGAAATATGGGCACATTGATGGTGGATCGAATGACTATCGTCCCATTGTAATTAATTATCTATCTTCATTTTGATTATATCGTAAAATTTTATATTATTTTAATATTTTTTATATGCGCACTAATGTTTAATTATTAATGTTTGTAATTTTCATAAAGGCACAGTTGCCCCCCAACTTTTTGCAGATGATCAACCAACTTCCACAACTAAATAGTAGTAGATTAGATGATGTTGCACCAGTACAAGAGAATATTGTAGCAAATATTAGTATTGGAAATGATGTTGTACAAGGTGAAGAACATGAAGCGAATGATGAAGGTAATTTTAATGATCCCATGGAGGTATATCATGATGACAGTAATGAGACAATTCACATTAATGATGGGACAAATCAAATGCTCCAAGACTTGTATGGTGAGTCAGATGATGATGGTGGAGATAGCAGTGACGGTATTTATGATGTACCTTTGATTGAAAGGTCAAGTGAACGACTTTTTGAACACTCAAATGCAACTCTTCTCTCTGCTACATTGTTGCTAGTGAACTTAAAGGTTATGAGTAATTTGTCAAACAGATGTATGACACAACTCCTAAGGTATGCAATATGTATATATGATCACATATATGTAAATGTCGATTATTTTCCCTTTTTTTAGTTGTAATAAATGTGTAAAATAATAACTTATATATATATATATATATGTATATATATATATATATATATATATATATGTATATATATATATATATCAAAACCGGCCGGTCAGGAGGGCTACCGGTTGGAACCGGCCTTGCAACCCGGTCAATAGCCTATTCTCACCTATTTTGGCTGGTTAACCTGACCTAACCGGCCGGTTAAGTACAGAACCGACATAAACCGGCTGGTTCCGTACTTAACCGAGCAGTTAGGTGCTCCTCCATGAGTTGCAAATTCCTCAGTGTCTCCTCCATGAGATGCAAATTCCTCTATTATACTAGCAACAAACTTTTCTAACAACTCATACTCAACACCTTATAGCAGCAAAAATACACATGATGACTGATAAATACAAGGCTGGTTAGCATAAAATCCCTGGCAACATGCAACTCATCAAGTGTACTTGTTGACAATTTCTGTTCTCAAAACAATTAGCAACAACCTTATTTCACACTCAGCTAGGAACTGTCAGACCCTCTCTCTCTGCTCACACATAACAGCAACATAAATACAAAACCTTCCTTTCACACAGCATATAAGAAATTTTATCATGGCATCAAGACTGATGCAAATGGTCTAACGCCACTCAAGGGACAACAACATACAACCTAATGAAAATGTGACTGGCAATAATAAATTGACCACTACAAAATTCCCGCTTGGAAATGCACTAAACTGGCCACTGAGTTTTCTGGGTTTTAATGAATTTTTTCAATGATAAATTTCGTCAAACACATTGTGAGTAGACTACTGAAGTTGTAATGCTCTCTTAACTTGTTACAAATAGCACTAATAGTGGGTTTCATAAACCAATTCAATACCTTTAAGTGTTGTAGATGTTTTTCTAGAAATTTATTGCCAAGCAAACATAGATAATGAAGAATACAAGATCTTCAAAATGTTGGTCTAATATATATATATATATATATATATATATATACTAAACCCATAATTTTCTTTAAGGCTGATACAATGAATTGACAATAGATCTGAGCAGGGACAGATTATATATTATAATATTAACTGAGCAATAAAACACTGTGAATAATATAAGAGAAACCTGATACATTACTTCAACAAGTTTGCTTATGTATTTTTCGATGATATGTATTGCATTTGGTGCCATTTTGATATATTCACCTTTGCATGGTATATAAATGAGCAAAATTTTCATATTTTGTCTCTATTGGCTTGGAATCATGGTTGCAAATCTTAAAAATAGTTTTCTTTTTTATTAAAAAATAATTATTTAATGTATTTTTTTTAAAACTAGTTCATTGAAATCTGACCGCTACTGGTTAGACTGGTTCCGGTTCGAAACTCGGTCCATTAGCTCCACCGGTCTGGTCACCGGTTCCGGTTTTAATAACTATGATATGTATATATGATTAAAAATATTTACAAGACACTAGTTTTTGTTTATGTTGTAGATTGTTGGGTGAATATTTGTTACCATCGCCAAATACTTTACCTCGAACATATTGAGATCTACGTGCTATTATGAAACATTTTGGAATGGAATATAACACTATATATGCATGTCGTAAATATCATACTATATATTACGGAGAACATGCATTGAAAAAAGAATGTACGAAATTTGGTACCAGTAGATATCGAACAGATCAACTAACCAAAAAGTTGCGTCAAAAGGTTCTTCGTCATATTCCCATAATTCCGCATTTGCAGTGAATGTTCAGGTGTAACAGCATAGCATAGTTTATGGATTACCATTCAAAGAATAGAAGTGGATATGGTGTTCTTCAAATTCCTACAGATGGTTTTGCATTTAGAGAAATTGAGGAAAAATATGTAGATTTTAAAAATGAACCTCGTAATGTCAGGCTTTCATTGGCAGATGATGGTGTTAATCCATTCAGAGAGCTTAGATCTACTTACTCAGTGTGGCCTATTTTCATTATCAACAATAACATTCCTCCTTGGATGTCAATAAAGAGGGAGCACATAATGTTGACCATGATTATTCTAGGTATTTGATACATTATTTCTTTGAATGTAACATTTTCATTTCTCTCGTTGTTTGCATAAATATATATTTTATTTATTTACTTACTTATATATACATATATCATGGTAGTAATTATTATGTACCGTAATTTTGAACAATTAGGTAAGTACCAGGTCAAAGATATGAATGTATATATTGAGCCTCTTATCGATGAGTTAATACAATTATGGAATGGCATCACTATGTATGACATCACTAAACCAATCAAGAAGAAGAGATTTCAATGTCGTGGAATGCTTGTATGGACAATTCATGATGCCCCAGGACTAACACATGTTTGTGGTATGTAATATTTCATTGCACTTTAATATAATACATAATTATCTAAATTAGATATACCATACTGCATGTTTTAAAAATGATCTCATAGTATATTAATTGTTATTGATCCATCTATTGTAGGTCTTCAAACAAAGGGTAGATTTGCATGTCCAGTTTGTGGCCCTAAGATGAAGTATCGTCATTCGCCAGACTTAAGAAAGATGGTATTTGATGAGTTTAGGCACTTCCTCCCTAGGAACCATAAGTATTGTACTACTGAAAAACATCTTTTCAATGATAAAGAAGAAACTAGATTAAAACCATGAAGAATGACACCTCAGTTGTGGATGTTGGAATATAACAGAATTAATAATCGTCGAGCAGCTGGTACGTAATGTGTGTGTATATATATATATATATCTATATTATTTGTTTATGTAATTTTTGGAATTTTTGTTTTAACTAATGAATTTATTTTATTGTATTTTATAATTAATATTGTTCTGATTTATTTTATTCTTTGATATCAAGGTCATCGTCGCCGTGAAGGTACTAATATTGTACTTCCACCTGGAATGAAATGTTATCCTTCTCAATTCGCGAGGTTGCCCTACTATGAGGAACTAAAAAATGTGACAGAAATGTTATGGCGAACCATAGATGGTGCACATGAGAGAGATAAAATTGACAAAATTTGTGCTGACATTGAGAAATCAAATCATGCAATGAAAAGTGTGATCGACGGATCAAATAACAATGGAGGTCGAAATTATAATAATATTCCATGGTTATTAACAGAACAACAAAGCAATGATGTAAAAGAGGTCGTTAGAAGAATTAAATTTCCAACATGTTTTGCTTCAAACATAAATAATATCTTAATGAAGAAAGGTGACTTCAGTGGGGTGAAAACACATGATTGGCATACCTTTGTTAAGGTAATTTTTTTGGTATACGTTTTTGTATGTTATTGCTTGAATACATATTTTAAATTTTCCTTTTTTCTATTTAATTTGGAAACCAATAACGATTCATTTTTTATTTTTATAGTATGTTCTACCTGTATCTCTCCCAAACGACTTTGACAACAATGTCAAACAAGTTATATATGGTCTTAGTAAATACATGAGGTAAGTAGTTTTGATTTATACGCAAAATCTAATTGCTACAATTTCTTTTCGTACTTGATGAAATGATGTATTAATTTAATTGTAATGAAATATATATTATGTTTCATTGAAATAACCTTGCGTAATTATTTGCAGATGGTTGTCATTGAAATAAATCCATCAAGATGAAATAAAGTATTGGAAGAGAGAAATTCCTCGGCTAATGTGTGAAATGCAAAAGTATCTACCTCCAACATTTTTCAATGCACAAGAACACTACTTGATACACCAAGTTGAGGAGATTGAAATGTGTGGACCAGTACACACAAGGTCAATGTGGATGGTTGAGAGGCACCTAAAATCCTTGAAGGCTTTGGTTAGACAAAGAGCACGAACTGAGGGTTTTATGGTGGAGGGATATGTGGTATATCAATCCATGGTGTATATTAGTCATTATCTTCCTAAATTAGCTGTGCCAGCCATGAAAGTGGTGGATTGCATTTGGGATGTGAACTCCATCAAAAAATTTGAAGTGGAGCACCTGTTGGGAAAAGGTAGAATGAAGAAAGTGAGAGGTAAAAGATTTATTATGTATAATACTTATAATGCTTCATTTTTTTACATCATGTATATGATCATTATATTCATTTAGTTCTTATTCTTTCATAGTTTATTAATTAATATAATTTACCATGGTTATAAGTAATATTTATTAATATTGGTGAATTATTGTTTTTTTTATTCAGGTGCTCAAGATTATGAGGCACTACTTTTATACATTGCAAACAATCTTGAGTGGATGAGTGAATGGATTGAAACATGTAAAGAACATAACGAAGGTAGGTTATCATGGAAAATACTGTCTGAATTGATTAGAGAAGCGTATTGTAGTGGAGATGGGAATGTTATGGATAGGGAAATCGATTTAGCATATGGTTTGAAAGATAGAAAGGTAAGCAATTAATTGACCTATTTTATTCATTACTTATTTTATACTATATTTATAATGTGACAAGAAGTTTGATTTTTCAGTTAATTTTCATGCTGTGTAAATTATATGTTTAATTATTAATTGAGAATGCATCTTTTTCATGTTTGGCATATTGTAGTTGAAACACCACAAGGCTATGTGGTGCAATGGTCATCAATTTCGCGTTAAACAGTTGGATGATAACAGGAAAACTTCTGATAGTGGGATAACTGCAGTATTCCAGGTCACTAATGTTTCCTCCAGGAGTGACAAACATCCTCGAGAATCTGAAAATAGATATTATGGGTTCTTAGATGATATAGTTGAGTGTGATTTTAATTCCTTCAAAATATTTTTGTTTGACGTCAAATGGTATAGGCTACGAATGAATGTACATGATGATGATAGAACACTTATTCAACATGAAAATGGATTTCCAATGGTTAAAACATCGTAATGAACCCCAACTAATTCAATGTGGTGAAAATATGGACTTTGATGATGATTAGGAAAACAAGCCAGAGCATTTTGGCAATATTGAAGAAACTGAAGAGGTTTCCTGTGATCGATTGAATCAACTCAGCCATAAGAAATCTACTGCAGGCTGGTTTGTATCAGAAGGAGAGTCGGTTTTGCTTTCCCATGATGATGGATGCTGCTCTTTTCATGATATAGCAAATTCAAAGGTGTGGAGGTTTTAATTATTGTACTTAATTTTGGGGTTTATGGGTGTTATAATTTATACATTTTGGGATTTTCTATTAGAAATATGGAAAAGCCTAGGGGTTAGATTATTCTCATGGTTTAAATTTCTATATTTGAAATAAAATTCACCAATTTCTATTTAAAAAATTGATTTTCCTAAATATTTGATGTAGTTTAAATAGGATTTAGTTCATTTCAAAAACTGTTGAAACTATGATTTGGATTTCAAGAATATTTATGCACTCTTTAAATTTTCCCTTAACATAAAGGGCAGTTGATGTATGAGTAATACTCAGTATTGTTTTTTTCCAATCTCCAGAAGAAGGCCGAATATAAAGCTCCATATGGGCTTACCCCAAACATGTGGGGTGATTGTTGGTTGATCAGAGCAGCTGGTTCAGATGGTCGCTCTGGTAAATATGTTGTGGCAGCATCTGCAAGTTGTACATTGGACTCAGGTTTCTGTTCATGGGAATTTTATAATAAATAAATTATGGCATTCCATACTGAATCAGAGGCCTTCACTTCAACGTCCAATACCATCTCTCCAGTTTTGGTAGAGAGGGATGTGTCGGGGAGAAATTTTGACTTTGCAAATGTTGTGCCAGAGAATCAACACTGGTGGTACAGGCCATGTTGACCTCTTATGGTATCTACTGCCAGTGCCCAAAAGACAGTTAATATTTATGATATTCGTGATGGAGATCCTGTGATTTCAATGTTTTTGTTTTGAAAGTTTAGGTTTCATAGTAAATCATCAATGCGTCGATCTTGTGACACTTTTGTACGACGTCGATATTGCAACAGTCTAGAAACATCATAAGAGCGACAACATAAAGACGTCAGACGAGCGACGTTCAAAACTTCAAACCACATTTCGTCGGAATTGCGACAGTTCTTCCTGGTGTCAGTATTACGACGCTTCTGGAAAGCATCGGTCTTGTGACACTTTTGCAATACGTCGGTCTTGTGACACTTTTGTACAGCGTTGGAATTGGGACAGTTTAGACACGTCAGAAGAGCGACAATATAAAGACGTCGGAAGAGCGATGTTCAAAACATCGGATGACATTTCGTCAGAATGGTGACACTTTACAAACGTCGGAAGAGTGACGTTCAAAACGTTGGACCACATTTCGTCGGAATGGCGACACTTTACAAATGTCGAAAGAGTGATGGTTTGGGAAACATCGGAAGAGCGACGCTTGTTTGGAAGTGACGGAAAAAGTGTCAGTATTGCGACACTTTGTCAAGGCGTTGGAATTGCGACATTATGGTGAACCACATTTTGTCCGTCCTTGAACTGTCGCTCTTGCGACGACTATGTGTCGGAATAGCGACGAAGTTGCCGATGGAAATTTGGCCAAATTTTCTAGTGCTATGATGTTGCCTTTAGCGAGGGAAAGGCTTTCTTGCGTAGTAAAACAATTGGTGAAACCCAGAGGATAGGGGTTCGAGTTAAGAACCTTTATCAATTGCAGGTAGATGGCTGTGCAACTATGGCAAGCAAAGCAGAAGGAATGGTGAGCCGAGATGAGGGTGAATTGTGGCACAAGAGATTGGGCCATCCTCACCATGGCGCTTTGAAAATCTTGCAGCAGATTTCTACCGGGCTTCCCAAGGGTACACTTGAGCAGTCAGATCAGTGCAAGGGATGTACTTTGGGAAAATTTGTGAAGACCACTTTTCATGAGAAGGATAGTCGTGCCACGACGATCCTTGAGAGAATTCACACAGACATGTGTGGACCTATCTTAGTAGCTTCGAAAACAAAGCATAGGTATTATGTGATATTTGTTGATGACTTTTCTCATAAGTGCTGGATCTTCTTCATGCAGAAGAAGAGCGAGACATACTCAAAGTTCTGTGAGTTCAAGGCGCTGGTTGAGAAAGAGTTGGGGAAGTAGGTGAAAGCTCTAAGGAGTGATAATGGTGGTGAATTCATCTCTGGTGAATTCAAAGAATTTTGCAGTGCAGAAGGAATTCGAAGAGAACTCATAGCACCTCATAACCCACAGCAGAATGGGGTCACAAAGAGAAAGAAGAGAATGATCGTGGGTGCTGCACAGGCGATGTTGCATGATCAGGGCCTTACCATACACTTGTGGGCTGAGGCATGCAACACTGCGGTTTATGTGCAAAACCATTGTCCTCATAGAGTACTTGGCATGAGTACACCCGAAGAGGCATTTTCTGGTAAGAAGCCTGATATTTATCATTTGAAGATTTTTGGCTCACCTATTTACATTCATGTGACGAAGGATGCCAGGAAGAAGTTGGAGCTGACCGCAGAGGTTGAGATATTTGTGGGGTACACAAAAACAACCCACAACTATCGTGTGTGTTTTCCAGAAAGTCGAAAGACTGTTGTGCGATGGGATATCAAATTTCATGAGGAGAAATCCATGAAGTTGTCACTTGAGAGGGAGCTACACTTGCATGCAGATGAGGAGCTACTAGTTCCTAAAGATGAGCCTCAGGATGTGGATTAGCCACAAGAGGAGGTTCATGGAGTGGAAGAAACCACTCATGCAGCGCCAAACATCAGAGGGCAGAAGTGCACTACAGAAGCTGAGCTTCTGAATCTTGATGCAGTGAAAAATGTAGGAGCACCTACATCACAGCGCAGACAGAGAGAGTCACCTGACCAATTTACTGGATACATGGCTCTGATGAGAAAGTGTATCATGACAGAACCATCCTCTTTCGAGGAAGCTATGCAAGACCCTGCATGGGTAGATGCCATGGTGGAAGAGTATGATTCGATTGTCAGAAACAGTGCACGGGAGATTGTCCCAAGGCCGGAAGGGAAATCAGTGGTAGGTTCGAGATGGATCTAAAAAGTGAAGCAAGCTGCTGATGGGAGCATCGAGAAGTACAAGGCAAGATTTTTTTCCCGGGGCTTCTCACAGATAGAGGGGATAGACTATGAAGAAACCTTTGCACCTATCGCAAGGTATTATTCCATATAGACCATCCTTGCTCTCTCAGCGTAGATGGGTTGGCACATTCATCAGATGGATTTGAAGACTGCGTTCCTCAACAGATTCATTGAGGAGGAGGTGTACATAAAGTAGCCTGAAGGATTCGAAATCTCCAGCAGTGAGTCGCATGTGTGCAGACTCAAAAGAGCATTGTATGGGCTAAAACAAGCACCTCGTGCTTGGTACACACAGATAGACAGTTATTTCATCGAACTTGGATTCACCAAGAGTGAGGCAGATCTGAACCTATACCAGATTGTGGTGGAGGGTAAGTTGCTGATCATTGTACTTTATGTAGATGATTTGAAACTAACAGGTGATGAACTGTTGATACACTCATGTAAGGCAGATCTTACAAAGGAGTTTGAGATGAAGGACTTGGGCCTCCTTCATTATTTCCTGGGATTGGAAATTTGGTAGCGGAAGGGTGGACTGTTTGTGTCTCAAGGCAAGTATGCCTGGGAGATACTGGGGAAGTTCAACATGCAAGGCTGTAAGCCTATCGACACTCCTCTTCATGGTGGTTGGAGGAAAGAGGATGCTACATCAGCAGAGGTAGTGGATGCCACTGTTTATCGATAGTTGGTTGGTTCGCTCATGTATTTGGTCAATAGACGTCCAGAAATATGCTATGTTGTTAACCAGCTTTCACAAGCTATGGTTAAGCTTACCAAGCTCTTTTGGAAGGCAGGCAAGCATGTCTTGAGGTATCTTAGGGGCACATATGGATATGGACTGTGGTACAGACAATTGGATGAGTTGAAGCTACATGGCTTCATGGATGCAGATTAGGCAGGGAGCCCAATGGACAGAAAGAGCACATCTGGAGGGATTTTCAGTATCGAGTCTACAACAGTTTCTTGGTACAGTAAGAAACAGAGATCTGTGGCACCCAGTTCAGTGGAGGTCGAGTACATGTCAGCATGTTTGGCTGCATGCGAGGCTATATGGATGAAGAAGATCCTAGTTGGGTTGTTCAGTTCACACTTAGATCCTACTGTGATATATTTTGATAATCAAAGTTGCATTAAACTCTTGGTTAATCCAGTATTTCATGATAGATATAAAAATATTGACATCCAATACCATCATATCAGAGATTTTGTGTAGCGGAAGATCATGTTGCTTTCTTACATTCCTACGGAGGATCAGGATGCAGATATTCTGACAAAGGCACTCACCAGGAGCAAATTCGAATACCATAGAGACAGGATCGAGGTGGTAGATAATCCCTATCTTTTTGAGATTCAACAAGATGATGAGCTTAGTGAAAAGAGTTGCCTTCTCTAAGTGGGCCCGCAGGCCATTTTTGGTGCAAAGTCTATTTTTAGACATGTCGATCATATTCTATGAGTTGCAGGATGCTATTTGTGGATGGTTGGTCAAGTTGGGAAAATAGATGGACTTCTATTTTTAGAAATATTGGGCGGAGTCTATTTTTAGACTACCAGTCTAAAAATAGATATGTTGAATATTATTAGCTCTTAATATTATTTGGGCTCTAAACATTATCTTATTCTCTTGGAGCACTTCAGTTAAGTGCACAGATGTAGCACAACAACTGACATAAGGAATTATGCTATTCTTGAGGGTTTACTGGAACTAATGCATGAGGACTTCAGTTAAAACTCATGTGACAGAGTTTGGTGGAGTTATAGAGGTAGTTGGTGGAGTTGTATTCAATTTAACTCAGTTAGACTCAATTGAGCTAGTTGTATCTAGTCTAACTAATTGATACACTAGTGAGAGTGGTGTGAATTAATTAGTAAATTAATTCACTAAATAATAACTCATTAATAAACTGAAGAATACATCATTTAACTACAGTGCATGGCAGTTTCAGTGGAGACCATTGGAGAGGTAGGTGAAAGAGCAAGTGTGACTATCAGTTGTGACTATAGTGATGCATTGATTGCATCCAACACTCAGTGGAGATGCAAATGAGGATTGCGTAGTGCAAACCAAGTGGATTCGAGTTCATTCAGAGCCATTCTTCAGCAGGGATAGCTCAGTAGAGGCACACTAGCAGGTGGCAGATATCGGTGCATGGATTTTCTAGATCGGACCTGTTAGTGTGCAGCGATTGTATTGTACTGAGAGCTTGAAATGTTCAGCTTTGTATGAGGATTTTTACATGATATCTACGACATATATTATATACAGATAGTTTGGGTTTTTAGCTTCAGGATTTCCCGTTAAACAACTGTGTTAATGTGTGTGAATTTTTATGGTTTCATGTGTGCATTGCAATTGATTTAATTTCCGCATGTGATGATCAATGGTGGAATAGATTTTGTATTTTGCAGGAAGTTAAAATAGTGTGTGATCAGGAGAATCTTGGATATATAACACATAAGTTATATAATTTCTACACAGGTAAATAATATATATATTTACTTTTCAAGTTGGAATAAATTATTTTGTAGGTTCCATCTATGTCTTCATGGGTGTGCCCCACACCAAAGAACCCAACCTCAATAGTGACGAAGACATCATGTGCAGTTAAAAGTGATATAAACATGAAAAGATAACTATTCTTATTATCACTTGCTGCATTGTCCAATTGTAACAACAAATGTGGAGGAAGAGGTTTAAAATCAACATTTTGACTTTTTGATCTTCCATGAGATATAAATCATCCTTGTACACTTGACATTTTGAGTAAACAGATGTGTCAAGTAATGCATTCATAAGTGGGTTTCTTGAACTTACACTCTAATAAAGTATATCTCCATACATATCAATTTGTGTGAATTCAGGGCCCCTTAAGCACTTTGCAAGGGATGTAATGGTAAATTGTGATCTCATATGTACAAATGGAAGGGAGAAATGACCAAAACCACTTTTCTTATTCCCATGTGTTAGCATACCTATCAATGAAAAACCTAAATGTGTTCCTACAATAGATTTTGATTTGACAAGTAGCTTTGGGATTGAAGTCTTTGTTTTGTCCATTTTATCATGTATAATGCTCAAATACTCCTTTGGAAATTTTTGTGACATAATTCTATGGGCATAGTAGCAATATCTTCCACACATAACAATATTGTTATGTTTGTTTAGTCTACCTCGTTCCTTTTCTTCCAACTCTTTTGTAGTCACTAAATTCATTTGTTCTTTCAACACAATACATTCACTGCATTTATTGAAGTTAGTGTTCTTTGAAAATGCCACATATCGAAAATTAGTATTCCAAACATTGCTCATTGTTGATTGTGACATTGGTGGCTAATTGAGATTTTGAAGAGCCTCATTGATCTATTTTGACAAAGAATTTTCTGTATAAGTCGAAGGAAGCAATCTTAAAGAGGCAGATGTTCCATCTTCTTCAAGTTTAAGTGTTTTTTTTGGTAAAAATATGAATTATCTATTACAAATCTATGCAATATTTCTATGGATTCTACATTTTGTGCTTGTGTTTTGCATGTGTTGGTGCTACTATGAATGAATTTCATCTATCCATGTTGGAAATAATGCTGGTAGTTATATAATGTGCTTTTAGGAATGTTATATAACTTACACCATGCTTTCTTACAAACAATATTCCCATTAAACCTCACATCCTTTACTTTTCTAGTAATAGGTGGTAGGCCATGGCCATGGCTTATTGACACGATTATGCTTGAAATGAGTGAATTCAAGACAAATTCCTTAATACCATTTTTATTTATTTGTATCGTACACCTTCTAGCACCTGCAATGGCCTTCCTATCAACATGTTGAAGACAATATTTTCTACAACATACATATGCTGCCAAAAGTCAAATTTCATTCTCTTCATTTATTTTTGTTTGACATTTTGCAATTTATTTTGTCTCCATAACTCGTTTAATCCTTTTATATGTCCTTGTTATGTGCATATCAACTGAGTTTCTATATTTTCCATTACAAAGATCCCCATCACATTTTTTTAAGGGATTTGTGTCCTCTATAACATCCGATATCACAATTTCCTTAGGTGGTTCCATAAAATTTTCCTTTACCCTTAATATCTCACCTTTTTTGTACACCAACTTATTTATTGGAAATCTAACCAAATAATGTGTAGACTTATCCCTAATTCTGAATATTTCACAATTTCTATCTATCTCTTCTAAAAAAGCACCAAATTCAATTTCACATAGTGTTTCACCCTGAATAATGTCGTCCTCACATACATTGAATAACATTTCTTTGGAAATGCAGATGCTCATTCCCATGCATTCATATGTAAGAGAAACCTTTTTACATATGAATCTAACCCTATCTTGGGGAATATGTATGGAATGATCATAACAGTGAGGTTCCAAATCTCATTATGGACAAATCTCATAAGATTCCAATGCACCCCCTAGTGTATGCTCAATTTTTTTTGGATGTGGTGGAGGAGCATCATGTTTTAACACCTTCTCAATTATAACCACTATGCATCCTTTCTTTACCATCTTTCCATGCAATTTATGCCCAATCTAAATACTGAATCTAGAGCCTATTGGAAAATCAAAGTAGTTATATTAGGGTTTTATTCTCTAATCTTGATAATTACTTATGAGTGTGTTAGATTATTTTACTTATTTATTATATTATATTTCATCAAGAAATTACCATATTATGTGTGACTGAATATCACAAAACAAGAGACACAATATGTAGGCACAATTCCAGGGTAAAGCCCCCCTTGATGGGAAAACCCATTCAAGATAATTCTCCCTTTCAAAATTATTCTTTGAGACTCTTCATCCTAGACATATACCATACCTTACCTCTAGACAAAGTCAGCCTCCCAGATCTCCGACCCCTTTCCAGCAACTTCAACTAGGCAACAACTTCTAGCAACAGATGGTTTTCAGTAGCAGAAAAACTTGGAAGACATCGATATCCTAATCCAGGGCACGAAACAAAGAGATAAATAGGCACCAAAATTTCTTTTTTCTTCTTCTCCTTAGACTTCCCCAAACTTTCACTTATTTTATCTTTCTGACAACAGACTTCGAAATTATCCATCTACTCTTGAGATATCGAACTAGCTTGAGAGATATGATCCAAATGACTTCGAATTTATTCCTTTTATAGGCTCCAAGTGAGGTAGAATAGGTGTCTCTTAGGCTGAAATGATCCCCTTTAGGCCGAATTGGTATGGAGGTTACATAATTCATATTCAACTCAATTCGTAACCGATTTACATGATTCAAAATCCAAATAAGGGTCTCTTTGAATGTAAAATGACTCTATAAAATTAATATTAACATAGGATTCCACAATGGGTAGTTTGACTAATATAATGATGACCCAAGCATGTAACCCATGCTTTAATAAGTCATTGTTACAATAATAAAATTCTTTTCTTTATTATTTTTTCAAGTACATTTCATAATGAATTCAATACATTAAATTAAGACTGAAATTAGTTACAATTTCCAACACTCTCTATTAACTAGGGAGGTATTTATCATATACAAATACAATAGAAGATCTCAAACTATATGAAACAATGAAGACATTTAGGCACCGCAATGCCATGGACTAGATTCCTAACCAAGGAAATATATCTATTGGTCTCTCAACAATTTAGGCATCACAATGCCACAAATTAGATTCATGTCTAGGGAAATCTATCCAAGTGTGAATAAGGCAGAATCAAGCTCTCAACCCCTTTATGTACCATCAGAATTACTTTCTAACCACCCACCTAGGGACCTAGGTGTGTATCAATGGTCAGAGCTCTATGACCCACACCACCATTCCCGTATTTGGACCCTAGACATCAACACAAAGTGTCGACCATATGTCCTCCCATATAAAGCTTCACTTGCAAAGCCTCAACAAATCTCTTCCATTTCCTTATCATTAATACAATCAACAATGTCTACCAAACCCAACAAGTTTCTCAAATATTCAAACTTCTTATTCGGAAGAGCCTTTGTTAGTATGTATTCTACATGGTCATTTGTCGAGACATACTCCAATTTCATGGTCCCATCCTACATCGAGTTCCTAATAAAGTGGAACTTATTATTGATATTCTTTGTTCTAGCATGACACATGGGATCTCCATACATCTTAATAAAAATTTGATTGTCACAATTAATCACATTATGAACCAAAGACTTCTCAAACAAGTCTTTTAGAAAAATTCTTAACCAAACAACCTCTTTTGCTAATTCACATGCAGCCACATATTTTTACTCAGTACTACTCAACGCAATGGGATCTCACTTCCTACTCTTCCATGAGATCATAGTATCTCCCAGACTAAAACATCCTCTGGAAGTGCTCCTTCCATTGGTCTCACTGCCACCCCAATTAGAGTTTGTGAAGCCAATTAGCTTGACTTCATTACTATTATACTTTAGGAAGTGATGTATAGTTCCACAAAGATACCTCAGTATATGTTTCGTAGCTATCCAGTGATCATGATGGGGCTCCAACTGAAACTGAATAAGAATGTTTACTGCAAAACATATATCTGGCCTAGTATTTACCAGATAAATCATGGAGCCCACCAACTGTCAATAGGAGGTAGGATCCATGAGACTAGAGTCAAAGTCCCTCAAATTATTGAGATTGGTGATTATAGGAGGAGTCATTGGCTTGGAATACATCATCCCAAATTTTTGCAACAATTTGATGATGTAATTTTCTTGCCCCAAGTGTATCTCCCTAGGCCTTCCATAATTCTAGACCTAGGTAATAGTGCATAAGTACTAGATCCTTCATTTAAAATTCAACTGCCAATATAATTTTACATTCTCAAATTCTTTGCTCTACAGTAGTGATGAATAGATCATCCACATATAGTAGAATAATGACGAACTTATTATTCACAACCATTATGTATAGATTCAGATTAGCAAAAATCTTTACAAAACCAATTCTAAGTATATATGCATCCATCCTAGCATACCATGTCCTAGGTGCTTGCTTCAAACCATATCACGGCCTTCTTAAGTCTGCAAACATTAGATTCTGTTGGAACACCTAATCCTACATGGGTAGGTGTGGAATGCAAAAAGTCACAATGGAGTCCAAGTGACCTTGGAAGATGAAACCAAGAGTCACAGCATTGTACTATAAATGTACATCATGTATAATGGAAAAATAAGAAAGCCTCACGCTTATCCTTCATTGTGTGTTGAGTATCTTGTGTGTGTGTTTATTCTTCCTCATACACCATGTGTGTGCTTAACATGGTGTTTAACATGGTATCAAATCTGAGAAGTCCATAACCAACTCAACCTTGAGTGAGCCATTTGTGTTTATGGCCTGTGCATATCTGCAAAAATTCTTGGCATTTTTGCAGCACTCAAAGTTTCTGCAGCAGACATTTTGCCGCATTCAGAAATTGGCAGCATTCAAAAAGGTGTTTTGAAGAAGAGCAGCACTGCGCATCTGAAGGTTTTCATTCTGATTTCTTCCTGCAATTTCTGCCTATTAAATTTCTGCATTGAAGAGCTGCTGGAAAATAGTGTTTCAAATTTGGTTTCTGAAAGGAAAATTTCTGAGTTTTTCATTGAAAAATATCTGTAAGTTTTTGGGTTTTTAATGGAAAATATTTTTGAATACTATTAAATTCTGCAATGGAGTATATTGCTGCATATTTGGAAAAAAAAAAAATCTATTGTTTTGAAGACTAAAATTCTGCAGTTGCCCTCATTTCTGCATTTCTGGCGAAATTTCCTGCTGCTGTTTTAAAGTCTTGGTTCTCAAATTTTACTCCTCTGCTGTTTTAACATTAAATAAAAAAAAATAAAAAATAAAAAAAAAAATTGGCTTTCAACCCTCTCTGCAGTCCTACACTAAACTCCTTGGCCCTTGCATACTGTAATATATCCTTACAATTCACCCTCTCCTACCCGGCCTCACCACTCCTCACAGTGTACGCTCTCCCCTCACCAGCGCCGTCAACGTGCTCGACCCACCCTCTCACTCCCCCGTGGTGACCCATCTCTCAACCTCCGCTCCTTATTACTCCGCCTCACACGCTACGGAACTTCCTACCCTACCTCACCACCACTCTACCCACACTCCTGCTCACTCTCCCCCCCAACGCTCATACTCCACCTTCCCCTCTATACGCTCACATCTCCCTTCACTGCATTTTTTACTTTGAAATTCCCCCTCTTTTAAGTTTCTTTTTTATATTTTTAATAATACTTCCCCACCCCACCACTGAAATAAATTTCTCTTCCCATTTTTATAAATTAATCCATTTTAATTAATAATCTCCATTTTAAATTTTTAAAATTCCTTTTAATTAATTCCCATAATCTCTTTTTTAATAATCTCTTTTTTTATTAAAATTTCCCTTAGTTTTCCCACCCCTCTTCCTTTTTAATTGATTAAATTCCCCTCATTTTTAACTAATTCCCATTTTTAATTAATTTTTAATTAATTATATAAAAAAAAAAAACAGCAAAGAGAGAGAGAGGAAGAAGAGGAAATGAACAAAAGAATTGAAGAAATGGCATGGACTATACTTAGAGAAAAGTGAATTTGACATTGTGTGATTTGTGGCATAAGGGTGATTTTTTGCAAGAGATTTACATGTGAAGACATTGAAGATTGGTCCTCATTTTGAAAACAACTCTTTTGAAGAAAATTCAGCTGCCTTAAAGGCCTCTTGCACAATAGTTTTTACTGCACATTTTCGCTGCATATTGTATTGAACTGACATTGTATTGCTTCTTCATAGTTGCAATCAACACATTTTGTACTTTTAGAATTTCTTGGAGTCATTTGTAATTTTTGAAAGAAAGTCGCATCACATTGTAAACGGGTGCATTTTTGGTTGAAGCCGACACCCTTTATTTCTTGAGCCTGATTTGTTGAGAAAAATGGATAAAATCAATAAGGCATTAGAGTTGTTGAATAACCTCATTCATTCCAATGTTGATGACATGATAAAAATGAGCAAGAATGCTCTTTGTAACATTCAAAGTTGTTTGCTAGATGCACAAGAAAATATTGAGTTTTTGCAGTTTGAATCTCAGCTTCAACAAGATGAACTTTAGCAAAAGAGTCACCATTCTGAACCTGTTTCTGTTCAGAAGATTGAGAAAGACTCCCATCAATAGCAAGTCAGTAAAGTTGAAGTTGATTCACATTCAGTTCCTTGTACTAGAGCAGATGTACATGCAGATGCAGCAGTTCAACCTGCACTTCTCAAGATCGTCATCAGACCTTGGGAAGAGCTTGTCCATAACAAGCACCGAACTGGTCTTGGATATGACAAGGATGTGTCCTTTCATATTCCTGACTACACCAAGCCCATCATATTTCAGAGTGCCAAATTCCTGTATGACACTTCACCTGCAGATGTTCCAGATCCTGCTCCACAACAACAGATTGTAAAATGCCAACACTGTGATCGAGTTGGCCATATGAAAGATCACTATTTTGATCTTCATCCATGCAAGTACTGTGGTTGGCACACACATTCTTCAGAGAGATGCTTCAGAAACAAGCCTCCTGCAAGAACCAAGATTCATCTTGGATGGATTGCTTCTTGGCAATGGGCACCAGCAGCCAAGAAGATGTTTAAGTCGCATGTTAGAACATGTTCACGGATATTGAACAAACTTGCAGTTGAGTTTTCGCCATCATCTCACCTTTTCCCTAACAGGGGGGAAAATGGTGGTCATGTACAAGCTTTGACGACATATCAAGCAAGCCTGAGCCACAATCTCTCATTCCATGTTCAGATTTGTAGCCAGAGACACAATAGTTCAAGCAAGCCTAAGCCACAATTCGTCATTCCAGATTCAGAGATGTAGCCAGAGACACAGATGCCCATGAGCATGCCTTCGGTTAGTGGACAACCTTAAACCATCATCTTTGGTTGGTGGATAACCTAAAACCATCACAGGTAGTAGACCTCCCTTCTTTTAGGTCGAAGGTATCCCTTTCATATATGAGGAACACTTCCTTTAGCAGAAGCCTTCAGCTTCTTGCCAGCTTTGGTTGAGTTCCAAGAAATGCTTCAAAGCATTCCAGAGTTATTGGTAATCCTAAAACCATCACAGGTAGTAGACCTCCCTTCTTTTAGGTTGAAGGTCTCCCTTTTTTATGAGGGACAATTCCTCTAGCAGAAGCTTTTAGCTTCTTGCCAGTTTTGGAAGAGTTCCGGGAACTGCAACAAGTATTGCGTTCCAGTGTTGGTGGTCATCCTTAAACCACCTCATTTTTCCAACATTTCAGAGATTTGATTAAGCCCAAGTGTTGCCATGCATACTTTGCATATTTTTATTACAACTCTCTTCTTGGACTCACACATACCCCTTCGGATTAAGGGGGGATGTTGGAACACCTAATCCTACATGGGTAGGTGTGGAATGCGAAAAGTCACAATGGAGTCCAAGTGACCTTGGAAGATGAAACCAAGAGTCACACAATTGTACTATAAATGTACATCATGTCTAATGGAAAAATAAGAAAGCCTCACACTTATCCTTCATTGTGTGTTGAGTCTCTTGTGTGTGTGTTTATTCTTCCTCATACACCATGTGTGTGCTTAACATGGTGTTTAACAGATTCCATGCTATTAACTTTAAATCCTTTCTATTGTTCGATGTACACTTCTTCATCAATGGTACCATTCAAAAATGGGATATTCACATTTTTTTGATGGATATTACATTGTATTGTAGCAGCCAAGGAAACAAAAAATATAATAGTAGTGTACCTTGTTTTAGGTGAAAATGTCTGTTCATAATAAAGGCATTCCTTTTGAGATAAACCCGCTTGCAGCAAATCATGCTTTATACTCATCTATACTTCCATCAACTGCATGTTTGATCTTATAGATCCATTTAGATGTGACAACCGATTTTCCATTAGGTCTAGGAACGATTTCCAAAACCCAATTATTCATGATGGATTAATTTTCTTCCAAACCTTTTGATGCACAACTTCCTTGAATGTAGATGGTTCGTCTTCTATCAATTTTGTCATATATGTAGCATAACCAGAATATATTTTCAGTTTTTTTGCTTTCCCTAAAGGTTCTTACAGCTACATGCCCTTCAACATCTCCCAATGTAGCTTTCAACCAATTTGGCCTCTTTCTTGTGGTTGGGATGACCTTCGATTGAATAATCTCACTTGGTCCTTCTTCTTCAAGATTTTTAGTAGATTTTTCATGATGAACGTTTTCTTCTTCAAATATGGGAACTTCTTCGTCATTAGAATCAATAGGAATATCCTTTTATTTCTTATATTCTTGATTCTCTTAAAATATGCCATCTTTTCTTACTTCAATATATCTTCCTTCGTTGATGTAGATTCTATATGCTTTTGAAGAGATACTATATCCAATGAATATTCCCTTGATACTTGTAGAGTACAACTTCTTTTGCTTATATTTCAAAACATGGATATATGTTGGACTTCCAAATATTTAGAGGTGATCCACACTCATATTCTTTCCTATGTATACTTCTTCAGGTTTTGTACTATCAAGACCCTTATCACGATTTATATTTTGAATGTATATGACTCTCATCATTACCTATCCCAATGAGAACTTTGGTATATATTGATCAAGGAACATAGTTCGAATGACTTCTTCAATTGAAGTATTCTTCCTCTCGGCCAATCCATGTTGTTTTGGATAATAGGGAACAATGAGATCCCTCTTAATACCTAATTATTTATAATATGCAATCAATTCCTTAGAGGTGTATTCCCCACCATTATCAGTGTAAAAAACCTGGTGGAAATTCCATGTAATAAAGTTAAAATAATTGCCACGGTTGATGGGACACTTATTCCAAGTTGAATGTTGGGAAAAACATCTTAGTGTGGATGTTCACATGGTTTATTATGGCTAAGGAAATTGGAAAAGGCTATGGCTAAGGAATTTATGAGGTAACAAGTAATTTTGGCACATTTATTTATGAAAAGAATGGAAATTAGGAGAAAAGGGAGATGAAAGGACATAGGTTTCATGTGAGGAGAAAAATGAATGAAAATATGGAAAATGAAGAAAATAGAGGTCGCATCTATAAAAAGGCTTCTGACGATTAGCTAGTACCTTTTGTTAGTGAATTTTTGGAGCTATCTCATTATTTTCTCTCTCTCTCTCTCTCTCTCTCTCTCATACTCTTGGATACTTATAATTTTCTTACAAAACTCCTAGAGAGTGTGTATACTTGCTGATTTGGAGAAATAAAGCAAAGGAAGAGTAAGAAATCATAGGTGGACATCAGAATTAGCATCTACAACAGGTTTTGATTGCAGGTACTGAGTTGCATGTATGTTTTCCCCATTTGTATTGGCATCTATGGTGTATGCATGTGGATTTTCATAGTATTTCCAT
The DNA here is from genome assembly GCA_034641835.2 of Pinus albicaulis. Lineage (NCBI taxonomy): Eukaryota > Viridiplantae > Streptophyta > Pinopsida > Pinales > Pinaceae > Pinus > Pinus albicaulis. The sequence goes on from CM076583.1 coordinate 929,477,045, forward strand.
TTCCTAGATAAACATGGTGTTGTGGGTATATTTACATTGATCATTTTCTAGTTGGTTTTCATGATTCCTTTAGTTGTGGGTTGAGTTCTTAGTTCGTGGAAGCCTTTGTTGGACAAATGATCTAGAATCTCGATAGAAAACTATGGGTTAAGGTATTAGTCTTGGAAGCCTTGGTTGGAAAAATGCTCTCGAAGCCCTAAGTGAGTTGAATTACTATTCATGGCAGCCCTAGTTGGGAAAACACTCTAGAAGTCCTATAAAAGTTGGGGTTGAGTTACTACTCCTCGAAGACCTGGTTGGAAAAAACACTCTGGAGCCCTGGAACATCTTGGATAGAGACCAATCCCTGATGGTTGTGATATCCGACAATGAGGTGGAGTCACTAGTTGAGGGTTGAGGTGGTTTGGCCTCTTGAAGTCCTAGATTGTTTTTTATTGATGTGTTCGATGATATCCCACATTCATTCTTAGAATACGGCACAAGGGTGATTGGCTGAAGTGAGACTTGGCTTAGCCAATCTATGGTCAGGTGGAACATGGAAGTCCCATCTCAAGTTGGTTTTTGCATTCGATAATGAATATCTCATTCCTTTGGTATTTGGTATACAAACGTATTGGTTTATGTATGGATTTTATTTATGTTGTATCTCTTTTATTTTTTTGGTTATCTTGTTGGTTAAAAGGATGTATTTGATCAGTGATGATGTACGGATATATCCATATTTTTACTTGTAAATTAATGCATAGTGTATCTATGGTAAAATAGGTTGTATTGAAGATAATGATGTAAGGGATAAATTCTTCTTAGTGATTCCCAGATAAGTATGAGACCCTTATGTTTAAATATGTTGTTTACACCTATAGATTCAATGTTTGTGACATGTTTGACAAAATATTTTTCATGTCTAGCAGGCATTTGGTTGAGTCATTGATGATATTTTTCCTTATACATCATTTTCCTATTGCTATTTGTCATGTCTAAAATTTTCATGAAGTTCTGAGTAGTGACCAAGGCTCTAGGCTTGAAAAGGTGTCTCAAATCCTGAACCCACGGGCAAATAATTGAACATTTGGGGCCTAACCACTGGCATGTTGTGTCATTCCTACGACTATAGCCTCCAAGCCACTGGAATGTGGTGTTAGGCCTAAATATATGGATAAAATGGTCCAAAAGGTCAGTGTGACCTAGGGGTAAGAAGATTGAATGGTTTGGTTACCTCCTGGGGGTGTTGATGTTGTTGTACAAGGTCTGTATGTTGTGATTTTTGTCATTTCCACTTCCTTAAGGTCACATAGGAGGTTGAATCTCATTATAGTAGCCTCTCGTCACATGTTTACCCCAGTTGGCCAGTTACTTGCGTAGATGTGGGAAGGGGGTGTTACACAGTGGTATCAGTGCATGGTTCAACCCTTAGACTAGATGGTCAGTGTGTTGGTCATGGTTTTTTGTTTGTTTCATATGTGTTTCTCATAAATATGGTTTATGTTTTTGTTGCATCCATGTTGCGTTGGACGTGGTGGCAGTGGTGTCACCATGGATGGGTTGATGGTTTTGTTGTCAACATGTTTTCATGTCTATATGACTGATTATGTGTTGTTCATGCTTGTTTATTATCCATGCACGCTTTCTTACATATTGTTACATCTTAAATATGCATTTCTTATGTATGCTAGGTCACATATTGGTCATGATTTTGTAGTGTCTGTGTATGTTGTTTGCTTGTGTGATGCTACTTGTTGATCATGCATTGGTCATTCATGTTTGTTTATACATGTCAGTAGGTGCATGTGGTCAAGGTTGCGTTGGTATGGTTGAGGTTGTCATGCATTAGGTCATGGTGTGTATTTGGTATGATTATGCATTTATGACTAGAATCCAACTAGAGTGATGTTTATGCGTTAATATACCATGTGTTACAAGTTTTCATGTTGTTATGATTATGTAAGTCCATGTATTGCACTGATTGGTTGATCTCGTAGGATGTACCCTCCCCAAATTACACTAAGGTACTATTGATGGGAAAAATTGTATTGTTGACAACAAGGGGGGTCTCCCTAGTGAAAGGTCCCAATTAGACCTCACACCATTTGGGATAGGAGCCCCTTCTGGTATGTGGGCCTAGCTACCACCATAAGTGTTTCCACTCTTGGTTGTTAGATGAGAAGATGATGAAGCGGAGGCAAAGGTGAAACGACCAATCAGTGAAGAAAAATCAGCCCAAGATTGACGAACCACAAACAAAGATACAAGCAAGTCTAAGAAACAAAATAAAAGGGGGTATGTCATGAGTGGGATTGGTGAGCCGAAAACCAATCAAACATACATGAAAGAAAACACACCATAAGTTAATTGCAAAGTAGTTCACAATAGATCACTGGAATGGCAAGGAAAAAATAAACATTGATTTGAAAGCAAACATACATGCAACCACTGTGAATGAGTTCATAACCAATTGCATGCATGAAAGCACACATACAAACATAGTGAAGTATTAGACAACTAGTACTATCACCACAAGCAAGCATGTGAATTAGTTTCGGGAAAGAGAATATATTATTAATGCTGCTACAACTTCAAATACATATCTACAACTCGTCAAAACCCAATAGTGGAACATGGACTATTCATCTCAATGCATGATACCCAAAACCCTAACCTCGCTACCTCTCTCTCTACTTGATACCAAGAGCTGAGTGCCTCTATCTCTCATGCACCAATTCACTGTCTCCTCCTACTTCAATTGTAGAGCTAAAATTCCTTTCTTCATCTCTTGAAGTTATACATATAAGCTGAGATGACTCTTGAGTTCCCTTGACTCTTGGTCTTCCCGCCTATTGGGCTGGCTTGTGACTTGGGCCATTCGCAACCTGTGACCTAGGGTCATTTGTGACCTGCGACCCAGGGTCATCTGCGACCTGTGACCTAGGTCATCTACGACCTGCGACCTGAGGTCATTTGGGACCTGCGACCAAGGGTTATCTACGACCTACGACCTAAGGTCATCTGTGACCTGTAACATGGGGTTATCTACGACCTGTGACCTGATTTCATTTGTGACCTAGGGTCATTCCTTCTATTATTATCCTTTTGGGGAGCTCAAGCCTTGCATAACATAATGCCTTTCCCTAGTACCAGTCTTGTACGAATGGATCGGTGATAGATGTGCCATTGAACTTGTAGTGAGGTTCTTTCAAGCTTTGGAAGGATCCCCCTTTCTTGCTAGGAAAACCCTAGCTCTTCGTGCAAACCAATAGCTTCTACCTGCAGTCAAATAGAATAGGTCACATGTCTTTATGATTGAATAATAATGCTAGAGGAATATTCAATTAATTTCAAGAGTGATTCAAACAAAAGTTGTTAGCTTAGACCCCTGTGTAGTCTTTTGTCACAGCGCAGCATTATTGGTGTATGTGGTTTGCATATGATGACTCTATGCCCTTTTACCCAAGATTTATTTTTTCTCTATGGCATAACAGTAAGGAGAATCGAATAAAGCTGATTTTCACCGAGCGCACTTCTATTTACGTGTTGATTTCTTGGTCACTGCCTTGTATAATCTTTGCATGGCCTCAAAATGGGATACATCCTTGACAAAGCCAATATATGTGTATGCTCGAATCCCTCTGTTGCATCCTTGGTGTGTTCTCAACAGTGCGATTATAGGGTATCTCGCAATAGCACTTCAGTCATATGCTGTTACGTAAGCTTAATATCCTCCGTCTCCATACACCCTTGCATTAGATGACAATGCTCTTCATGAATAATACACAACGTTCCCTTTCTCATTTTTAAGGTGCCTACCACCTCCTGTGATCTAAGTGTGTGCCCACCCTATGTGGTTTGAATGTTTAAGAGTGAAACTTTGTGTCTGGATGGGCAAGGGTGCTGCCTTTGAGTGAGGTTGCACTCCTGGTGCGGAGGTCGCATAATCAGAGAGTCGCACTAGTCACGGTCTCTCTTGGACGCACTTTTTTGTGACCTTGCAACCTTAGAGAGGTCACATAGTGGCGTTGGAGTTGGGTCACATCTCCTGACCAGTGGAAAACATTATGAATTTGCGATATGAGGCCCGCGAAGTGCCTTTCTGCGACCACACATACGTATACATTTTATTGCGTGAGGCATACCTTCTCGTGAAATCTCCTAGTGCATGAGTTTCACCCTCTTGCAGCCATTGTGATTGCAATACCCAAGACTATGAAACTATGGAGGGGAGGCATGGCTGTCGAGAGCACCTTTGGATCACCATATTTATGCTCACCAGCTGGGTGTGTCTCCCCAAAGCGGATTTCGCCAGATAGATAAACAACAACAAAACAATGTGTTTGACAATATTTAAGATGTGAGATGATAGTGGACACGTATATGGAACTCGATTTCATGCTACGACTCTGGAGAGGTTGCTAGGTGCCCACTATGAATTTATGTCTAAATTTGATATGGAGGTGGACATTAAAAAGGGGAGGCCGAGACAAAATCACATCGCTACTTCGAAAAGAAAATGACATGCCATGTTTTTTTATGATGGTGAAAATTTAGGAATGTGGCCTCATGGCTTGGCCGCGCGATCAGACCACGCATTTCATGAATAGAGGTTCCAACAACGTGACTTAGCGAGGTCACCGAGTTGCAACCTGAGCTGCATTCCATGTCACTCTCTCAACATATGCGACTTTGCAACTAGTCACATTCCTCCTCTCGGGCTGGCCGCAAATGATATTCATCGGGTTGCGCTCTCTTTTATTTGTGTTTCCCGAAGTAACGCTATAGCAAGATACCATGTATGTGTCTTGTATTAACCCTTTAAGAGCTCCCTAGGTTTACATGGGGGAGAGCTTGTGGGGGAAGAGCTTGATGTCATTTAGCACACGAATCCCTTTGACCAAAATCGCCTCCCAATCAACAAGGCTTCATGACACATATGTGCCCATGTCATGCAACAGTTTACAGAAATCTATATGAGATATGGATCTTTGAGTAGTTAATAAAGTGAAAACTTTATGGGGCTGGACTTATGCCCATGTTGGCTCATGAATTTTGTTTCATAATGCACAACCATTAGAATCCTTCATCATCATTTACATCCTTGCACATTTCTTTGAAGTACGCTAGCCCTTTACAATGGTTACCATGTGAATTCTAAGGCTTTTGAATGTGTTAATATAGTCCAAAGTTGAAGGAATTAATCCTCTACCCATATTGAATGCCAACTATGTCATATGTTGAAGAATCACCATGTGTTGGAGAGGGTATCATCATGCCATGTTCAAAACCCCTTCGAAGACTTTGTGTAGCTCACATGGACAATTGGAACCTCATCTTGTAGAGTATTTTAATGGTATCGTGACAATGGACTCTTTAATGAAAAAGATACATTTTTCGATGTATACTGATAGAATCTTTGACCAATTTCCTGAAAGGAATAGTATGAGAATGAGTCAGCTCTTGGTAATAATGAGAAAAAAGAAACAAATGACAAGAAAAATAACTCATTCAAGGGGCAGCAAAATTGAAATATCCAAACTAAGACATTGTAACTTAAGTCAATTGTTTGAGAATCTCTAAGTTTGGAAACTGACTTAAACCCATATTTTCATACAACCGTTGACCACAGTAGACCTTGACACTTCATGATTCCACTGGGTAATGATTCATTCACATAGAAGGCCTTCTTTAAATAATCAGGACCATGCTCTTGGAGGGTGGGAATTAAACACAAAGCAGGGCTGGCTTACATGCATCTAGGGTTGCAAGATAATAAAGGGGCATGTAGTTCACACAAACCCTAATGCGCATGTTGAAGGGTAGAACCTAACAAGAACTTAGGGGAAAAGGCTAGGCATTGACTTTCACTGTGATGTCATGCAAATCCAATGAGAGTGCAACAACAGGAAAGAAGGCCATCCATTTGACAAACTAGGGTTTCATAATATGAACCAAACTTGAGACCTCACCTACTCAAGCCCAACGCCCCATTGATTGGTGATAACTACTAGGGAAACATATCTTTGAATCCGCTAAGGAACCTATCAATGCTCTTTGAAGTGGTAAACCCCAAACCCTAGCATATTCAAGAGATAGCAAGACAAGTGGGTGTGGTGACAGGGCTAGGAAAAATTAGGTCAGGTGATATTAATCACTGAAGGCCGAGTCGAGACCCTAATGGCTGAGAAGCAGAGGGGGACCCAGAACTTTGAATATACCCAAAATTTTGGGTGGTGTTGTAGCGGCTACAACAGGTACATTGGTTTATTTATGATTTGGTTTAGCAGACATATTATACCTTGTAGGAAGAAATCAAAGATGAATAGCAGAATGGTGGACTACTCAGATTATCCCTATGATTCATATCAGAAACATGGTGTTGGACATTCATCTAATTTTGTAGGAACACTAAGAATTGTAAAGGCATAAATAAGGAGTTGTAAGGCATATAATGATAAACTTATACAGGTACAGGAAAGGCAAGCAGAGATTAATGCATACATCCTTCAAAGTTGGTCAGAGTTGCATAATTAGGGGCCACTTAGGATAAAATATGGGTAGGAGGATGAGACCAATGAAACATGTGATAGTAAGTCTCCCGACGGTTAGAGGTCGGATATGGATGACATGGTTAGAGAAGGAATATTTTTACATATTTTGGATAGGAGAGGTGATAGACATAGGTATCATTCTAGTTCTGGTTTTGACATGCATCATAATCGTCATCATTATTATCCTTAGAAGAGGAATGAAAGGGGTTATTTTTCGGATGAGTTTAAAAAATAAAAACCACGTACATTTGGTAGAGAGATGAAGAAACCAAAGGATGTAAAGGCATGGTTTCTTTGCTTGAAGAAGTTTTTCAGATTAAATGATTACTCGAAAAATATGAAATGTAGGATAGCTACATTTAGCCTTAGAGGTAGAGAAGACATTTGGTGGGAGTATGTGAAGGATTTCAGAGATATTTTTGAGGGGGATTTGACTTGTATTGAGTTCGAAAGGCTATTCCGGAAGAAGTATATACTAGAAAGATACTACAAAACAGGAAAAAGGAGTTTTATGAGTTGAACATGGGTTCCATGATAGATGAGGAGTATAATAGTAGGTTCTTGGAGTTACTGAGATATGTGCCTTACCTCAAGGAGGAGAAGGACAAGATTCAAATATTTATTAGTGAGATGTCGATTTCATTCAGGGATAGGTTTGAGTTTGATGAGCCTATATCATTGGAGGATGCCATCTAGAAACACAATCATTCTTATGAGAAATTAAAGTGTAGATCCGAGGCAAATCAAGATTGGAAAGGTAATGTTAATAATAAAGGAAAATGGGACAAGAAGAAAGCAAGGCCTTGAGATGCAGGTAACAAGGAGAATTTTTCCCCACCTAAGAAGTTCAATACATATGATAGAGGATAGGTATTTTGATTTGAGGATTAGAATAAGGATGAAGGTTGGAAGCCTATACACTATTACACATGTGCCGAATATCATCGTAGGGAATATTTTACACAACATTGGGGTGGTAGGCCACATATATAAAATACGTAGGAGCCACATACAGTGGGAGATGTTGTCCATAACATTCCTCGAATTTATGTTGCTGTGGAAAATATGTAGGAAGATCATCAGGATTCTATCATTCAGATGGACAATAAGCTTTTTGATCAAGTTATTTATATTTTGATTGAACTTGGATCTAACTATAGTTATATTAATCCTGACTTGGTGGATAAGTGTGATTATAGTAAGGAAATGCATGAATAATATTGGTTAGTGAAGTTGGCCACTGGTACGAAGAAAAGAGAAAACATTGCGTACGATCTTGTGCATTTGAGTTAAATGGTATGCCTACAACAACACACTTGAACATATTGCCTTTGGGATCATACACTATGATATTGGGTATGGATTGTTTATATCTTCACAGGACTAAGGTAGAATGCTATGAACACTCTATTTTGTGCTTGAATGACAATGGGGAACTAAGAGTCTTACAGGGAAAGAATAAAGCCACATTAGTTATGATGGTAACAAAAATGCAGGCTGACAACAGTTGTAGGAAAGGGTGTGTACCATTTGCATTTTATATCTCTAGTGAAAAATGTTAGGTGTGTGTTATATTCTTTCTATGAATAGTCGCAAGTGCAGGGGGGTCGAATATAATTTAGTTCTGATTTGGGATCCAGGGGAAAAATCTCTGTGTATATATGTTTTATGTTTTAAGCTCTTGCTATTTTTATTTTCTGTTTTTTAAGAAATCGTTTGTAAATATATATTTTTTATGGTTAAAACATACATTTGGTATTGGAGTTGTTTTAGCTTCAAGGTGACGCCTTTTCCATTGAGGAGTTTTTTTCTCGGGCCTGTGGTAGACCCTGTTCGATGGGATATCTTTGGGATCGATTCTTTCGGTGAAAGAAGATGGCGAGCAGTGGAAAGATAGAGATCGAGAAATTTAATGGTCAGAATTTTGAGTTGTGGAAGCTCAAGATGGAGGATCTACTAGTGGATAAAGATCAGTGGATCATGGTATATCCGGGTACTAAACCAACGAAAATGTTAGATGAAGACTGGGGGAAGTTGGATCGGAAGGCAAAGAGCACAATACAATTGTGTATCTCAGATTTGGTATTGTTGAATGTATCTGGGGAAGCTACGATGAAGAATTTGTGGGTCAAGTTAGGGACTTTGTACCAATGTAAGCCTCTCATGAATAAATTTTCCTACGGAAAAAGATGTATAACTTGAGGATGAAGGATGGAGACTTGGTGACAAAGCATATGAATGCCTTTGATACTGTGGTAACTCATTTTTCATTTGTTGATATTAAAATCTCAGATGAAGATAAGTGCATCAATTTGTTGTGTTCTCTACCAAATTCGTGGGACAATCTGGTTATTGCAATAGGTAGCAATACAACTACCTTGAATTTTGATGAAATTGTCTCATCCTTTCTGTCGAAGGAAATGAGATGGAGAAATATGGAGGGCTGGAATGGAGATGCCTTATCTGTACAAGGAAGGTACTAGAATAAAAACAAAAAATATTTTTTTGAGTGGGAGACCTAAATCTACAGGAAAGCTTGTAAAGGTGTGTTGGAAATGTGGAAAGGAAGGGCACTTCAAAAAGGACTGCAGATCTAAAGCTCCTAAGAAAGGAAAGGGATATTATGATTCTCTTTCTGCAAAGGCAAAAACCACCTCAGATGAAGGTGGGGATGTGTATTTGGCTTTTTCATCAAATACACATGTAGACCATGATGCATGGTTGATTGACACAGGTGCATCCTTTCACTTCACACCCCATATGGAGTGGCTCTATGAGTACGAGAAGTATGATGGTGGTGATGTCTTCTTAGGGGATGATAGGAAGGCCATAATCGTTGGACGTGGAAAATTAAAGCTAAAGCTACAAGGTGCAAGGATTATAACACTTCCCTTTGTTCTATATATTCCTGCATTGGCCAGAAATCTAATTTATATAAGCAAGATGCAGGATGATGCAGGTGTAAAAGAAATGTTCGATAAAGATACCTGTAATTAGGGAGCACTGATATTAATGTGGGGAGTTCATATTGGAATTCTATACAAGCTTCAGGGTAACACTTTTATTGATGGGTGCAACAGTTCCGTGGTTCATGAATGTGGATTGGAAAGCCCATCGGCCTCTGGAAAAAATACCATGCTATGGCATCAAAGGTTTGGACATATTGGAGAGAAGGGCCTTTAAATATTCCAAGGTAATGGTATGGTAGAAGGTAGGTCTAATTTCTCTCAGGATTTCGATTTCTGTGAACATTGTGTATATGGGAAGCAGAATCAGGTGAGTTTTCCTTTTGGTGCTAAGAGGGAAAACAAGATATTAGAGCTTGTGCATAGTGATGTGTTTGGACCTATGTCAACTCCATCATGTGATAAGTTTGTATATTGTGTTTCATTCATAGATGACTTCTCAAGGAATACATGGATATATTTCGTGAGGAATAAATCTAAGTCTGATAGATTTAAATAATTTAAGGCTTTGGTGGAAAACCAAACAAAGAAGAAGATAAAGGTGCTGAGGATAGATAATAGTGGAGAGTTCTGCAAGATCTATGGTTCCTGAATGTGGATCGAAAAGCCTAGCGGCCTCTGGAGAAAATACCATGCTATGGCATCAAAGGTTTGGACATATTGGAGAGAAGGGCCTTTAAATATTCCAAGGTAATGGTATGGTAGAAGGTAGGTCTAATTTCTCTCAGGATTTCGATTTCTGTGAACATTGTGTATATGGGAAGCAGAATCAGGTGAGTTTTCCTTTTGGTGCTAAGAGGGCAAACAAGATATTAGAGCTTGTGCATAGTGATGTGTTTGGACCTATGTCAGCTCAATCATGCGATAAGTTTGTATATTTTGTTTCATTCATAGATGAATTCTCAAGGAATACATGGATATATTTCGTGAGGAATAAATATAAGTCTAATAGATTTAAATAATTTAAGGCTTTGGTGGAAAAACAAACAGAGAAGAAGATAAAGGTGCTGAGGATAGATAATAGTGGAGAGTTCTGCAAGAAGAAATTTGAAGAGTTCTATAAGAAGTGTGGTATAACACAACAGAAGACTATTCCATAGACACCTTAGAAAAATGGAGTTGCGGAAAGAATGAATAGAACGCTGATGGAAAAGGAAAGAAGCATGCTCAGTGGTATTGGGTTAGGACATGAATTTTGGGCAGAGGCAGTGGAGACTACATGTTACCTGGTTAACAGATCACCTTCATCAACACTGGAGGATAAGACTCCACCTGATGTATAGAATTGTAAGAAACCCTCTCTTTCACATCTGATGGTATTTGGATGTGATGCACATGTACATGTTCCAAAGCAGAAAAGGACCAAGTTGGATAATAAATATAAAAGGTGCATCTTTATTGGGTATAAGGATGGTTTAAAAGGTTACAATATTTGGAACCCAAAAATAAGAAAGGTTGTGTACAGTCGCGATGTGGTGTTTATAGAGGTGAAGTATGTTGTTAAACATGAAGTCCTCCCAAAGGAACCTGATAAGATAGAGTTTGAGCTAAAGGAGGATGAATCAAACTCTACAATAGAACAATATTCAAAAGAGGAAGAGCCACAAACTCCATCTGTGAGAAGACCAGTTTGGGAACGAAGGCAACCAGAAAGGTATATACCATCTACTTTTTTTTCAAAATTTTCTTTAACTATCACTAATGATGATCCCAGAACTATTAGGAGGTAGTGGATTCAAAGGATGGAAAACTCTAGAAGGAGGCCATGGTTGAAGAAATGTCATCCTTGCACAAAAATGAGGCATGGGATCTGGCGGAGTTGTCGGTTGGAAGGAAGCTCATCGAGAGAAAATGGGTGTTTAAGAAGAAGATGAATATATAAGGTAAGGTGGAGAAATATAAGTCTTGGTTGGTAGCAAATGGTTATTACTAGGTGTCAGGAATTGATTTTGGTGATATGTTTTCTCTTGTTGCCAGGGTTACTTCTATTAGATTACTTTTATCTGTTGTTTTTGCATTTGATTTTGAGGTAGAATAGATGGATGTGAAGAAAAAAATTATTTATGGGGATCTGGAAGAGGATATCTACATGAAGTAAAATGAAGGCTTTGTGATGAAGGGTAAGAAAGAACTGATATGCAAGTTAAAAATGTCTTTGTATGGGTTAAAACGGTCGCCAAGGATTTGATTTCAGAAATTTGATACCTATATACGGGGACTTGGTATTATACATAGGGACTATGTGTACTTTAAATTAGTTGGTGACCATATTATTTATTTGGTCTTGTATGTGGATGATATGTTTCTAGCTGGAAATGACAAAGAAATTATCCAAGATTTGGAGACCCAATTGTTCTCCAAATTTGACATGAAGGATATTGGTGCTGCAAACTATATTTTGGGCATGGAAATTAAGAGATATTGGGAAAAGAGGATGCTCTAGTTAAACCAAAGGAAGTATGTTGAGATAATATTGTAGAGGTTCACTATGTAGGATAGTAAACTAGTGAAGGTTCCTATTCCTATAGGTGTAAATCTATTTGCTAGAAAGTGCTCCAAGACACAAGAAGAAGAGGAGGATATGTCACGTGTTCCATATGAAAGTGTAGTGGGTAGCCTGATGTATGCAATGGTCTGCACTAGACAATACATTGAACATGTAGTGGGATTATTGAGCAGGTTTATGTCAAAATGAGGGAAGGAACATTGGACAATAGTGAAGCAGTTTTCAGATATTTTCGTGGCACTAGTGATTATGGTTTGTGCTATGAGGGAAGACCGGGATTGGATATATTTTTGGACATCCGTGTTTTTTTTTATGCAGACTGGGTTGGAGATCTGTACCAAAGAACATGTACAAGTGGGTATGATTTTAGCCTATTTGGAGGTGCAGTTAGTTGGATGAGTAGAATATAGTCTGTAGTGGCTCTTTCAACTACAAAGGAATAATACATGGCAGCCACTCATGCAAGCAAGGAAACAATTTGGTTGCAGAGATTGTAATCAAGTATGGCGTTGGTGCAACAAGCTATAAGGATAGACTGTGATAGCCAAAGTGAAATTTTCTTGGCTAAGAACCCTACTTATCATTCAAAGACAAGCACATTGATGTTCAATATCACTTTCTGAGAGATATGGTTTAGGATAAAAAGGTGTTTGTGGTAAAGGTGGACACTTTGAAGAATGTTTCAGATGCATTGACGAAGTATGTGAGCACCCAAAATTTATCTTGGTGTAGATTAAAAATGGGTGTTGCAGGGTTGGACTAATGAATAACCTCTCTTGTGGCCGCCTCTGAAAATAAAACAACAAGTGGGAGAAGTTTGGGTGTGTGTTATACTCTTTCCATGAATAGTCGCACGTGCACGGGGGTGGGGGAGGACAACCCCTGCCTCTTCGTTGTGCAGAGTGTAGTGGGGGTGGTCACATGGGGCGAGTATCCCCCTGCATGGGGTCTAGGGCAGCTCCCCAGGAAAAATAATTGGGAACCCTATTTTAGGTGGGCGGACCCACCTATGGTTTTGTGCATGGGTTTGCACATGGTTTTAGGGCATGGTGGTTTTCTGCCCCTTGTATTTTATATATCCGGTCAAGGGAACTACGATTATGTTCTAATCCAGAGGTAATGGATTGAGGTTTATGAATGCTTCTGCATGTATATATATGTGTTGTAACACTAAAAGGAATATAATGACAATTCAGGCTGGTAGTCCTGATTTGGGATCCAAGGGAAAAATCTATGTGTATATCTGTTTTATGTTTTATGCTCTCGCTATTTTTTATTTTTTATTTTTTAAGAATTATTTTGTAGATAATTTCTTTATAGGGTTAAAACCTACAGAAAAGTTAAGGAAGCTGAGGATGTAGATGTGTTGAACAGGGATCCCATTTTACAATGATTTCAGGATGTCTTTCCAACAGATATTTCAGAGTTGCCACCACACAAAGAAGTAGAATTTTCTATTGAGTTGATTATAGGGGAAGCTCCAGTAACAAAGGCACCTTACAGGATGAGAAAGCTTGAGTTGGTAGAATTAAAGTTGCATTTGAAGGAGATTCTTGAAAAAGGGTACATTAGGCCAAGTGTATCACCATGGAGTGCACCGATGTTGTTCGTGAAGAAGAAATATGGCACTCTCATATTATGCATTAAATACAGGCAGCTGAACAAAGTGATCATCAAGAACAGGTACCCATTACTGAGGATTTATGATTTCTTCGATAAAATTAAGGGAGCAACAATGTTCTCTAAGATCGAATTGAGATTGGGCTATCATTAGGTACACATCAAAGAGAAGAACATCTACAAGACTATGTTTAGGAATATGTATGAACATTATGAGTTTGTTGTAGTTCCAATTGGTTTGACTAATGCATCAACTACATTTATGTGTTTTATGAAAAGTGAGTTGCGTCGTTATCTAGACAATTTTTTAATTTTTTTTATTGATGACATATTAGTGTATTCCAAAAATGAGGAACATCATCTCAAGAATTTGGAAGCAGTACTGAGGTTGTTGAGAGAGCATCAATTTTATGCTAAGCTTAGCAAATGAATTTTCTTCCAGACTGAGGTACACTACTTGGGACATGTTGTTTTCAAGGAGGGAATTGTAGTAGATCCGAAAATGATAAGGGCCATCATGGAATGGGTAGCTGCTAAGAATTTAGATGAGGTGAGATCATTCATGGGATTGGAAGGTAATTATAGGAGGTTCATCAGTAACTTCTCACAGATTTATTATCCTATTACATTTTTCGAGAGGAAAGGTAAGAAGTTTGATTAGATAGAGGAGTGTGAATCTAGTTTTGATTAGCTTAAGCAGTTGTTGACACATGCTCCAGTGTTAAATATTGAAGATCTGAACAAGGAGTGTGTAGTATGAATAGATGATTTCAAGAGAGGAATTGGTGGATTCATTATGCAATATGGACAGGTGATATGCTATGAGTTATGAAAACTGAATGAACATGAGAAGAAATTCCTGACACATGATTTTTATCTAGCAGAAATCATACATGCAATGAAGATGTGGAGGCACTATCTTCTTGGTGGGAGATTTTACTAATGATTGATCAAAGTGGGTTCAGGTACTTGTTCGACCAGCCAAATTTTAACAATAGGCAAGCTAGATCATTGGCCATAATCAGTGAGTTTGACATCAAAATTAGGTACATCAAGGGAAAGGAGAACAAGGCTACAGATGATCTTAGCACGTCAGTATAGGTAAATCACATACCATCTATGAGCTCTTATGGGGAAAAATTACAAATTAAGATCTTGCAGGAAAGTCAGTTGGATCAAAGGTGTATGGAGATTGTACACAGATTGCAACATAGTACATATACATGTGTTTTTACAAGTATAGGTGTTGGCACAGGTACATGTGCATGTGTTGTAACAGGTACAAGTGGTTGTACAAGTACATGTGTTAGTACAGGTATAGGTACAGGTGATAGTACAGGTACATCTACATGTGGTAGTATAGGTGGAGGTACAGGTATAGTAAATGGTACATGTACATGCACATGTGGTAGTATAGGTGGAGGTACTAGTATAGGCAGTGGTACAGGTACATATGCAGGTGTACAAAATTTGGACTATGAGTAGATGGATTGGTTATATTTAGAGACAGGATATGTGTGTCAGACAACAATGATCTTAAGAAGGTGATCTTGAGGGAGTTTCATTGGAAACATATTCGGGTCACCCAACATACCAGAAGACTTTGAATGAAGTGAAGAGATTCAATTGTTAGCCGAATCTAAAGAAGGATGTGGCAACATTTGAAGCCAAATGTTTGGATTGTTAGATGTTTAAGGCATAGTGTAAGCATCTAGGTGGACTGCTACATCCGATTGTGATTCTAGAGTGGAAATGAGAGGTCATTTCCATGGATTTCATATAGGTGTTCCTAGGACAACTAGAAACATGATTTCATTATGGGTTTTATGAATAGGTTGATAAATGTTGCACATTTCATTCCAGTGAAGACTACATATTTAGTTAGTGATGTAGCACAAGTTTTCATCAGAGAAATAGTCAAATTTCATGGTGTTCCAAAGCAAAGTTCACTTCCAATTTTTTGAAGGATTTGTTTGTAGGTTTGGCCACTGAGTTGGCCTTCAGCACAACTTATCATCTGCAGATATATGGACATAATGAGAGTGTCAATAGGATATTGGATGATATGTCGAGGATGTATGTGATGCATCAACAACGCAAGTGGGAATAATATCTTCCACGGGTAGAGTTTTCCTACAACAACGAGTATCAAGAGTCATTGAGGATGAGTCTATTTGAGGCATTGTATGGGAAAAGTTGCAACACTCCTATAAATTGGAGTGATCCAGTTAAGTAGGTACTAATTGGACCAGATATGTTGGAAGAAATGGAACAGGAAATGCAGATGATCAAGTATAACTTGAAAGAGACATAGGATAGGCAGAAGAGTTATGCAGACAAGAAAAATTTGGTCAAGGAGTTTTAGGTTTGGGATCAGGTGTACTTGCGTATCAAGCCCAAGAATATCTCCTTGCAGATTGGATTGTGTTCCAAGATGGAACCAAGTTTTTTTGGACCCTTAAGGGTCATTGAGAGGATTGGGAAAGTAGCCTATCGACTTTCACTTCCTTCTACAGTGAAATCCCATGATTTTTTTCATATGTCGTTGCTTAAGAAATATGTGAAATATGTTGATCATGTGATTTACTGGTCTTTATTACAGGTGGAGCCATAAGGAGAGTTCCAGTCAGAATCAAAGTCCATTTTATAGAAAAAGACGCTCATGCTTTGAAATTGAGCAATCAATAAAGTTATAGTGCAATGGAAGCACTTTGTGCCTGATGAAGCTACATGGGAGATGGAGGATCAGATTTGATATATGTATCCTTCCTTGTTTTCTAGTTGTTGGGTCATAAAGGTGACTGTTTAAAAGTAACCTCAATGCTTTTCATTAATTATCAACCCAGGGCAAGTCTTGTTATTTCAAGTGTAAGCACAATATTTGCAAGTGACATCAGGGGACAACTACTCTAAATTTTCATAAGGAAGACTGTCTAATTCTTGAAGTTCAATCAGATCAACTTGGAAGTGAATTGTGGAATGCTTCTGACTATTCAAGGGAGATAACTCTGTTCTAAACCTATGCAAGAATGACTACTCAGGACTGAAAAGAATAAACTACAATTGAACAGCATGCTTTGATTAATTGAAAAACAACCGTAAAAAATTGAACGACAACTCTAATAAATTCAACAATAATAAATTATTCTAAATTTTGCAATGGAATTCTCTTTTAATCAACTAATGACATCCTTCTGAATTAAACATTAAAAAAATTCTCATAATGATGAAAATATCCAAACATTAACTATATACAGAATTGAATGGAAATCATGCTGAAACTAATCAAACAATTATAAAAGCATGTATTTTAGATAAGAGGACATGAATGGTAAAATAGTCTGTTGAAAAAGGAAGCTATAGCATCTCACGTTCACAATTAAATAATTAAATGATATATTATGAAACACAATAGATAACTGGAAATTCTGTAAATAAACATATAGCACAGAAGTAGCAGAAGAACCCCCAGGGCAGGGTCCAAAGCCACCAAAAGCCTACTGCTAAGGAATACTCAGCGATTTCCTATTCCAAAAACGCCAAATTATTTATCAAGCCATGGAGAAATACATCAATACAACTTGATGATTTTGTGTCAATACATCTATTATAGAGAAATATATTACAGTACCCCCATCTTGTTCATCTTCAGCCTTTTATAGTTTGAAGGTGAATTCAAAATCAGTAATGGATCCTTTTCATTATGGGACCCTACTGCTTCGTGGCTAACATTCGAGTACTCCAAGCATGGACGTGCCTCTCCATATTCCACCGATCCGTAGGAGCCAATATCATTCCGTTTTCATTCCTTGTTGGTTGTCTTTTGGTCATCAACAGTTTGGCTTCTTTTCTTCCCTATCAATAAAGATAGTGACAAGTCATTTCTTACGTTATTAAACACTCCTTTTATCATTAGTTCACTCTTCCTTGGATTTACATTATTTTTCCTTACTTTATTTCTAAGATGAAGGGAAAATACATAAAAGTACATGACAAATCGTGGTAATGATGGGGTGAAATGTACCTTCTTCTTGGCCCAACACCAGTTGAGGCAAAATATTTTTGGTGTGATGTTGGTCTATGTTTTGGGGATGTTTTAATATATTTTTTGATGTGATGTTCGGGTATATCTACATATGTATATGGATGTAAATATCACCATGAGATATGTTATAAAGCTATGATAAGTGGTATGGGTGTCATGTCGTTATAGCTTTCATGTTGGTTTTCTTTTCAGCAGGGTGATTATTGTAAATACTACATCGAGTTATGTTATAAAGCTCCATGGGCAGTTGTAACAGCCCTGGTGAAAATTACATGTAATAAAGGTTAAAAAAATAATAACTGTGGTTGATGGGACACATATTCCAAGCTGAATGTTGGGCAAAAAATCCTAGGGGGTGTTGATTTGGTTTATTATGGCTAAGAAAATTAGCAAAGGAAAAGGAAAAGGCTTTAGGAAGGAAAATGGATTTCTGGCACATTTATTTATAGAAAAATGGAGGTTAGGAGAAAAAGGAGATGAAAGGTCACAGGTTTCATCTGAGGAGGAAACTGAAGGAAAATAATGGAAAATGAAGAAAATATTAGCCTCTTCTATAAAAATACTTTTGAGGATCAGTTGGTACCTTTTGTTAGTGCATTTTTTGGAGCTCTTTCATTATTCTCTCTAGGCTCACTCTTGGACACTTAGAATTTTCTTGGTTCACTTGGGCATTGGAGCAAGAAAGGAAAATAACGCAAGGAAGAGCAGGATCAAGAAGCTACAACGAGATTATTTGTAGGTATCGATTTGCGTATGTGATTTCTTTACTAGATATAGCATGCATGGTATTGCATGTGGTTTCTTGTTGTCTTTGCATGGGATTTTCTGAGTGTGACAATGGTTTTCATCTTAGCCTTGCCATTTCCATGTAGCTTTGATGAGACGGGTTTCTCATACTTCAGTTGAGATGGATTATCAGATGGATTCGAAGATGAGTAGGGTGGATCTCCGAAATGAAAAACACATGGCCTAGTGTTCCCTAAAATGGACAGTGGAACACGGTAAAGCCACTGGCCTAGTAACCCCTGAGCTAGACTGTGGGTTGTGGTAAAGAAATATTGTGTGCCTCGGTGAGACTAGAAATCCTTACCAGTGAATGGAAGGATATACAGTAAATCCAAGAGGTTTATTTCTCTTTGTTAGGCCTAGTAGTTCCAGGATGAGATGTACTGTAAAGACTGTAGAGATGGTCTCAGTGTAGGGCCTAGTGACCCCTTAATCAGGCTATGGGTTAAGGTAAAGCCTAAGAGACTAGGAGGAAATCAAATTCCTCATGGTGTAGGCAGAGAACTCTGGCAGTATCCATACTTTTTTGGTTATTTTTTGTTGGGTTATGAGTCCCACATTCATGCTTGGAATATGGCATGGGGATGATTGGTGGAAGAGAGATTTGGCTCATCCAATCTATGATCAGGTGGAACGTGGAAGTCTCATCTCTTGTTGGCTTTTACATTCAATAATGAAGAGCTCATTACTATGGTATTTGGTATGAAAACATATTGGCTTATGTATGGATTTATTTGTTGTTATATCCATTGTATTTATGTTGGTTATAAGTATGTATTTTATTAGTGATAATGTATGGCTCTATCTATGATTTTACCTGTAAATGAATGCACAATGTATCTATGGTCAAACATATTGTATTGTAGCTTATGATGTAGGGGAGAAATGCTTCTTATATATTCTCATATTTGTAAGAGACCCCCATGTTTAATTTTTTTATTTACACTTGTAGATGCAATGTTTGTGACATGTTTGACGAAAAACATGTCACGACTGGGTGGGGTTGGATGAGTTCCTAATGATGTGATTACTTCCATGTATTTGTTTTAATTTTATTTACCCTCTCCTGAAGTTAGAGTAAGTTCTTGGAAGCGACCCGGGCTCAGGGGTTGAAAATGTGGGATGAATCCCAGAGTTGTAGGCACAGTATTGAAATTTGGGGCCATAACCGCAACCTTGACAAGAAAAGCCTGCGGCTATGGGTCTATAATCACTCCCTTTCCCTTACATGCCTGAAAATATTCCTCAAATGTGTTAAAAATCAGTCCCCCCTTAGGGAACAGGGCCCTAGAAGGTTGGGCTACCTCCTGGGGATGTGAATGATGTAGTGTAAGGTTTGTTTGTCATGTTTCCATGGGTTCCACTCACTCAAAGTCATCTAGGTGCTTGAATCTCATATTAGTATCCTTTCACAATAAGTTTACCCCAGTTAGTTGGTTACTTGGGTAGATGTGGGACTAGGGTGTTACAGAGTGATATAAGAGCACGGTTCAACTCTTAGACTGGATGGGTAGTGTGTTGGTCATGATTTTGTTGATTTCTTATGTGTTTCTCATAACTATGTTGTATGTGGTTGTTGCGTCTGCATTGTGTTAGCCATGGTGGCAGTGGTGTCTCCATGGAAGTGTTGATGATGTTGTTGTCGGCATGTTTTCATGAATGTATGATTGGTTGTGTGTTGTTCCTATTTATGCATTGTGCGTGCACTCTTTCTTACATATTGTTATATGTTGTATATGCATTGCTTGGTTATTCTTGGTCACCATTGGGTCATGATTGTGTAATGGTTGTGCATGTTTTCTTGTGAAATGTCATATGCTCAATATGCATTGGTCAGTAATGTTGGGTTAAATGTTTCTTATGCTCATGTATGATTCATGTTTATGGTTGTGTGTGGTCAATATTGTATTGGTATGCATTTGGTATGGTCATGAATGGATGACTGGACCCAAATTAGAATGATATTTATATACTTATATGCCTAGACATTATATGTTTATATTTTTTCATGATTATATCTATACATGTATTACGTTGATTGATTGATCTGGCAGGAAGTATCCTCCCCAAATTACACTAAGGTATGTTTCTTATTGTTATTTGGTTTAGTTGACATATTATACTTTGTAGGAGAAAGATCATAATGGATAGAAAGATGGTAGACTACAATGACTCTCCCTATGAGTCATATGAGCGACGCGGTGGGAACTATTTTGATTTGGAAGACACATTGAGAGCTTAAAAGAAGAAATAAGGAGTTGTAAGGAAGACAATGATAGAATCATACAGGCATACGAGAAACAAGAACAATTGAATGCAAAACTTCTTTAGAGATTTTTAGAGTTGGAGCGGCAAGGGACACATTGGATCAGCCATGGATAGGAGGATATAAATAATGGGGTATATGGAAATAGGTCTCCTGGTACACACAGATTAGATAGAGTCGATACAATGATATATGGGTGGTTTTTGGACACTCCGGATAGGATGAGTGATGAGCACATGTACCATTCTAGATATAGTTTAGATAGACATCATGATCATCATCATTATCATCCTTACAGGAGGAGTGATATGGGATTCTTTCCATATGAATTTAAGAAAGCCAAACCACCTACTTTTGATGGATACTTGAAGAAACTAGAAGATTCAGAGGCTTGTATACTTTAAATGAAAAAATTCTTTGAGTTGCATGAGTACTTAGATAATATGAAGGTTGAAATTTCTATCTTCAGTTTGAAAGGTAATGTAGAAATATAGTGGGAAGATGTGAAGTGGGTAAAGACATGAAAATAGAGGACTTGATATGGCATGATCAATTCAAGAGATATTTCATGAAGAAGTACCTGTTAGAGATGTACTATGACAGTAAGGCCAAATGATTTTATGAGTTGAGGATGGGGTCAATGACAGATGAAGAGTACACAACCATGTTTGTGGAGATACTAAGGTATGTGCCATATCTTAAGGATGAGAAAGCTAAAGTTCAATGATTTGCTAGTGGTTTACCATTAGAATTTAGAGGTTGGATTGAGTATGATGAGCCTCATTCACTTGAATGAGTCAGTAAGGATGGAAGGATGGAAAGGGAAAGACCAAGGTAAAGGTACATGGCAACATAAGAGAGCAAGGCCTAAGAATGTAGACAGGAAAGAAAATGTAGCACCGTAGAAGAATTTTAACAATGCTGGATAGGGACATAGGCTAGAACAACACCATACATAAAAAAGAAAAAAACATGGAGGTAATGGTACGAGACAATTGGAGTGTTGGACATGCGGTGAGGAGCACCTTAAGAGATATTGTCTATAGAACCAGAGTGGTAGGCCTAAGATATACAGTGCACAAGAGGTGAAGACTGCTGGATATTTTGGGCATGGAATTCCTCGGATCTAAGTAACTGTGGACAATGGGCAAGCAAAACACCATGCATTCATCATTGAGATGGAAGACAATCTTTGTGATCAAGCTATTTCTATTTTAGTTGATCTTGAATCTAATTATAGCTATGGTAGTCTTGACTTGGTGAAGAAGTGTGTCTTGAGTAAATAAATGAATGCAACATCCTGGTTAGTGTAGTTGCCTATAGGTACAAAGAGAAGAGTTCATCATTGGGTAAGAGATTATACATTTGATTTAAATGGTATTCCTACAACAACACACTTGAACATATTTCCATTGGATGCATACAATATGCTATTGGGTATGGATTGGTGATATCGTCACAGGACCAAGCTATATTGCTATGATAAATATATTGAATTCTTGGATGACAATGGGGAACCAAGAGTCTTACAAGGAATGAAGAAAGCCACATCAATTAGGATGGTGACAACCATGTAGGCTAGGCGTGGTCATAGGAAAGGATGTGTGCTATTTGTATTTCATATCTATAGTGACAAAGGTAAAGAAGTTGAGGATGCAAATGTATTGAGAAGGTATCCAGTTTTGCAGTAGTTTCAAGATTTATTCCTAGTAGATAGTTAATAGTTTCCACTTCATAGGGAGGTAGACGTTTCTATTAAGTTGATGCTAGGGGCATCTCCAACATCAAAATCACCTTACATCATGAGCACACCTATGTTTATAGAGCTAAAGTTGTAGTTGAAAGAAATGCTTGACAAGGGGTAAATTAGACTAAGTATCGCCATGGGGTGCACCAGTGTTGTTTG
This sequence comes from Pinus albicaulis, assembly GCA_034641835.2. Classification (NCBI taxonomy): domain Eukaryota; kingdom Viridiplantae; phylum Streptophyta; class Pinopsida; order Pinales; family Pinaceae; genus Pinus; species Pinus albicaulis. The sequence goes on from CM076583.1 coordinate 929,499,676, forward strand.
TAAAGAAGAAGAATGGAACTCTTAGACCATGCATTGACTACAAGAAGCTGAAAAAAGTGACCATAAAGAATAGGTACCCTTTATCGAGGATTGATGATTTGTTCGACTAGTTGAAGGGAGTAGAAATGTTCTCTAAGATTGACTTGAGATCAGGATATCATCAGGTACACATCAAAGAAGAGGACATCTACAAGATCACATTCAGGACTAGGTACTGGAATTACGAGTTTGTTGTAGTTCCATTCAATTTGAATAATGCCCAATCTACATTTATTTTTTTGATGAATAGTGTGTTGCATCCTTATTTGGACAAGCTTGTGATTATGTTTATTGATGACATATTGGTATATTCTAAAAATTGGGAAGAGAATGTCGAGAATTTAGCAGCAATGTTGAGGGTGTTGAGAGAGAATGAGTTGTATGCTAAGCTCAACAAGTGCATTTTATTCCATACTGAGGTACACTACTTGGGCCATGTGATCTCCAAGGAGGGAATTGCAGTAGATCCAGAGAAGATAAGGACCATCATGGAGTGGGTAGCTCCTAATAATGTAGAGGAGGTGAGATCATTCATGGGATTGGCAGGTTACTATAGGAGGTTCATAAGGAACTTCTCACAGATTGCTTACCCTATTAAATCATTGCAGAGGAAAGGTAAGAAGTTCGATTGAACAGAGGAGTTTGAGGCTAGTTTTAAGCATCTTAAGCAGTCATTGACACATTCTCTAGTTCTAAATATTGTAGATTCAGGCAAGGAGTTTGTGGTGTGTAAATATGATTGCAAGAGAGAACTTGGTGGAGTCCTTATGCTAGATGGACAGGTGGTATGTTATGAGTCACAGAATCTAAATGAACATGAGCAGAACTACTTGACACATGATCTCGAGCTAACAAAGATCATTCATGCATTGAAGATGTGGAGGCACTATCCTCTTGGTAAGTGATTTGTATTGATGAGTGACCAAATTGGGTTGAGGTACTTGTTTGACCAACTGAATTTGAATGCTAAGAAGGCTAGATGGTTGGAAACTATCAGTGAATTTGACTTTAAGATCAAGTACATCAAAGGAAAGGTGAACAGGGTCACATATTCTCTTAGCAGGTGAGTACAGATAAATCACTTAGCAGTGATGAGCTCCTATGGCACATAATTATAGGATGGGATCTTGTAGGAAGGTTAGCAGGATCACAGGTATAAGGAGATTGTCCATAGATTGCAGTAGAGTATAGGTACATGTATAGGTGTTGGTATAGGTATAGATACAAGCGATAGCACAAGTACAGGTATATTTTACAGGTGTTACAGGTACAATTATAGGTGTATAGGATTTAGATTATCGCCTCACAGTGGATGGATTTTTTATATTTAGATACAGGAAATATGTACCAGATATTAATGAGCTCGAGAAGGTGATATTGAGGGAGTTTCATGAAAAACCATATTCGGGTCACCCAGGCTAACAAAATACTTTGACTAGAGTGAAGAGATTCTATTATTGGCAGAATCTAAAGAGGGATGTAGCAGAGTTTGTACCCATATGTTTGGATTGTTAGATGATTAAGGTAGTGTAAACAACCAGCTGGATTGCAAAAACCGATTGGGATTCGAGAGAGGAAATGGGAGGTCATTTTCATGGGCTTCATCACATGTTTGTCAATGAAAAATAGAAAACATGATTCCATCGTGGTTGTTGTGGACAGGTTAGAAAAGGTTGCACATTTCATACTGTGAAGACTACATACTCAACTAGAAATGTAGCACCGGTTTTTATCAGAGACATTGTCAAATTGCATGGTGTTCCAAAGAAGATTGTGTCTGGCAGGGATGAAAAGTTCACTCCCAAATTTTGGAAGAATTTGTTTATAGGTTTGGGCACTAAGTTGGTCTTCAACACAACTTATCATCCACATACCTATGGAGAGACCCCGGCTGTCAACAAGATACTAAAGGATATGTTGAGGATGTATGTGATGCATCAGCATTGGAAGTGGGAAGAGTCTCTTCCATTGGTATATTTTCCTACAACAATGGGTACCAGGAGTCATTAAGGATTATTCCATTTGAGGCTACATATGGGTGGACTTGAAACACTCCTATCAGTTGGAGTTATCTCATTAACAGGGTACTGATTGAACTAGAGATGTTGGAAGAAATGGAACAAGAAATGTAGATGATCAAGAAGAAATTGAATGTACCACAAGATATGTAGAATATTTATGTAGACATGAAGAGGTTTTTCAAGGAGTTTCAGGTTGGGGATCAGGTGTACTTGTGTATCAAGCCCAAGAAGAGCTCCTTGCGGATTGGATCATGTGCCAAGCTGGCACCATGCTTTTGTGGACCTTTCAGGATCATTGATAGGATCATACCTGTGGCCTATCAACTTGCACTACCTTCCATAGTGAAAGGCCGTGATGTTTTTCATATACATTTTCTTAGAAACTATGTTAAAGATGCTTATGATGTGATTGGTTGGTCTATATTACAGGTGAAACTAGATGGATAATTCCAACTGTAGCCTTAGTGTATATTGCAGAAAAAGGTGCTCATGCTCTGGAATCGAGAAATAGAGCATGCTAAATTTCAATGGAAGAAATTTGGGCATGATGAAGCTATATGGGAGATGGTGGATCAGATGCGGTTGCACATATCCTTCCTTATTTTCTGATTGAGGAAAAGTAGTTTTAGTGTGATGTTGTTTTTTTCTTTAGCATATCTTTTGGGGATGTTTTGGTATACATTTTGATGTGATGGTTTGATGTATGTACATATGTATATGGATGTAATTATTGCCACGAGCTATGTTATAAAGCTCCAATAAGTGGTATGGTCTCATGTAAGTATAGCTATCTTGTTGCTATGATGTCACGTTGTTGTGTTTTTGTGATGTGTTTCTTTTCTGCAGGGTGATTATTGTAAATACTACATCGAGCTATGATATAAAGCTACATGAGAAGTATGTTGTATTTGAACAGTTTTTTTGAGATATATGTGTGATTGAACACCGAGGATGGTGTCCCCCAAGGGGGTGGGTTTTGTAATAGAACTGCCCGACACTTGATCTTGAGCTAGCAACAATCATTCATACATTGAAGATGTGGAGGCACTATCTTCTTGGTAGGAATTTTGTATTGATGAGTGACCACATTTGGTTGAGGTACTTGTTTGACCAACTTAATTTGAATGCTAGGAAGGCTAGATGATTGGGCACTATCAGCAAGTTTGAATTTGAGATCAAGTACATCAAATGAAAGTAGAACAAGGTCACAGATGCTCTTGGTAGGAGAGTACAGGTAAATCACCTAGCATCGATGAGCTCCTATGGGACAGACATATAGGATAGGATCTTGTAGGAAGGTTAGAAGGATCACAGGTATATGGAGATTGTGCACAAATTGTGGGAGAGTACATGTACAGATATATGTGTTTTTACAGGTATAGGTACATGTTCTAACACGTGTACAGTTACAGGTACATGTATTACAAGTATAGGTACAGGTGTTACAGGTACATGTACGTGTGTAGAGGATTTGGATTACCAAATCATAGTGGATGTATTGATTAGATTTAGAGACGGGATATATGTACTAGACAATAGTGAGCTTGAGAAGTTGATCTTGAGGGAGTTTCATGCGAAATTATATTTGGGTCACCCATGCTACTAGAAGACTTTGACTACAGTGAAGAGATTCTATTATTGACCGAATCTAAAGAGGGATGTGGTAGATTTTATAGACATATGTTTGGATTTTCAGATGGATAAGGTAGAGTGTAAACATCTAGCTGGAATGCGATAGCCGATTCTGATTCTAGAGTGGAAATGGGAGGTAATTTCCATGGAATCCATCACAGGTTTGCTGAGGAAAACTAGATAACATTATTTCATCATGTTTTTTTGTGGATAGGTTAACAAAGGTTGTACATTTCATACTAGTGAAGACTAGTTACTCAACTAGCGATGTATCATAGGTGTTTATCCGAGACATAGTCATATTCCATGGTGTTCCAAAGAAGATAGTGTCTGACAGTGATGAAAAGGTCACTTCCAAATTTTGGAAGGAGTTTTTTGTAGGTTTTGGCACTGAGTTGGCCTTCAACATCACTTATCATCCATGGATAGATGGAAATACTAGGAATGTCAACAACATACTAGAGGATATTTTGAGGATGTATCTGATGCATTAGTAGTGGAAGTGGGAAGAGTATATTCCACTGGTAGAGTTTTCCTACAAAAATGGGTACCAGGATTAATTGAGGATGAGTCCATTTGAGTCTATGTATGGGCGGAGTTGCAACACTCCTATCAGTTGGAGTGATCCGGTTAATAGCGTACTTATTGGACCAGAGATGTTGGTAGAAATGGAACAAGAAATGCAGGCCATAAAAAAGAACTTGAAGGCAACACTGGATATGCAAAGAGTTATGTAGATAGGAACAGGTTATTAAAGGAGTTTCAGGTTGGAGTTCAGGTGTACTTTCATATCAAGCCCAAGAAAATCTCCTTGCGGATTGGATCATGTGCCAAGCTGGCACCAAGGTTTTTTGGACCCTTTAGGATAATTGAGAGGATCAAACCAGTGGCCTATTGACTTTCACTTCCTTCCACAATGAAATTCTATGATGTTTTTCATATATATTTGGTTAAGAAGTATGTTAAATATGTTGATCATGTGATTGACTATTCTGTATTGCAGGTACAACCAGATGGAGAATTTGAGCCGAAGACTCAGTGTATATTGAAGAAAAATGTTCTCATGCTCCGGAATTGAGCAATATAGCATGCTAAAGTTCAATTGATGCAATTTGGCCCGATTTAGCTACATGGGAGATGGCAGATCAGATGCGAGCCATGTATCATTCCTTGTTTGCCGATTGAGGCCAAGCAATTTTGGTGTGATGTTGGTTTTTGTTTAGAATATGTTTTGGCGATGTTTTGCTATATGTTTTGATGTGATTGTTGGATGTATGTACATATGTGTATGGATGTAAATATCGCCATGAGCTATGTTATAAAATTCCAATCATTGGTATTGTGTCATGTGAGTATAATTATCTTTTTGTTATGATGTCATGTTGTTGTGTTTTCATGATGTGTTTCATTCAGCAAGGTGGTCATTATAAATACTACATCGAGTTATGATATAAAGCTCCATGAGCAGTATGTTGTATTCAAAAGTTTTTATTGAGATATATGTGTGATTCGACACCAATGAGGGTGACCCCAAGGGGGAGGGTTCTGTAACAAACTTGGTAAAAATTCCATGTAATAAAAGTTTAAAAATTAATAGCCACGGTTGACAGGACACTTATTCCAAGATGAATGTTGGGGAAAACATCCTAGGTGGTGTTTATTTGGTTTATTATGGCTAAGGAAATTGACAAAGGAAAAGGAAAAGGATTTGGAAAGGAAAAATGAAATTTTTGTCACATTTATTTATTAAAACAATGGAAATTAGGAGAAAAGGGAGATGAAATGTCACAGGTTGCATGTGAGGAGGAAATTGAAGGAAAATAATGGAAAATGAAGAAAATAGAGGCCTCTACCTTAAAAAGGCTTATGAGGATTAGTTGGTGCCTTTTGTCATTGCATTTTTTGGAGATATCTTATTATTCTCTCTCTCTCTCTCTCTCTCTCTCTCTCACACACACACTCTTCGACACTTAGAATTTTCTTGGAGCACTTGGGAATTGGAGAAAGAAATAAAACGCAAGCAAGGAAGAGAAGGATCAAGAATCTACATCGAGATTCTATGCAAGTATTGATTTTCACATGTGATTTCCTTGCTAGATTTAGCATGCATGGTATTGCATGTGTTTTCTTGTTGTCTTGTCATGGGATTTTCCATGTGTGATAGTGTTTTTCATGTTAGCTTTTCCATTTCCATGTAAATTTTATGAGATGGGTTTCTCATACTTCGGTTGAGCCGGATTGCCAAATGGAGTTGAAGATGAGTGGGGTGGATCTCTAAAATGAAAAAAAAATGACCTAGGGGTCCCTGAATCGGACTGTGGATCATGGTAAAGCCACTTTCCTAGTAACCCTTGAGCCATACTATGGGTTGTAGTAAATCCATATTGTGTGCCTCGGTGGGCCTAGGAATCCTTGCCAGTGAATGGAAGGATATATGTCAAAACCAAGAGGTGAATTTCTTTCTCTTGGGAATAGTAGTCCCATGATGGGATGTATGGTAAAGCCTAGAGAGATGGTCACGTTGTAGGGCCTAGTGACCCTTGGATCAGACTATGGGTTGTGTTAAATCCTGAGATACTAGGAGGCAGTCAAATTCCTCATGGTGTAAGCAAAGAACTACAGTATAATCCTTGTCTGTTTGGTTATTTTTTGGTTGGTTATGATTCCCACATTAATACTTGTAATATGGCATGGGGGTGATTGGTTGAAGAGAGATTTGGCTTAGCCAATCTATGGCTGGGTGGAACATGGAATTCCCATCTCTGGTTGGATTTTACATTCAATAATGAAGAGGTCATTCCTCTAGTATTCAGTATGAAAATTTATTGGCTTATGTATGGATTTATTTGTTGTTATATCCATTGTATTTATGTTGTTATTATGCTTATTATAAGCATGTGTTTTCTCAATGATGAATGTATGGCTCTATCTATTTTTTTACCTGTAAATGAATGCATAATTTATGTATGGTAAAATAGACTATATTGTAGCTTATGATGTAGGGGAGAAACTCTTCTTAGCTATTATCATATTTGTAAGAAACCGCCATGTTTAATTATGTTGTTTACACCTGTAGATGCAATTTTTGTGACATGTTTGACGAAAAGCCTATCATGAATGGGCAGGGTGGGATGAGTTCCTGATGATGTAATTGCTTCAATGTATTTTTTTTAATGTTATTTACCCTCTCCTGAAGTTAGAAGAAGTTCTTGGCAGTGACTAGGGCTCAAGGGTTGAAAATGTGGCACAAATCCTGGAGATGCAGGAACAATATTGAACTTTTGGGGCCATAACTGTGACCTTGACAAGGCAAGCCTATGACTAAGGGTCTATAACTTCTCCCTTAGCCTTACATGCCCCTGTCTAAGCCTAAAATGGGTTAAAAATCAGCTCCCCCTCAAGGAACAGGGCCTTGGAAGGTTGGGTTACCTCATGGGGGTGTCAATGATGTGGTTTAAGGTTTGTTTTTCATGTTTCCGTCAGTTCCACTTTCTCAAAGTCATCTATGAGGTTGAATCCCATATTAGTAGCCTCTCGTCACATGTTTGCTCTCGTTGGTCAGTTACTTGGGTAGATGTGGGAATGGGGTATTACAACAATATGTTTTCTTTTTAGCCTTGTTGATGAGGTATATGTGCAATTGAACACCGAGGATGGCATCCCCCAAGGCGAAAGGTTCTGTAACAACCATGGTGATAATTCCATGTAATAAAGTTAAAATAATAACCATGGTTGATGGGACACTTATTCTGAGCTGAATGTTGGGAAAAACATCTTAGTGCAGATGTTCGCATGGTTTATTGTGGCTAAGGAAATTGGAAAAGGCTATTTCTAAGGAATTAAAGAGGAAAAACATGTTTTTGGCACATTTATTTATGAAAATAATGGAAATTAGGAGAAAATGGAGATGAAAGGTCAAAGGTTTCATGTGATGATGAAAATGAAAGAAAATAATGGAAAATGAAGAAAATAGAGGCCTCACCTATAAAAAGGCTTATGGGGATCAATTAGTACCTTTTGTGAGTACATTTTTGGAGCTCTCTCATTATTCTCTCTCTCTCTCATACTCTTGGATACTTAGACTTTTCTTGGAGCTCTCTCATTATTCTCTCTCTCTCTCATACTCTTGGATACTTAGACTTTTCTTGGAGTACTCCTAGAGAGTGTGGATACTCAGTGATTTGGAGAAATAAGGCAAAGGAAGAGAAGGAAAGTGAAAGCGGACATCAGGATGAGAAGATACAATGAGTTTTGATTGCAGGTTCTAGGTTGCATGTATCTTTTCCCCACTAGTTTTGGCATGCATGGTGTATGCATGTGGATTTTCCTAGTCTTGCCATTTCCTAGATAGCCATGGTATTGTGGGTTTATCTCCATTGATTATTTTTTGGTTGGTTCTCATGATTCCATTAGCCGTGGGTTCAGTTATTAGTTCCTGGAAGCCTTGGTTGGACAAACGCTCTAGAAGCTCGACGAACAACTTTGGGTTGAGTTATTAGTCTTGGAAGCCTTGGTTGGACAAACACTCTAGAATCCCTAGGTGGGTTTAGTGACTAGTCCTGGAAGCCCTGGTGAGACAAACACTCTGGGATCCTTGTAACAGTTGGGGTTGAGTTACTAATACTGTAAGACCTAGTTGGAAGAAACACTCTAGAGCCCTAGAACAACTTGGATAGAGACTAATATGTGATGGTTGTGATGTTTGATCATGAGGTGGAGTCACTTGTTGAGGGTTGAGGTGGTTTGGCCTCTCAAAGCCTTCGAGATATTTTGATTTATGCATTTGATGATATCCCACATTCATGCTTCGAATATGGCACGTTGGTGATTGGCTGAAGTGAGACTTGGCTCAACCAATATATGGTCGGGTGGAAAGTGGAAGTCCCATCTCTAGTTGGTTTTTATATTTAGTAATAAAGAGCTCATTCCTTTGGTATTTGGTATATAAATGTATTGATTTATGTGTGGATTTTATTGTTGTTGTATCCCTTGTATTTCGGTTTTTATTGTGCTGGTTATAATCATTTATTTGATCAATGATGACGTATGGATCTATCCATGTTTTTACTTGTAAATGAATGCATAGTGTATCTATGGTCAAATAGGTTCTATTGCAGATAATGATGTAAGGGATCAATGCTTCTTAGTGATTCTTAGATAAGTATGAGATCCCTATGTTTAAATATGTTGTTTCACCGGTAGATTCAATGTTTGTGACATGTTTGAAAAAATGACTGTCATGGCTAGCAAGGGTCTGTCTGAGTGCTTGACGATATGTTTGCTTCTACATCATTGACATGTTGTTATTTATCATGTCTAAAATTTTCATGAAGTTTTGGGAAGTGACCCAAGCTCTGCACCTGGAAAGGTGGCTAAAATCCCCAAGCCGCAGGCACAAAACTAAGCATTTGGGGCCCTAGCCATTGTCACACAATGCTATGCCTATGTCTATAACTTCTTGCATTCTGGGATGCAGTGTTATGCCTACGGTTATGGCTCAAAAGGGAAGAAAGGTCAGTGTGACCCACGGGTAAGAGGCCTGAAAGTTTGGCTTACCTCCTAGGGTTGTTGATGTTGTTATACAAGGTCTTCATGTTATGTTTTCCATCAGTTCCACTTCCTTCAGGTCACATAGGAGGTTGAATCTCATTGTAGTAGCCTATCGTCACATGTTTACCCTAGTTGGCCGGTTAATTGGGTAGATGTGGGAAGGGCATGTTACAATTAGATCTTATTTTTTTTATGTTTCTTTTAGTTAGGGTTTTGACTTCAGTCCTAAACTCCTTGAACTTATCAAATACTTCATATTTAGTTTTGAGAAGATAGATCCATGTCTTTCTATAAGGGTCATCAATAAATGTCACATCATAAAGATGACCTCCAAGTTATTTGTCAGAAAGGGGCCCACACACATCGAAATGGATGAGGTCTAATATATCTTTAGACCTAGTTTCATTATTTTGAAAATGTTTTCTTTTATGTTTTCCCAAATAACATCCCTTGTACACACCTTCATGATCCAAATTCATATTAGGAATACCATGAACCAGTTGACTAAGATTAGGGATGAATTTATAATGGAGATGACCATACCTCTTATGCCAAAGCTAAATGGGACTTATTTCCATATGAACCAAAGCTTACGAAGGTGTTATAATGAATTTATAAAGTCTTCCTTCATGAAATCCAATAACCCTAGCTTTATCAATGCTAGAGTCTTTTCCCCAAACTAATACTTTTCCATCAACAAAAGATATTCTTTGCCCTTTATCTTCTAAACAAGAAATAGAAAGAAAATTACTTTTCAAACCTGGAACACATAATTTTTTTTTGAGGTGCAACTTTGATCAATTATCTAGCTTTAAAAATGTTGATTCTATTTCTTTAACAACATATCTTTTGTTGTAACCCAATTCCACTGCATGAGAATATATCTTCTTTGATAGTGTATGGATTTTTTTACTTTATCCTATCATGTGTCTCGATCATTAGAGGAAATTTCATCCTAAAAGTTCCCAAGAAATTTTAACATACAAAAAATTTAAAGAAATCAAAATCCTTTAAATTTAAAAATAGGTACGTGTAAATATTTTTGTAGGGAAAATTAAAAAAACTACTTTTTTTAATTGTATATTTGGCTTATCTCCTTATAGGTTTACTCAAATTTCAAGTGTAGACACCCATTAGATGCGGAATTTGATTTTACATCCAATGAGTACCCATTATGCATACTTTTGAGGAGACCCACATTGATAAAAATTGAAGACATATTTAAAAAATCGTGTTGATCCCCCTTATGATGAATTGGTGTGGAGGTTACATAATTCATATTTAACTCAATTATTAACCGATTTACATGATTCAAAAGCCCAATAAGGGTCTCCTTGAATGTAAAATGACTCTCTATAAACTTAATATTAATCCTATGAGCCCACAATGGGGAATTTTAATTAGATAATGATAACCCAAGCATGAAACCCATGCTTTAATAAGTCGTTGTTACAATAATAAAATTATTGTTAAGTCCCTATAATAATAGTGTAATCCCTTATTATGTTAGTGTAGCCCTACTTATTGTTATTTTTGTACCCCTGTAAATCCCATATTGTTATTATTGTGCCCTTACATTATTATTGTTAGGTCGGCTAGGATTACATTGTGGCCCCATTACGATTATATTGTGGCCCCATGGACTCCTATATATAGAAGGAGGTTTTGTTCATTTGTATCATCCAAGAATTTTTCATTTATGTAATGTATTGGAGGTTTCCCCCTCGAAGTGGCTCATTTATAAGGCGTTGATATCTCTTTTCTTCTATTTTTGGAGCTAGTTACACAACATTTGGTATCAGAGCTTTGGATTCTAGGGTTTCGCTGCTCCAAACAGGTCATCGTGGAATTTTCGCTATATAATTTTTTCTACGATGTTTCAAAGGCTGAAATTTTAAGGGTGCAAAGCCGAAATACTGAGGAATATGCTCTAAAAATTTCAGAGCTTGGTTCACAAT